>KB670502.1:923446-1010434 GCA_000349105.1 Anopheles epiroticus
GCGCGGGAAATCCGTGGCTGGTTTGAGGAAAAACGCTACTCCATTCGTTTGATCATGTCGTGTGCTTTTTTCGCTAGTTCGTCCACTTCTTTTCTGTTTCGTTGTTGTTAACCAAATACCATTTACTAGGTGAAAGGCACACTTTTATGTGGTTTGAGGCAGAGAGAGAGAGAGAGAGCGGGTGGTGAGCTTGGACTTAACCTGGATAAGAAACGTCCTGTTGCGATCTGGTCGATTGGCTGTGAAGCTACAGTTGTGAAGTCAAAGTGGAGAGCACGCTTTTTAGTGATTTGTTTTTTTTGCTCCAGCGTTGTTTTGGTCCAGCGAGTTTGGTTATGATTTGTTTTATTAGAAAATTATGACTTGTTTCTTTAGCTTTCTTTGTGAGCACCTTGTTTTCACAAAATAAAATACGATGAAAATTATGTTCTACGCTAACAGGCATAGAAATTGAATGTGATAGGAAAAGTGCTTCAGATTGCATACTTTCTGGCGTATTGCCGGCGGAATAAAAAAATCTTGTCAGTCCTCTTGCATTGTAAGGATTTTATTGATTTGCAGGATAAAACCGGCCTTTCCATTCATTCGAAAGCACATTCAGCTAGTATTTTCTAATTAAAAACACTCCTCAATGCGCGCATCCATCAAAGCAAGCGCAACGAATACAGCGGTGCAACTCATTCAAATTAAATAAACTTAGCCGGCCGCATAGAAATCAAACCACTCTACCCGTGATCATTAGTTTGCCAATCAACTGTCGGAACGATTCGGGGCTGCCTTGGCTGGGACATCACTCGATGGTCTCTCACACGGGGTCTTTGATTCCCGCGAACAGCACTTTCGGGGCACCCTTGTCACGTCATCGAGTCGCGCGTTGTTTTGACTGGAACCAGTCAGTTCCGGCGGTGACGACGGTGATGATGAGGCACACCGTTGATGAATGGTTATGAGCTTCAAGGGGTCTTATTCTCTTTTGATTTCCTCTTCGCTCCTCCCAGCGAGGGGTTGTGTTTTTTTTTCCCACTCGGTAACTGTTGCCGAAAGGGCACGGGAAACGATGCTCAAGGACCCCTCGATGAAAGATCGGGATCGACGAGCAGCAGCAAACGGTTACAGCTAAGCCTTGTGTATTGCTTTCCAATCAAGAAGCTATGAAGCTACCGATTCATCTGAAGTGGCCAAGTGGTTGTTTCTGACACCGGGTCACCGTCCCAGTACTCGAGAAGTAAAAGAGAGAATACGCGAAACGCAATGCTAACACAAAACACGAAACAAAAGAAGGGAGAGGCTCATTAAAAAAAAAAGCGACGCGAACACAAAGAACCGAACGGACGGAGCGGATAGGCGGAAGTGACGCAACGGAATCCTTGCGCTACCATCTGCAACGGGTGCTGTCGTGGGTTTGAATCGGACAGGGGAAAGAAATTGTATCGCCACTCTCGATGCGCGTCTCTCAATGGAATGAAATATGCTACTGCTGGGTCTCGAGTGCTGCTCAAGGGGAGAGTTATTTCTCAAGTGGGGTGCTTTTCTTTGCTTCTCCTTTCATCGAACAGGGAGAAAAGCAATGGCTTCGGGGCACTTGCAGGTAATGAGCTGTTGATGCAACAACACTAAACCCCATGCTGCATCCATTGTGCATCCTGCCTGCAAGCATCTTCAACAACATCGAATTTTCCTCTCCAGTAAAAAGGGGTCCACTGACGGTGCGGTGGGAATCGACAGAAAGGGTGTATCAAAACACAATTAAACCCTGTCGGCAACGGGCCTGCAGAATAGAGACACATTTTTATAATAACGTTTTGATTTCGTCGTGCTACGGTCGAATACTTCCCAGACCATCGCATGTGCCAAATGTGCACACGCTGTTAGATCGATGGAAATTCGATCAAAACATTAGCTTTTCCATCGCAAAGGAAAACAGGCTAAACGGAGTGAAAAGTTCGCAATCGCTTGAAGCGTTTTCAGTTTTGTTTTCTTCCTCCCAATCAATGCCAAAAGTGCTTCATGATGTGCCTGTGCATTATTAGTTTTTGCACACGAACAGAACGAAGCATATGCACCGAGCGAAAGTGACTTTGGGCGACATTGCATGGTCCTGTTACTATCTCACGGGGTACCATGATGATGCATCGCCGTGAGGGAAAAGGGAAAATGCGAAATGCATGTTGATGCCACTTTTCCCATCGTTGCTGCTGCTGCTGCTGCTGCGCACCCTTGCATCCCATCCAGTTTGATTAATATCCTTTTTGCCTTCGCTTAACCCGAATTACCTTTCAGCTTCGCGTGTGCCTTTGCCCGTGCCTGCGTGTGTGTTTGTTCCTGTGTGCTAACGGATGGTTTTATTTATTGACTTTCGATGCCCGCACAAATGAGGGGAAAATTGAATGCAATATAATAAAAATCGATACAATCTCTTTCCCATCCGCTGTGCTGGTTTAAGCGGTGCTGCATTTTGCTGTGTGTATGTGCCAATTCAACGGCAATTGCGCTTATGGAAGGGCGAATAAAGCGAAAATTGTATAAAGTGCAGGGAGGTGCAACAAAATGGTTTCATAAATATTGTGCAATTTTTTGTTTCTTTGTTCCTCTCATTTTGCTTGCATCGCTTAATGTGGTGCCTTCTCGCACCGCAGGAGCCTCACGTGTGCGAACAACACGGCAAACGAACACTATCAAAATTAAAACCCATATTGCATCTTTTTCCCGCGGTCAACATCTTAGCCTCCGTACCGGGACGGTCACAGTTTCATGTGCAAAAACGCCACGCCAGTAGGTACAACCGGTCGGCAGTCCGTTTTAATTTCTTTTAATAGAAACGTAACACCCGGGGTACCCGTAGCACGCACACACTCACACGCTGTGAAATATAACTTCCCGTTTGACCGGACCGGATGTGCACGCAGGACGACGCCGAGGGATTTTGCGCTGCGCGTACCATCGTTGAGGGACCAAATTGGCAATGCGAGTTAATTGAATGAAAAATGATGCGCTCGACGGGTGGCGGATTTACCTCGGCCGGGGACAAAAGGCGACTCTGGAACCTTAGAGCGCTTCGGGCCCCTCGAAGGCTGGCAATTCGAGATGCAATGCCAGGACTATTGCAGGATGAAAGAAGGAACATTAACGACCCAGCTCGGCCTCGTCCAGCTGCTGCGTGTGAACGTTTGCAGTGAGGGCTTTCCAGGGAAAGAGATGTAAGGCTTATGGACGAGGTGGGAAAATGTCACAGATCAATAATGCAGTTCGTTAATCAGCCAAACGATCGGCACGGAAGGATCCATAATTGAGCAGGAGTTGCTTATGACGCTTTTTCCGAAATTGTATCAGCTGTAAGTGGTAACGATTGCGTTTTATTTGGAACGAATCGATTGTAGTAAAGCAAAGTGAAACACATGTCACTGAAAGTGTGTTGCCTTTTTTAATTTCAATTCACAAACAACCACCCCGAGCAGCTTAACTCTTCACGAAACGCTTCGGTGCAAATCGAAAGGCAATGCTGTTTTAAATTCAAAGCCACCCCAAAAAGCGGAGGGTTGCAACTAATTCTCATTATCTTCTACCACCATTCCATCCCACCTGCCAGCGTAGGAAGCTGCACAGGGACGCAGGCAGAAGCTAAATTGCTTGAGTAAATCAGATGCTAATTTGATCGGAGTTCGCAATCGCGTTAGGGTGGTTTCCTAGTGGTTGGGGGAGGGTTTGAAAATAAAATAAAATAAAAAGCAAGGAAAAGAATAAATAAATCCCCTTGGAACAGCGGAGCGAAATATCGTCTTACTGCCACAAGCCATTTGCTTACCACCCTTTCCCTATCCGAGCCGCTCACTAATGCCCTCCGGGAGGAGTGAAACCTTTACCGAGACGGCGTGCAAGATGACAGCCGGTCTGAATCAACAGAGATAACCGGATGGGCGTAATCGAATCGCGACGCACCACAATCAAAGAATACAGAAAGAAACAAACCTTTTTCACTGCTGACTCAAAACGCCAGCCCAACAGCCAAAGATTGCTAAGCGTAAAATGACGATGGCGTGTTGGTCCTTTTTTTCTCTTTCTTCAATCGGAACGGGCATTTCACCCTTCCCGGGGTGGCGGTGATGGCGTTGCTTCGGGGGATACGATTTGTTAGAATTGTTTGAAAACTTCCTTCGGGCTCGGGCGTGAGCATTAAAAGCATTTGTCTATTTGCATTTCAGGCATCGCTCACCGTACCGAACCAGGACGGTGACATGAGGGGGAAGGTTCTGCTCGTTCTAAATTGCTAAAGGGATGCGGTAACAGGAATGGCAACTACTAATGTGTGGCACGCGTGCTGCGCCATTCGCTGGCAAACAAATGCGACAAATCCTGTTTATTTCAATCTGAAGACGGTGCAACAATTTGGTTGATTTTTTATACTCCAATGGGGTGATGGTATTGTAATTCCTTCAAAAATCGTCTTAGGGTGTGCCGATGGTGGAAATGGATTAAGTTAATTAATACGGAAACAGTGTTTATTAGCCTTTAAAAGGTTTTCGGTAATGATATTATCTGAATTGCAGCGAGTAGAATTATCGTCAATATTTATTGCCGTTGTGTCACTTTGGAATGGTATGCTAATGTTTCGTTTCACATCCTTTTTGAATTCCATTTCATAGCGCAACCATGCGAACGATAAGCACAGACCAAACCCTGGCAGGGCTGATGCTGGTGCTGCTGGCAACACTGCCCTACACGACCGTTGCCCGCAGCTACGAAAAGCAAACGATGCGCAAGGGCAAATCGGCACAGATCGTATCGTCCGCGCCGACGATCACGACTCCGCTCATGGACCTCTGCTCGGAGGACATCAACATGAAGCTGGCCTGCCACTGTTCGCCCGAAAGCCACGCCAAGGCACAGAAAGCGTCCTGCTCCATCTTTGACGGGGAGCTGCCCCGCAAGGACTACAACTGGCTCGCCTTTCACACGCAGACCGAGCTGGAGCATCTCAAGTTTACCGTGCGCAAGTCGGGCAACCTAACCTACATCCCGTCGGACGTGATCGCGACGCTGTACAAGCTGCGGACGCTCACGATCGAGTACGGCATCATCGCCGACATCTACCCGTACGCGTTCGGCAATCTGACCGAGCTGCGCGTCATCAACCTGCCGAACAATCAGATCGTAACGCTGCACAACAACTCGTTCGCGCATCACAAATCGCTAGAGGAGCTGATGCTGGAGAACAACTACATCAAGACGATCGGGCGCGACGCGTTCGTCGCTGTGCCGAAGTTGATCAAGCTTAACCTCGCCAACAACAGCATCGTCAACCTGCACGACAACGGGTTCGAGGAGCTGACCAAGCTGGAGGAGCTGCGCCTCGAGTCGAACCAGATCGCGGTGCTGGCCCGCGACTACTTCAAGGGGCTGGAGAACCTGAAGATCCTGAAGCTGTCCTACAACGATGTGGACTATCTCGGCGCGTTCGTGTTTGCCGATCTGTGGAGCTTACAGATGCTGTTCCTGGATAGCAATCGCATTGAGGTGAGTTTGGTGAAGGACTTTGCGGGGGTGAGCCTTGGGAGGTGATTGTTAACACAACGCTTTGCTCTTCCTGCTTTGAAATCAACAGAAAATCGACGAGCGTGCCTTCGACGGACTGACCAGCCTGAACTATCTGCATCTGGAGAACAATCGCATCAGCACGATCGACAGCGCCACCTTTACCAGCGTGTCGGCCCTGCAGCTGCTCAATCTGGACTCGAACCGGCTGACCACGATGACGTACGGACACGTCGTCCCGCTGATGGACAATCTGGTGAACAACAGTGCACTGCTGTCACTGCGCGGTAGGTTTTCACTTTCCTTTTGTTGCAACACCTCAGTCAGTAACATCATTTTTCATCCACGCGCCGGGCGATTTGATGGAAGGTTCGTTTGGAAACGACAAAAAATGTCCTCTGTCGTATGAGTTTTTTCCTCAGATCAAGACGAATCGGACGATCCGATCAGCACAAAACCGGGCACGGGTCGGTGCCAACTTTAAACGAAACATTTTATCGCCCATTCATCGGGTAAACGGTCGTAAACCTTGCCTCGGTACGCTGGATTAACCGAAATATGATTGGATTTTCGATGCTCATCCCTCCGTCCCCTAGCATCCGCCCTCGATCGGTGGCTATATTCTTGTCCAAAGCGGAATCTATCGAGCAGGAATGGGGACGAGGGTAAGGGTTGCTTTTTGCATGTACGGACGCTTGGCGTTCGTCTACGTCTACTGGTGAAGTTGCAGCGTAACCGATACCGAGTGATTTCTTTCCAAGTGACCCGAAACCCGACAAAGAGTGGACAATTTTTGGCCTGAATGAAAGTGTGCTCGTTCTTTTTTGGTCGTGTTTGATTCAACCATCCTACCATCCATCCACCGACGGCTGCTGTCGATGGAGCTCAAAATGGAAATCATGGTTTCGAAAAGTCGGTCCTTCGACCCGGTCTCCGTCCTCTCGACGCTCGATCGGTTCGAGCCGGGACACTCTTCACCTCATCCATGCTCCAACAACTGTTGCCTCGGAGATTGCATGTTGGGGTTTTTGGAAGCGTTTGTATGATGAAAGCTCGATTTTACCACCGGCTCCAACGATAGCCAGTAGATACTGTCGTTGACAGCTGACACACGAAAAGATTTTACAGCTTCTCTCTATTTCTGCGTGTATGTTTGCGTGTGCCTGAGTATGTATGTCCCTCCTTTGCTCATTTTAGTCTGAATGAGAGGGAATTTTACTTTCGGGATAGTCCGTCGACGCGTTTCAAACATTCTGTTAACGAACGGTTTTCTCGATCAGAATGAAAGAAACGTGTATAAGAAGCTTACTCGACGGATGCTGCCGTTTTTTCTTCGTTTTTAAACGTAATGTGCACTGTGTTGCCAACAAGCGTATGGAAATGGAAGTGAACAAAGTGACATCCACTCCATAATTTATAAATTGATTCTGGGGTTTGGCAGACCCGAAACAATTTCAGATTCTGGGGTTGGTCTGAAGCAGAAGTAATTCCAGCAGCATATCGTAACATGCCAGAAAGGACACAAACATGAATGTGCACTTTTCCCGTTTTTTTCCAATAATTTATTCGTTTATTGTGCTACAGTTGAAATTAATTATTATCCACAAAATACCAGTTGTGTGCATAAAATTGTGGAATTTGATCATTGATTTTAAATGACTTTCGTTTTATTTCATTATTTAGAATGGTAGCTTACTAGGAATTTAAAACATGGTAGTGGTTGAAAACAGCTATTCCACGAATTCCAACCGTACAATCCATACCATCGAGTATGAATGCAGATAAATTGATAACAAACCAGCAATTGTTAACAAATAACCGTAATTTCATGGGGCACACATCATTTGTTAATAAAATGCAATGCTTGAGCAAATAATGCGAGATAAATTGTGCAGAAAGGGTTATTTTGAACATAAAAATCTAATCAAAAATAGTTTTGCCTAACATTGCATAAACGCAGGCGCACAATAAAATTAAATGTAGCGATTGCTATTGTTTGTAGTATACACATGTGCGTTTCTAGTAGTATTGTTTCCAGTAAAAAGGCTGCAATCAATTCCCTTTCTAATGTGCACTTATTGTTGCAATCTTTCCTCTTCTTTAATATTACAGATAATCGGTTAATCTGTGACTGCCGGCTGTCGTGGATGTACGATCTGAGCGACCGAACGCGCAACGAGGAGCTGCGGGAAAGTCTCAAGGGCATCGACTGCATTCTCGGCCTGACCCCGGAGGAACCTACCCGTTCGCCGCTGTCCAGCAGTCAGTACGACTTTGGCCAGCTGGACGAGAACGGTGAGTACATCGACGATTCCGCGAGTGAAAATGACGCCCTGGCGAAGGAGGCACCGCTCACCGTGAACGTGCTAAAGCTGGGCCGCGAAGAGCTACCCTGCCCCGAGGAGCTGGCCGGACCGACGGGTGATCCGAACCCGCGCGAATCGAAGGGCTTGTTCAACCTGTCCTGGAACAGCTCGGCCGCCGGTGATCGATACGGTCGCAGCATCAGCGGCAGCAGTAGAGTGCTGCTAGCGATAGTGACCGTGGGACTCGGGCTGGTGCGTAGGTCGCTTAGCTGTTAAGTGGACGCTCCCGGACGAAGGGCAGAAGGCCCGGGAAAATGGATAACTTATTTTCGTAGCGAGAGTGCATGTTCCAACTGTTTTCCTCTCCGTTCACAGTCGAGCCTTTACTGAACAACCCGCAAAACGCACTCGCAGCCCCATCCCGCGGATAGTCCGCGACCATTACCACACCCCCACACACCGCAACATCTCCTCATTGCATTTAAAGTAACACATCCACCCACACACACCCACACACACCGACAGACATGCACACAGAAAGAGCGTGGTGAGCGAAAAAATCGCGTGAATGTAATATATAGTGAATGTGAGGGACAATTTTGCCAACCTATTTCGTAGCATTTAGAGCAACCACCACGATAGATAAGTAGCGTGTAACTACCGCACGGTCGAGCAGCGTCGATGGGCGGGGACAGGATGGGCATGTAATAGTTCTGTTTCGTTTCGCTTTTACTTTTCGTAACATTGTGCGTCGATTTTAGCAACAAGTGATGGCCGACCGTACACAACTCCTGCTCACATTCTGCATCACCACAATCACTCAACCGTCACGGTTCGCCTCATTCGTTGTGTACGTGGTTTTCCGTTTTTTTTGTGTAATAGTAGCTGAGCCCTGTGCCCTTGTGTAATGCGCAGAGCCCTGTGCGATTAGACAGTATGCACGCCGTCGCGGTCAGGTTTGATACTGGCCGAAATCGGGCACGGTTCGCGCACTGCCGGGCTTGCTCGGTATCGCCTTTCACCAGCTGTTGGAAGTCGAGTCGAGAATCTGATAAGGGTAACTGTTTTTTTTCCTTTTTATAATAAAAGAAAACAAATCAGAAAACATATAAATAAGTTTTAAGCTAGAGAGAAAACGCCGGAGAATGAAACCCTTTGCAACTTAGTACGATGTAAGGATAAGAGAAGAAGGCGAGTAAATAAGTAAGAGAAAAAAAGGCGAAAAACCACACGGAAATAAAACCAAACCAGATAAACAGACTACTTTGGTGCGCGAGCTAGTAACAGGAGTAAAAAAGGTGAAAAAACCAAAAGACAGTGACGCTACAGTTTTTGTACCATCCGCGAGCTAAAGAGAAGCTGTACACCAATAGAAAGAAGAGCGTGTGTTGGTTTTATGACAAAAAAAAAAACAAAGCAGTGGATATGCTGTGCGTTGAGCAAATGAACGTGTCAGCTTATTAATTACAACAAAACAAAAACTCTGTAAAAGCCGTGTCGCAAATGTGAATAAAGTAGGAGGAAGACGAAGAATAGAAATAAATTTTAAAGTAAGTAACAAAACTGCCCTAAGCTTTTATTTCATAACGTAAAAGTTGTTTGAAAGAAGCTTTTTTTAAATTTCCCAAAACAATAATTCTACAGCTACAGCCAAACCAGTACGATAGTTCTCTTCTCTGAACAAACAGTTCCCGATAGTGTGTTGCGTAAATAATCGATGAAAAGAAGAACCCTTAAACTCCCGTCAAATCCAACCCTTTGGGCCATGTGACTCAGCGGGAAGCGACTAAAGATTCTTTTACCTAAACTGGTCCCCTTCCACTTCCTTCCTTTCCCATATTACGGGACATGCAAAGTGGGTCCGAAAACTTCACTTCCGGTACGGCCCGGATGGGAAAACACGTTTGAAGGATTGATCGCACGAATCCGGCGCTGACAGTTAACGGTGGCACACTTTATCCCTTGCGAAATATTGATTCGAGTTTGTGTGTATTTGTGCGCCTGTTCCTCTGCCTGGCCGTGTTTTGGATTCGTATTGCTACTATCAAGGATGTTGGGTTTTATTTGTACACGCTTTATCGCGCGGGCAGGGAAAGCGTGCCCACCGGCAGGATGAAATGGACAAGATGTTTCCTGTGTTCGTTCCCGAAATAAATCGCCCCAGAGATGGCAACTTTTTTTTCTTTTGCCAGAACGATTTACAATCACTTGGTGCCTTTGTTGAATGACTTTTCTTTTGCATATTTCGCTCGACGGTGGGAGAAAAGGGAAGCGCAAAAGGAAAGGTTCACACGCCCGCTCATGCAACCCGAAACGCAATCAATCTTTCGCGAGGTCCGATCGACTGTTTATGGGAGCAGTTTCTTTTTTCGCCATTTTTTTTCCCCCACGAGTGGAGTGGGCGAAAACAACACTGAAATGGGAAAACCGGAAGTGGGAAACCCGTTGCACAACTGTTTGATTTATGTTTACCGGCACTTGTTGCTTGCCGCGTGGGGGAGCGTTGGTTTGAGGGGGTTGTTTTTTCCCCCTTTTTTTAAATATTTTGCTCGCTTTCCATCCCACGTCGCATGCATCTCGCCGGAAGATAGCGCAGACGGCGCAGACTTTCATCTCGTTCGTCGAACCATCCTTGCTCCAATCGGAACCGGGGTACCGAAATAGTGGACGCGTTTTGTGAAATCCATCTCTGAATGAAGAAAAATGGTTTATGATTGCTGTCTTTCAAAAGGATTCTTTCGTGGTACTTCGCTTCTCAGCTTTGGCCGCTTCCCTTTGGTTCGGGTCCGCTTTTCCCGACGAAGGGGATTCAATTGATTGAACCGAAAGAGTGGTGTGCTGGATGGTTGGAAGCGATTGATATTTTGCTCTCGTTTGATCAATTTTGCTTTTCGCATTTTTGCTGCTTATTACACAGTGTTGCAGTGAGCGTTGGCGGCACAAAGCGCCTGAACGCCGGCGAATGCACGATCAAACGGAACCTTTGACCGTGTTATTATATTTTATTATGTCAGCTTATTGATTTCGTACCGTTTGAATGTGCGCAAGATGTTATTGCTGGAAATATTGGAAAAAACAAACCAGTCATAGGAGAAAACTGTTTTGCTTTCTCTTTCCAAAGCCTTTGATGGATGCAGTAAAACACGCATACTGAAGTTGTTCTACTAAAATCGTACAGATCGTTCCAAAGCGCTCAAATGTATGCAATGTTTTAAACGCCTTACGGCATGCTATGAACATTACAATCTACTAGTTTCTCGAGCAGGTCAATGGTTGGAGTGTCTTAAATGATATTTAAAGAATTATTTAAAATGAGCTGAGAGCTGATTTTAAGTAGTTGTTCAAAATACAATTGAAAGCTTCCTTTAACGTGTTTCGTACACTTCACTTCTTTCCTAATGCTTCTTTATCGCTGCGCGATCAAAACCTTTGATTTCGCTCGCAATTTATAGAACAATCCTTCCGAGCAGTAACAAACCACCAAGATAACGATCATTCAGACGTTCGAATCTACTGCCACCCACCCATTTGAATTCAACACTCACCTTGACCTTTGAATCGATACTACAATCTGTTGATTCTGGTGTGGCGCCCAATGGCCCACCGAACCACGTGCCCCGTGAGTGGCCATCCCATCTCACAAACGGCCGCTTATCATCTCCAAATCGAGCCCGTCCGCTCGGTAACTCTTTCCAAAATCAACAAAACATGCTAAGTTCCTGACCCTGTTGAGCGAGCAAATCTAACTCGAGCACGTTCCCCTTCACCGAAACGGACTCCTACCACCGTCCCGTTTTGTTCTGCTGGATCAGAAACAACGTGAGCGCACACAATCAAAGGCAAAGTAAAGAGTAAAGGAGAACTAATTCTTCCAGCCATTCCCGGGCCATGTCCCCGGGAGTCGCGCACGGCACGCTGCAAGACGGGGAAACAGAATCGAAATCATCACGTACGAACTACACGACCGCCCGGCGTGAGCCCGTCAGCGAATGGTGAAATCGAAATCAAAACCTCCCCGAAAAACGAAGTAAACCACAAGGCAGTGGGGGAGCGTAGGGTAAGGTCGAATATCCTTTCTCCGTCTGTTTCTGCTCCTTTCCCAGCGATCTCGGCCGGAACTTTCCGCACCGAAGGAGGAAAACATTGACACAACTCCATTAAAGCCCATAAAACCTGACGGTAATAATCGTCATAAAATGCTCATTTTCAACCAAACCTCATCGTTTCCCGTTTTTCGCTAGGCGAGGGAAGGAGGGCCACCCGAAGAAGTCGCCGGCATTGTGAGTCATGCCCGCGCTCGGATGGGAACCGTTCGGAGCATCATCGGCGTAGTCATCATCGTCAACAGCAGCGTGGCGTTCGGAGGGAAGTTACGTAGCCGAAAAACCGTCGGTGCAAAACTTTTACCAGTGCTGTCGGCTTATGATGTACCACCCGTCCGCACCCACCCGGCGCTTTTATGCGTGAGAGTGTCCCGGAAGGATAGCCCGTTCTCGTTTCGATGGCAGAGCACCGCTGGAAATAGAATATGGAGTATTTGGAATGATTATGCGATTATGTCATCGCTGGCGGTGAAGTGTTTCTAATACGCACACATTAAGGGATGGAAGCTTGTATGTATGCGGCTGGCAGACGGTAACGGGTAAGATGAAGGCTAGCGGGAAGGGTGGTTGCCCCATTTAGCTCCGTTTATCGTAGAGCAGCACTGTGGGCAAGGGTTGTGTGTCCTCTAAATAGTTCTCTATCAATTTGTAGAGCAAAAGAGCTCCATGCAAACGCGCCTGTGTATCCTTGTGCCCAGTAAACAGGATACAAATCACCAGCTTACAGTTTGAGCGGGTACCCACCTCGCTTCGTTTTCCGATAAAGCGCAAGCCACCCAAACGCACCCGAGGGGCGGGAGCGTCGAAAAACGGGATAGTGGGCAGCTTTTTTTTCGGGGTGGGTGTAAAGGAAAACATAAGGTCAAAAACGACAAACCTGCCTCGCCCGTGGGTGGCCAGGGCGCTGGGGCAGAGCATTCCTTCATAATAGTTTTAGATGATTATTATTAGCGGTTGTTTTTGGGCAGGGAGAAGAGCCAGGCATCGGGAAGGGTCCCTTGAGTGCGCAGTGGAGTGAACACGTGATGGCGTGCGTGACACGGGACGGTATTTCCTGCGGGACACCGGGTCCATGTTGACGGGGCGGGTGGGCGCCGAAGTTCGTTGGACTGTTATCTTAATGGATTGGTCGCGTCATACACTCACCTACAGGCACACAGACACACACACACACACACACACACACACACACAGTTGCTGAGGTGGGTGGAGGGATGAAACACATTCTTGCGTTTCGTGCCCGTGCGTCCCCAAAACGACGGGACGCTCATTCGGAGGGAGGAACGAACGATTTTTTGATATCCCTTCTTAACGCAGTTTAGTATGTGGCGAGGGAGGCATTGAGGACGGAGGACGAAGGCCCGGGTTTTGCGTTTGCTCTAAATTAGGTGTTTTAATGGTGCGCTCTAGGTTCTCCAAATGCCAGCGGTGGTGGCGGTGGTGCTACTATCGTGCCAGGTAAAATGGTGCACTTTACTAAAGCATTGCCATGAAAAACTAATCAATCTCCGTACGTTTCGTTTTGATGGTCGAGCGGAAGAGTTGCGTTGCTTGCGATGGAGCAGCGATGAGTTTGTTTAAGTGACACTAATAATTGAAGGTTTCATGCTAAAAGGGTTGGCTCAGTTGTTTTTAAAACACCACCGACGGGGGTTGGTTCATCGTGGTAAGAAATAACAGACGTCAAAACCATCGATGATCGTTGAATAATGGCAGACAAACTGTAAAATTTTAATGTAAATGAATAATGTGAGAAGAGGAGCCTAAACACGATTAACAGTATACACTTAAAGGTTTACGAATCATTGGGAAATGAACCCTGAGGAAACTGTATCAGAAACCTATAAACGACTACCATGAGGAAATGAAAATCATTCGGTAAGCGTATGTAAGGCAGTTTGCAAACTTTTAGGCGTCTTAAAACTGTCCTTTACCTTTTGGTTCTATTTTTTATTTCAGCAGATTGTTTATTTAAAATAAATATTTCAAATACAAGTATATGTTTAAAACTTGAAAAAGAGATTATTAACCGTAACTCAATACTTTTCATCCTGCTATTTTTTTATTACTGACGCTTATTACAACCTGTATGCATAAAGCTCTTTGAAACTAACGTTTTTTGTTGTCTATATACGTTGAGTAACATTTCCAGCATGACACACTGTTTCATAATTAACTATCCCTGTCCAGCTTTCTAGCCCCATTTTCCAATCCTCAAGTTCCTGTAGCAATTATGTGGAAAAAAAGCAAAGCCATAGTACATCTGTTGCTTGCTGTGCAGTGCATTCACCGTTGCAGTTTGCCCACTTTACCAACCACAATGACACGCAAGCAGAACGGCATTAGAAAGTAGCGCCAACTGTTGTCGATATCTCAATTATCCTTCATTAGTATGAATAAATGATGGATTCCGATGCGGGCGCAATCTAAATTAGTGCCCAACCTGACGCCAGCCTGGCTTGCGTTGAGGGGCCGCATCGATCGATGTACGGGGAGGACCGAGCGACCGTTAGTGTTCTTGCACTTTGCTCGGTGCAACGTGCGCTGTCATTATTCGTTCTCAGGAAAAGGTTGCAAGTTTTAAGCTATATCACGAATCTTGACCAGGAGGTAAGTATTGAAATGGGTTCCCAATCAACGTTGAAGTCGTCTAAAATTGCTTCCCTTCGCACCACACTCGATCAATCAATTCATTTGCCTAGTTTTCTACCGCAAAAACGTACTCAACTCGCTTAACAGCATCGCCTCCCAAAAGCCATTGCAGTGGGTCATTAACCATCCCACGTTCCGCCGGTTCTTTCGTTTACTGTTCTAACATCTGCCGGGTAAGTGCAGTACCCAATCTAGCCTGAAAGCTCACCGCCCATCAAATGCACTGCCGTATTTGAATATGGGCGTCCTCGTAATAGCTTCCTCGGATGCAGCAAAAGATCCGGAGCCTGCGGGCCGGTGTCAACGTCACACACGGTGCGTGTAAGCTCGGGAGTTAAAGTTGGCTAGATTGAGTTATGGATGAATTATTATAGTTGAATTGAATTCCCGCTTCCCGAAGTGCTACCTTCCGGAATGCCCGGTCCGTCGAGTAGCCGAGTAGAGCCGAGTGTTGCTTGCAGTGTTTGTGGAGGGAAAAGGTAATGGAAATAGTTCCGGTAAGATGAAACATCTTGCAGGTGGGGACGATGGGAACAAATAGCTTCCAGGCTTCTAGGTTGAAACCAATTCATGTGATGCTCACACGTACGCACACACGCACACACACGACAGCACACTGCAATGCCGAGCGTTCATTCTTCCACATCAGTCATGCAGATTAGATTACCTTTACACATGCTTCATCCTGCATACGACATAAGGCTTTGGGAAGATGGGGCAACTTCTAGGTACGGCAGCTGGCAAGCAGCCGGTGGCAAAGGTGCACGATTTGGATGGCTCATTTCGCACATTATTGCATCGCAAAATACAGAGAAAGGGACGTTGTGCAACCGTTGTTTGGGTGGCGCGACCACGATGATGAGCATGGTACATCCGCGTCGCAACAGGATGCGTCCGGTTAATTACAGGCCGATTAGTACGCACAGGCGCGCCTTGTTCACCTTGGGCACGGATCGTTGTTTCGATCCATTAAGAGTCCAGCGAAGCGTTCCGGCCTTTTCTGGATGGAAATAAGTCGTTAATTGATTCTTGCCGTTATGGATTAACGAACCGTGCCGGTTCATTATGGTGCCGCCGCTGAAATGGTAAACTATTTCGCCTCAAAGTATGCAATCTGCGGTACAAAATCTTCCCGCTTTAACACACTCTCTCTCTTACTTCTAGCAGCTTCCTCATCTACAGCGTACTATAAAATTACCGATGTGTTTATGGTTGATTTTAATCAAATTAAACTTTAAACTGTTGGACGACTTCCACCGAAAGGTTTTCGGCTTTATTGTTCTAAAACTCAATATTATTAGGTACACCCAATTTCTCAGTCTGGAGCCTTCCTTCCAGGCCCTTTCTCACGCCACCTTGCTCCTCCACGGTTTTATGCCACCGACCAGCACTAACCATAACATTAATGAGCGGAACGCTGGCGGCCACCGCCAACCCTACGTCGGATGGAATAAATCAAATGAGCAAAGTTGCCAACAACAAAGCATTTATTATGCGCACCGCCTGCTAATTGGCATCATGGGGTTAATATGTTTCCAGAATCTAGCCCGCTCGGAAAAAGTTGTTTCATTACAAAATGGTCCTGGGCCCGACCCAGGTCTCCCCTAACCTGACCGTCGGACGGGACAGCGGGCAGGCAAACTGGTGCTCTTTTATTTAAAAAATTGGTACGAAAAATTGCCCCAACATGGTGGCGGAACCATGCCTCGCTCTACCCCCCCACAATGCACACAGTTTTTACACGTGAGCTGACCATTTCCGTCCATGTGGTCGCTCTGTTTTATAAACACATCCTACGCTTTCCCTTCAGCCACCCTAAAGCACACGGCACACGGGGGAAACTCCTGGTTGGTGTTTCTGCATTTGGCCAATGCTCATGCCCGAACTCGTTTTTCACCTCGCTTCGTTCGGTCCCGCAGCAGCCCCGCCACCGTAGTTCGGAAAAAAAAACGCCGCGGGAAATTAGTTTGGAAACAGGGAAAACCTTTTAAAAAATACTACCCTCGGCTTGCACACGATGCAACCCGCCTGGCAGTGAAACGTTTTTTTTTTTCCATTTTTGGTCTTAGCCTTCCCTGTCACTACACTTTCCCAAACGGTCGCAGGTGACGCACATGTCCGGGAGGGACGGCAGTGGGATCGGAAGTGGAGGTAGAATTGCCGTTTCCTGTTTCGATTAGAGCCTCGCAGGTTTTGGGAAGTGTGTGAATGTGTGTGGGTGTGTGTGTGTGTGTGGCTGTGTGTTCTTCTTCCCTCTCTTTCTCACTCGAGAGCGTTCGGTTGTTATTCCGTTGCATGAGCTACACGCAACAATGACCAATCTGCTGTGTTGCTCTAGCCTTTACCTCACTTTGCTTAGAAAAGTGTCACAAGAGAAAAGGAAAATTAATACAGATGCGTACAAAGTAACAAACACACACACACACACGCACTCACGTGAACGAGTCTGTGCTTAGGAGCGGAAACGGAAAGAATTATGACGCCGTACCGTCGCGGCATCATCATGCGATCCACTCGCCAGACAGGAAGTGTACGATTTTTTTTTTGCTGCCACACACACACACGCTGCAAGCACTCTTGCACTAGCGACTCGCACAGCCCATTCTGGCACACCTGCGGAATCCTTTCAGCAACGAGCGATCCACGGGAAAACCGGGAAGAATGTCGCGCGAACCGGTGTACAGGGTGTGCGTGTTTTCCGAACGAGAGGGAAAACAAAAGCGTATTTGTGCCGAGCTGTGGCGAGCAAACCGAGCAAAGTGATTTGTTTATGAGTGGAAATATCCATTTCAGCAGGAAACATATTTTCTGCCCGCCTTCCTAAGAGCTGCGCGGCTGTGCGACGATTGCATACGGCTGGCGGTGAGGAGCCTGGTTCCGGTGCCTATTTTTTCGAGCAAAAGGTCGAGACGACCATCGTTGGCGCTTCAGTTCCGTTTGACACCTACACTGGCCCGGGTAGAGTTCGTACGTTTGGTCGTTGTAACGTTACTGGCAGATGAGTTCACCCGCCAGCCCCGGGCCACGGAAACACACGCCGTGCAAACGAACGGGAAGGCGTGTAGGTGAAAAATCATCGACCATCGGGGTACGGTCGTCTCGCCGTTCAACACATTACAACGGGGCCGGGTTTAGGATTTGAGTGAGGACATAAATCTTGGTTGGTGGTTGAATAATGTAAAACACTATTCTTCAATGGTTTGCAGCCGGCTGTGCGGCAGGGGGTTCTACTGGGTAAGTTCACGGCTAAGCGATATTCAGGGGCTTTACGGCTCGGGACAGGACTGTGCTAAATGGCCGGACAAGGTGTGTCAAGGTCGGTGAGAATGTCTTGAACTATTGACCATGATGGCAACATTTATTTTCAATCTGTTTTATTTGAAGAATAGTGCAACATTAAGACATTTGATATTTGTATTTCATACTATTAGCAAGATATCAAGGAATATATATATATATCATACTCATACCCCAGTGCGCAAGATAAGCACCGAAACAAACACAGTTATATCTATAACACTCTATTCGTGTAACCTCTTGTAAGCTATTAAAAAAAAAAAACAAAGAAATATACTAGACAACAGATCTGTTTTATTCAGCTGTTATTTTATTTGATTATTTTTTCTTTCACCAATCAAACACCTACTGATACTTAGGACACAATGTTTACCACTGATTAACTTGAACTTTTTCACATAACTATTTGTCACACTTACTGTTGATCCTGACAAACAGTGAAACTATTAATTAATCCTTGTATAATACTGAGCCGTTATTTATCCCATAAAATGATGTCTTGTTACGTCTTCCTTGATAGTAACTTGTTCATTCGCCGGCTGTACCTAAGAATCGGGAAAAAGGTAAGAAACAACATACTTTTTTGCTTTACATAATTTATTTTCAAGTCATGCATATGAAAGAATATAGCTGAATTAAAACATACATTTGCGAAAACAATGAGACTGGTACGTATTGGTTGAAAAAAAAAATCTAACAGACAAAATAACTCCGATTAAGCTTTTTCAAAATTTTCTTTCCCTTGCTTTCAAATAAGCCTTCCCACACTCGCCTGCACTCTCCCACAACACCACACTGAAACACGCAATCTTAATGTTTCACCAGGATTAAATAAACATACAACATACTACACAGCACACGAGCCATGAACGATGTTTAGCCCGACGGTTACAGCGCGTTAAATATTTCAACGCAACACACTGATGGTGGTGATGCCACCGAAACCGCCCTCTCCCCCCCTCCCCCTCCCCCACAGTGGACACCACAAAAGTCCATTTTCAGAAAGGCATTCGTATCGCATCACAAATGCACCGATAATTTTCCACTCGAACCGACCGCGCGGCCGGCGTCGTCTGTTCTTTCGGCGCGGCGGAGAGGAAAAACTGTGGCAGGCAAGTAAAAAAATCGATTTCCATCGTCACCCTGTTACTGCCGGCTTCCCTCGCCACGTTTGCATGAACGCGTACAGTCATTGAAAATTGATGTCGATAAACTGGTGCGGTGTGACTGGTGCACAGTGAGTGTGTTGTGACTTTTGCCTTCAACACAAAAATGACTCACCACGGCAAACGGACATAACCGGTATGTCACAGGGATGGTGGGCGGTAAGGAACGGTGAGGGATGAAAGTTATCGGGAAATCTATTTCCTTTTTACAACACACACACACACTCCACACAAACAGATACGCTTGGTTGGAAGGGCTCAAGGACTCTATTGATTTCTTTTTGCGGTCATCGTTGCGAAAAGCTCGTCCCCTGGTCCCGGGCGAAGCGCAAAGCAACAGCTGGTTGAGTGAATTGAAACACTGCGACTGTCGTGCAAAATTCATTCCCAACTTCTAACCCAGCAGCAGGCAGGTCGATCGCTGATAGAGGCGGCATGACTTTTGCGGCGTTCACGGCGCAACCACTCTTCTGCGGGCGTTACACTTCAAACGGTTCCCTCGCCGCTGCAGCCACTCATGCGGGCGAGTCTCTGGAGAGGCGCTATCCGTTACAGGATGATTGTGATTCGCAAAACGAAACACCGCCAGAGCAACCTGCTCCCGAGGGTTTGATAGGGAAAAACAATGAAGCAGGCGGTTTGGGGCTTGCCGGCGCACCAGCACAAACCGATGCCGGGCAGACGCATGTGTGTGTGTGTGTGTGTGTGTGGCATCCTCACGTCTGCCGTAGTGCAGATAGTTTGCCGAATCGGATGGCAGAATAGTTTGCCTAGCGGGGGGGGGGGGGGGGGGGGTTGCGGTAACTGGGCGGGGCATCCGTCTGTAACGAGATAAACAAATAACAAACCTTATTATTTATTGAGAAAATATACATCCAATTATAAGGGAACATGTTGCCCTTAACCACTGCCAGCGTGCGGAATGCTGAGATGGCGCAGGAATGAAGATACGTTCGAGGCCTTCGGGCTTCCGACAAGAGGTGCTTTCGTGCGAAGTGGATGCTGTGTACAGCGGTGGTGGTTAGCATACAGGAGTATCCGTTGGTTTCGTGTTGCTTTCCGAGGGAATTAATTATATATGAGTGTTAAGAATGTTGGCCGGAATGCAACAAGAACTGAGCGCTTAAATGTTTAATATCACATAATATCAACCAAACTCAAAGAGCGATGAACATAAACATTCGGCAGTCTGTAGCTCAGTAAATGGTTGGACTTTAAGCAGGTGAAATGCCATATCGTATCAAACGGCCAAGCTCACCATCATTACCCACAGCAAACAACTTTCAAAACCATTCCCTCCAGGACTCTGGCCTGCACCGACTGGCAAACCGAATTGTTTGACAAGTCGGTGTCCATTAGAAAGCAGATCTCGAAGGTGTTCACCCTACAATCCACCTTCCCGGCCATCTGCTGTCCAGTGATGTGTATGTGCCCTGCACAAATACTGGCTCTTGTTCTCTCTCTCTCTCGCCCCCTCTCTCGGTCTCCAGAAGGTCCCTTTTCGCCAATGATACCCGTCATATAGGATTCCTTTGCCTTCAATTGGCCAACTGTGACAAACACACATCGAGGGAAAGTGTTTCCGTGCGACCTTTCCCTTGCTGCTGCTGCTAACCACCGATGTCAAGAAGGTGTCCTCCGCAAAGCCGGCATCACATCGGCGATGAAAGCATCGTCGTAAAGATGGGCACATGTACGTCCGAGCGTCCCGCACAGTGGCCCGATTGTTTGTTTGTTTTGCGTCCAGAGTGGGCAAGGCAGCAGGGCGTAGGGCCTTTCGTTATGTCTTGCGAATGCCGCACCCCGCAACACGCCGCTGTGGTTGAGCGATTTTTCGAACCACTCCGCCTCAGCTGAGCGTAACTATTTCGCATTTATTGGTTTGTCAAGCCGGCACCGGTTGGAAAAGGGAGTCGTGCAGAGCTAATGCTTGCTTCTTGCTGGCCGAGCTGTCACCACACTCCAGCGCAAGTCCGAGTCCGCTCGAGCAGTGTGTAACATCGGTCCCTGGAGATGTTCACAGCGCTCTGTTCGGGCATCTTTTCTGGCGGCAAAGTATTTAGCGGGACGGGACAGCGTTTCCTCTTGATCCAACCTTCCCTGGTTGATTTTTTCGTTTCGTATCTGTCCGAATCCGATTGATTATGAGACTCCCCCCCCCCATTGCAAGAGCACACCGACCCCGAGAAAGATAGTAACGGTGCTCACCCTTCGCAAAGCGCTAACCGAACAACAAGCAAATAAAAGAGATAAAAGTGGCTCTACGCCGTGCAATAAAACGTCCGCCACTTGCCTTCCCTTATTTATGGTTCGTGGTCAGCGATCTCTTCTTGAGGACATCACACGCGACGGCTAAGCACTCGTTGAGGGTGGATCATACGATAGCACGCAGCAAAGGGAAGGAGGCAACATAAAAAAAAAACCCCTCTGTATGTGAAGGGTGATTCCCGTTCGATTATGAGCCTCTCCATTGCCTTGCCAGGACCGGCACAGGAAGGGAAGCAAATCCAACGACAACGACACACCACACGCACAATGAGCCACTATAAATAAAGCCATTTTGATGGCGCTCGACTCGCTCCCCCACACATTTGCTTCCCTTTTCTTGTGTGTGTTTGTGTGTGCTGGTTCATTTCTTTTTTTTCGTTAAGGGACACAATTTATGACTTTTTGCGTGTGAGTCCCGTGCGCGTCTGTGTCCCTCCTCATTCGGCCCAGCGGCAAACGGGCGGGGCGGGCGGGGAAATTTGCAGTGATTTGCCATAAACGAATTCCTGTTTCCTGTTGTGTTGCTGCAATTTATCAGAATTTATCGATAATGGTAATGGTGTGGATGAGCCAGTTCCCAGGGAAGGACATTTGTAAGGAGCAACTTTTGTGCTGATTTTGTTTAACTTTTTTTTTCCTCCCTGCGTCACTACTGCACGGGACAATTTCTCTGCAGCCGGGATGAAAAAGTTTGCACGGAAATGATAATTCTATGCAGCAGTCATATCCGGCCGTTAAGGGGTTCGGGTTTCAAAGCCCGCCGATGGAAAGGAAACGGTGAGCGACGAGACGGTCGATTAGTTTGGGTCAATCGGTTTCGATCGGTGAGCCCAGAAAGAAATGCTAGTTTATTGCAAATGCATCCTGTTTCGGTTCCGGCAGCCTTATTTTGTTGTGGAGGGATTATTTTTGCTCTCGGTTGTGAGGGGGACCTGCTGTAATGAGGTGATTGAAATTCTGGCTGCATTTGGGTAATTGGTTTGTCGCATTCCATGAATAAAAAACCCATTCCGAATGTGCAGGAAAACTCACAGCAGCAGTGACGCGGAGAGGGAAAATTCGTGTGTCTTTTTCGACGGAAAGCGCATTGTTTTTTAATTGGCGTTTCAGATGTCTTCCTTAACGATAGAGATGCTTTCTCTTATTCTTTTTATTTCAAGTGACATTTTGAGTAGTTTTTCTTTGAAATATTGAAACAATATACTGGTAGATAAATTATCAAGCAAACACATAACTTTGAAATGAATTTCACAAATTTTAATTTTAAGTACTTTTTAATTGGTTATATCTTTTCCTTTGTGATAAAATAATGGTTTTTTTTTCTTGCTCTTCAAAAACATAATTTTTATTTAATTTAATACCTGTAATGAATTATAAAAAAAAGGTACAAAAATAAAAAAAAATAATTAGCCTAAAACTTTACACAAAAAAAATAGCCAGAATGATAAAAATTATCCTTTTTATCTAAACTTTAAATTTATTTTGCGTTTCATTCGTTTTTTCATTAATTTTCTTCTTGCATTGACTTATTTTTAGTGAAGGTTTCGTTTTCAAATTGCTATTAAAACAGTTAATATTTTTTTTTTAACTTTTTCAAAATTTTCCGCTTTTGAGAAGGTAAAATTGATTTTAACATTTATCAACTTTTAAGATATTAGTTAGCTTTATTTTTTAAGATAGTTTTTTTTTTTATTTCAGGAGTAACGGCCATGCCATATTGCTTAAAATATAGTTCTTAGATAGATTTCAATAGAACATAATAATGTGGCCATTTGTTAACCTTATCTAATACCTTATTATACCATATCCCTCGAATAGCCCTGATTTGCCTGTTTCAGCACCTAAATACCAATTTAAAATAAAGACAAATTGAATTCAGACAAGGCTTTCCATAAACCTAGCCCATCTACGGGACTGCCATGATCCACCGCACTCACTTGGAAAACTTTATATCCTGGAAACAATCGCCACAATCCGTGTCCATCCAAATTTTCTACTTACTTTAAGCACTTTGCTGTTCGTCCTATCATCGCCCGTTTCAATCTCAACCCCGCGCCGAAAGATCGAATGACCGGCGTGACGAGTCACATCAATTACACACTCACATACACACACAAACTGTCAGCCGGGTGGAATTTTCGGGACGCGGGCCTAGAGAGTACTGACTACTTCATCAGCCTGACGACACCGAACTCGCATTTTCACGCAAGCGAGAGGAAAAAGGGCACGACCGGAACACATGCGAATGAAAACAAAATAAAAACAGTGCTTCCCCCACCCCCTAAACACGAGCGTATGAGGAAACTGTGCGTGCGTGTGAGAGAGAGAGTGCGTTGTTTCGACCGGATAAAGTGGGAAAAGTGGGAAAGAAACTGTCATCCGTTTTCTCGCCACCCAGCCTATCAGCCAGTCCTGTTCGGCTGGAGATGGATGGCGCACCGAAACGACCGATGTCCGGTCCGGGCCGTGGTTGTAGACCATGCAGGCCCTTTTTCCCTCCAATTCCGTCCCCGCTGGTCGTAAGCGAATGTATCCGAAACATGAATTTCAAGCACCGAACCCGTTCGCAAACGATCGGACCCTCTTTTCCCATTTTTTTTTTGCTGCTGCTGCACCACTGTCTGCTTTGAAGCTTCTTTATCGGACAAATGGATCAAATCAATGGGCGAAAGAAGCGGCGAGTGAATCGGGAAATCACCGAAAATGGAAGATAATGCCGGGTGAACCCGTCGCCCGTCGAACTTCACACCGTCAAGCCATGTGACATCGGGCGCCTGTCGGTGGCTGTTGGCGCCAGCCCGGACCCGTGGATGAAAGTGAAAGAGAAAGTCAAATTGATTCTCCTTCCACCCGCCATCACCATCTTCCTCCTCCTCCTCCTGCTCCTCCTCCTCCTCCACCCCTCACCCATCAAGGGTATCTTTGCGGTTCAAGCGGTGCCTGTGACTGTCGAGGATCATTAGTGAAGCTGCAACATTTGGCACCGGCAATGGGATGGAGTTTATTTTCCACCACCTTGCTTCGGGGTCTCCCTCGTATTTTTTTTTCTTCTTACATGCTTCGTGCTTAGCGAGAGGAAAATTCGCCATACACTGTTGTGTATTTGTTCCTTTGCGGGGTGAGTGGGTGAGCGAAGGCTGCTGTCGCACGATGAAGTATAAAATCTGTATCGACCGATCGAGGGCCTCCCCCCCCGCCTCCCCACATTGCCCCATCCATGGTCAGGAAATGGAGGGTTTCCGTTTCCCTTTGTGTGGCAAAAGGGTTCATTTCCGTACCATTTCTTGTGCCGAGGGAACGCATCCGGTCGCCTTAAAAATATCACTTTTGATCGCAAATGTGTCTGTGCGTACGGTTGGTTGGTGTGAGTGGGTAGGTATATGGTATGAGTTTTGCAAGGATGTGCCTAAGCGATTTGGAAGTTTTGTAGGCAATGTTTTGTTCGCCCCTAAGCGGGTATGTGAAAGTTTTCGATGCGATAACACTGATGTGTGTAATTATTATGCTGCTTAAAGAAGGGTAAATCGTTAAGCTGGGAGAATGCAAACCGAACGCTGATAGTGTTGTACAGATATTGAAATCCTTTTCAACGGTTTTTTTTTTATGAAGAACATCCCATTTTTTTGTTGCAGTCATAACAGGCAACCAATGGAGAATGAAACTCATTTTTATATCAATATCTACTGAGAGAATAATTTTTATTCATATTTGAAACGATCAGTTAAGACTCAACCAGCAAGGAAAAGGACATGCTCGTTCGATCATGCTTAAAAGATGAGATTCTTTAAAATTGCATAAAATTAGGCGTTTTTAAAATCTTACTTACCACCTAAGCAACCGTTAATGCCGCAATAAAATTAATGCTTCTCATACTTCTTTCCTTCCTCAACTAATGAGCAACTCACTTAAACAACCCTCCAAAGTATGAAAACCGCTTCCTTTCTTTCTTCATCCCCTCAATAATCGACCCTCGTTGCCTTTTGTTTGTTTGTGGATATGCTTGACGCCATTACCTGTCAAAGCAAAGCCAAACCCCTTAACACACTCTTTACACAAATACCGGTTCCGAATGATATGTTACATGACTTTCAACATGGGTTTTCTCGAAACCGTTTCACACGTGTTCTGTGTGTGTGTGTTTCCACCCTTCCATCGGTGCTCGAGCCAGCCAGGGAAGTGATTTTGCATTGTGTGTACCATTCCCGTTCCCATCCATAGCCGATCCCTTTCCCCTACGCCCAGATTGTGGTTCAGTATGCAAGTGGCCAACTAGATTTCACAGCTTCATTAAAACCTATCAAATATTCATACGATTTTCTCCCTCCTCCCTCTCTCTCTCTCTCTGGCTCTGTCGAAATCGTTTGCCCATCTGCAGCTGGCAAGCTACTGTGGCTCTCCGTGCTTCAGGGTGGCATTAGATCTGGTCCCTCAAACCTTCTTCTTTTACATAGTTTTTTCCCATTTCCCCTTCGTTTTCCCTTTGAACCGTTTTTTGTAATATAAGATGTTAGTTTTTTTCCTCATTTGCTTCTTTATCCTTCTCCCGGCTACGGTTGCTGTTGGACGCTGCCTTTTTTTTTTAATATCACACCCCGGTGCCAAAAAGGATTTGTAGAAGCTGCGCTCTGCTTTCCATTATTAATTAGACCAATTGTGCTGCGCAGAAAGGGAAGGGAAGCCAAAAGCCTCGACTATCCACCGCGTTCGGTGACCGGTTGGCCAAGGTATGTATGTACCGGCACGCAAAAGTGATTCCGCATGGATGAGATTTACTTTAATGAAATTTAAATGTATCCAGAGCTCATCGTCACCGTACTCGCTCGCTGGTCCATGCGCTTCTGTGCGCGCTTTTTTGCGTGGGAATCTTTTTTGATTAAATTCAATTCTACTCGTTTCGGATGACCCGTTTTGAATTTCGTTAGAAAATGTACTTGCAACAAGGATGGGGATTGGTTTAAATCGTGTGTTTTGTGCACTGCATGAAATTCCACAAATTTGTATCGAACAAGTAAATTCCATTCTCCAAATTGCTTTTGGTTACGATCAATGCGTTGCAATTGTGATGCAAATACTTGGGAATGATTTAAATAAGAAAGGGTAGATGTAGTACAATCTAATACCTTAGAAAATCTTATTCTCCCCATAACAACCTTTGTTGTATTGACTGTCGCAATCCTTTTCGACTGTTTTCTTCCCTATTGTGGCACTTTCAACCCCAAGAGTTTCAATACGATGTACCATAATTAACGGTCAACCTTTCGAAGGATGAAATTGCGTAAGCGTGCCTGCCGATCGAAGACAAGTCGTAACGCACAAAAGACGCTCGCACTAAAGACTGGCCCGACTTTCTTAACCTCTGCTGACTGTAGGGTTAGAAACTGCTGCATCATCGACATCGTAAACAATCGAGCAACATTAATCATCAGCACCCGGACAACCCGCAGCACGGAAGTGTGGGAAACAAATCCATCAACTATTGCCTTTTGCAATTCCGTCACTAGCCGGGTGACAGAGGGGGTCAGATGCTGACCGGGTCACTGCTACCAATCATGGAACGAGCGAACAAGGCCGCCCAATCGGTTGACCCGTCCCTGTCGCCTCCCATCCGGGAAAGGGTTAGCCGTGGTGGGATGATAAAATGGGAAACATGCTTGACATACCGTAATTAAAGCGTTTGACTCACGCTCATCTCTTTCCACACCGTCCCCACCCACCACCATTTAAGTCTATGGTCCTTAAGCTGACAATACATCTTCCAAGCGTTTGCCTGTGGGTGCTGCTGTGAACGGTGAGTTACTTTTTGTGCCCTCCCTTGGATGTGTCCTGCAGGAACGGCCCCCGTGCACCAGATGGACCACCGTCTTACCGCAAACGACGATATGCAGCATACTTGAGATGTCAAGTCAAACATCCCAGATCATTAATTTTCACCCGTTTCAACCCCAGCCCAGAGCGCATCCGGGGCAGCGGGGTAGGGTGGAACGAGACTAAAAGCGGTCGATTTTCCAGCACGCCCACTACCCTGTCTGTGGGCCTGGGGCCGCCTGACTTACAAGCTCCACTGCCCCGTGTGCTCAAGAATGTTGCACCGTTTGCTTGCTCATTACTCATGTTTTCCGCCTTGAGCTTGAGCTGGACGGGCGGGATACGAGAGCATTTGGTGCAAGTTTAAATGGTTGCATACCTTCGGGCGTTTTCCATTTCGCTTTGCCGCATATCCTGCCGGAATGTTTAAAGGGCTGGATGCTGTACCATTTCCCTTCTGCATCGTACTATCGTTGCAGGCACCTTCGGACAAATATGCGTCTGTATGGACTCGTTCTCCAATCCGATTACCACTCCTTATGGTGCATCCACTTCCCAGTGATTGGAAATGATAAGCGATTAAAGTTGATTGGTCAGCGGCTCTGGTTGTAGAGGAATGAGCAGGCGTAAAGTAGAAATGTCTGTGTTTTTGTTGTGAAGTATGAGAAGCGATGGAGTCGCACAACTGGTGGTGAGTTATTTATTACGCGATTGATTGCATTTGCTACCAGTTGAGGTTGCTTGGTGATGAGTTGTTTGATGCAAAAATGCTCATTAACGTGTTCATCCGACTAGAATGGAATAAAGAAACCAAAATTAGCTATTTGTTGACATTGAAAAATGAAGAACGTTAATTAGATTTGCCAAATATCACTTGATAAATGGCAGTAGAAAAATATTGATTGGTTAAAAAATATTAAACTAATCTTACACAGTAGGATTTCTTAAACAACTCACGCAAATAGTTTTTCAGTTCTCAATAACCCTTAGAATTAAACTTGCAAAGCCATCAAATGCCTCTTATTCTTCCAAAAAAAAAAAGGATCAGAAGTAAGAGTTTTGTTGAAAAATTTATGAAAATGAAAAAAAAAGATAATAATTATTTTTGTTCAAGGTTTCATCAAAAAGAAAATGATACTGATGAACATCTTTATTTAAGCCTTGCGAAGTAAAAATGATCTCAATGGTTTTTTTCGTGAAATTATAACAAACTGCATCGATACATTTGAGTAAAATTTTTGAAGCACAAAGAATAATCTCTATGTAATCAATAATTTGCCACAACTCAGAAATAATATCTAAGAAAGATTCATTATCCTACCAGGTGTATGCAAAACGAGCCAAGCAATAGATTGATCAAAAAACAAGAGAAATTCGATCTGAACTTGATTCATCTTCTCAATAGTGCAGTACGCATGAGTATTTGTTGAACTTCTTTACATTTTGTCTACGCTCGAACGTAACCTATTTGTCCCGAGTGTCCCGAGCTTGGGTAAAAAATTAACATAAAAGCCGGGCTACATGGGGCGCATTCACAAGCGCATTCTGCAGTGCTGCTCCCTGGTGACAGTTTTTGGAATAATTTTATGGGCTTTTGGACACTTTTTGTGTAGCCCGACCTTAATAGTAACACACTCAGCGAAAATCGAGGAAATACCTGTATCGCGCCTAACAGTATGCAATTTCCCTAAACTAGTTTTTTTATGATTCTTTTGAGAGAGAGGGAGAGAGAGATTTTGCGAACTGTTTGAAAAAAATAAACAGGCATTTTCTAGAAGAGGTAGACGATTAAAAAGAAAGTAAACGTAAACGTTCAGAGAGCAATTAAAAACGACTCTCCTCACCCTTTACTACACACTGTCGGTTCTGCGTAGAAGTATCGCTTACGCTAACTACTGCAAGCGTACCATTAAAAGGATACTTACTCTAACCAAACATTTCACTCAAAGATGATGGACACACCCACACCAGCTTCCCTTTACTTTTTTTATTCCACTCCCAAAAGATAAGCTGAATCCAGTTAATGTCCGGCACAACCTGCTCGGAAGCGCATGCATTTTTGATGCGCAGACCTGCTGGCAGACGAAACGAAATCCTTGTGCCCAGGCAATATAGCGGTCGAAAAACACATCACAATTCATACGACTGACCGTTGCGTAGTCCAAGCCGGACCGGTAGCTTACTTTAACCATCAAGTACGGATGGTCTCGTTGGTGGTGCTGCAAGAAAACTGTAAGTAAGCGAGTATGTACACCTGAGCGTTGAACACTATCTACCGTCTACCATTCGACCAGCCCGGTTTCCGCTCTACGCGGTCCACGCCGTCCACGGCGAAAGAAAGTGTAACGTATGTAAGTAAAGAGAGGGAGAAAAACGGTGAAACGGATGCTCGGGAAGTAACCGGTGATTATAAACCGGATTGTTTGTAATCGGCTTTTAGCATACGGTAAGCAAAGCGCCGCCGTATCGCCACGAGCAAATTCTCCCGGGCAACGGGTGGCCTGCAGGGTGAATGGGTAGATAAACGGGCCCGCTTATAAGCGGAAAAAATCACTCATAAATCCGGCACTAACCGCTGCGGTGTGGGAAATGAATAATTGACGGATGGTTTTTCATTCGGATGGATCTGTGCTTGCGGATGGACAGTGGTAAAGAAAAAGGCACAAGAAAAAAAAAACGGCGAACACAAATAAAGCAAAAGGTAAGGAAGGAAGGGAGCCGCGCAGCTTTGGAAGCTGGCAGAGAAAGCATCCGGCGCAGATCCAGCGTTTTTCGCTTTCGTGCGTTTAATTTCTAGTCTCGTGGAATGGTTTTTGATGAACATAAATTACATCACATCACATGAGAACCGGCTCATGAGCATGTGTGCACTGTACTCTTACCGTTACGTGCACATTCAAGCACACTCACACTTCGCACAAGCTTACTTTTTTTTGGAGAACATTCTGGTAGTTTCTGGGGTGTAACATAAAATGACAAGGAAATGGTAACGGCTATGTATCAAGCAAACCACCCGTTTTTCGGCCCCTATTCGCCTCAAACAACACCCACTGTGCAAAGCAGGATGGCAAAAGGATTCGGAAAGCTTTATGATTGTTTCATGATTACTGCACGTCGCTCCTTCCATTTGCCGCTGGAAATACACTCCTCTTGAAACGTTCAACGCGCTCGATGGGGAGGGTAGATGAGTTGCAACAATGCGCGTAAGTGTGCCATACAAAATGGTGACCAAGTGATTCATTCCAATGCTTTCCTGGGTGATGCTTTGTAGTTGGCAATGCATGTAAGAAGGGTAAAAGGGTATGGTTGGGCTGGGTGATGTAACATCACGAGCGAGCTCAGAGTATTGTGTGTTTAACATCGTGTTTGTTTGGCATGGGTGGTATACAACATTTATTAAATGCTACTGAATGTTGCAAACGTATTTACATGGGTGAAATAGATAATCATCATGTTATAGTTGTGTTGAATATGTTTCAACGTTACATGTTCAACATCATCATTATAACATCACCTTTTGGAAAACAACATTGTTTTATTCTTCTCGCCTCAAAGTATGCAATTTGCACAACAAAAATGCACAGTAAACGCTATAATAAAGGGAACAAAAATAAAAAAAAACTTTGGACTCTCTGCAACTACAAAAACCATTGATTTTGAAAGGAGCAGTTATCGTAATAAATGTATCGAATTTTTTAAATTCCACTACCATTTATTCTATCACAAGCATTACAATTATTTTTTCCATTTTTTTTTTAAATTCCCTCAGTCACATCAAACATCACTTAAGCATACATTTTACCACACACTTGCATACAGGGGCAACACACATTGGGAATCCGTATGATAAGGAATAGAAGAAAAAATAACAGAATAAAATATAACGCACGCCATATCAACGCATCAAAGTAAAACCGTATCATGCGTCCATCTTTATTGCCCGCGCGAAACGATCCCATTACAACTGGGCGTTGCACGCTTGTCAAGATGTGATGGCAAAATAAAAGCGAAATTGTTACCATCACACACATGCATACTTTCATGCCAAAGCTGAATAACGCCGCCCATCCGCTTGTACGTGTGTTGTTCCGAGACGTAGACGATTCTTCACCACCCACCACGGTGGAATGATGAACCCGCGGGTGAAGAAAGGATTTCTATTTTTCCATCCTTTTGTTGATCGTGCGCCCTCTGTGTGAGCCGGCGGTTGAAACTGTAGCCCTGACGAGACGGGAATGCGTGCGTGTGTTTGAGTTTAAGCAGCTAGAAGCAAATCCGCCCTGATCTCGGCACACCTTCCACCATCCTGGCCGTTTCATGGCCGTTGAATATTGCCTTCTCGCTAACAATGAAAAGCATTCCCCAAACGCAAATGGAAAGTGAGATAAAGGCAGGCTTTAACGGCAAAACCGACGGAGCTGGATGCAACGTAAGTGATGTTTGCTTTCTTTTGGAGGTGTTTGACTGGTTTCGTATTATATGCTCCCCCGAGAAAATGGTAAGACGATGCTAAACCGCGTCAGTCTTTGCGAGTCGTTGGATTTGGTTGAACTTTACTGACACCGTGTTGGTGGCGATGCGTCCTTTGACGCATGTGGTGAAATGCGATTCTGTTAATCAGTATTCGATTGATGAAGAATCTTTTTAAATAATGCACCAAAAACTGCCACTCATTGACATGAAAATATCTTCGGTGCATCAAAGTGCAGCACACTGTACAAACAGCAAAATTTAATTGGTGTGGGCTAGCTATTTTGTCGTTTTTGTGGAACGATCTGGAAGGAAATTGTAGTGTGTTTGAAACATTTTCTCATGAATGCTTCACATGTTTTTTTTTTTATATTGCATATGGTATTTTAATGCGACAGTATTCTACAACCACACATTTCAACGGAAAGTTGAAAACAAAACAACTGTTCGTTCGAATGAAGCAGCGATCGTTGTAGCTGAAGCTCTCAAGTACCTCTCTGAGACATATATATTGTATAAATCTGTTGCAGCTTTGTTAGAAACATTTTAGAGGAGGCAATGAAAATAATGTTGGTCACGTACCTGAAGAGATAAAATGACGATATAAAGAGTGATCACTTTGAAGTGCAGCGAGAGTCCGTCAGACACCGGCGCAGTAACCGCAGAAAATTCAGGTAGGAAAAAGACCGTTTTCGTCCTTAGGCTAACTATGAACAACAACATGGTGATTGTAGCAAAACGGCCTTGCCGTTCCAGCGGAAATAAAAATAAAAAACAGGTCAACAGAGAGTACAACATCGTCGCTGTTTTTTATTTGCGCATTGCATACATTTAGGCGTAAAGCTTGCCTTGTTCAGCCGTCCCTTGTAAATATTGAATAGATATCAAAATGTTAAAATTTAATTTAAAATGATGTGGATAGGATGAGATTAAATTTGAATGAACAAAAGAAGAAAGAAATCACTGATCTCATAGAGAAACATTACTTATATTTTTATCTGTAGCTTGATAACTGTATCAGCAACAAGGGTCTAGCTAATACATATCACTCAAAAGAAGAAGAGAGTTTTACAAGGGTGGGGGGATAAAACTTGTATAATATAACGTTAGAATACGAGGAAAATTAAAAGGGGTTTTCGGATAAACGTCACGTAATTAGGGGGGTGGAAGGTTAACCAAGCATAACGTTTTGTTGCAGTAAGGAGAATGGGATCAAAAATGGAATTTACAGCATTGCGTAATCAATAGATGACTTTCAAGGTAGTTGATGAACTGTGAGCTACTCTACTATACTCTGAGGAGATTACAAAGGTGTTATATGCATTGACACATTTACACGACCGTCTGGGGGATAATTCGGTTGATACGCTCATACATTTGAAATTAAGGACCAACACGCTCACCAAGTAAAAGACATCTCCTTCCACAAAGGTTTTTTTCTTGTTTTTGCTGATATTGTAAAACTCTCCCCAATGCTACACTGCCTTGTGCGAGTTTCGCAATAGTTCTTTCCAGTTGCATTTCCTGTGCTGCCTGCAAATTTCTTGCAAACAACCCACCTACACATCCCATGTAGCTAGCATGTACATTCCTATCCGGCCTGGTACCTCTATCAATTTTATTTACGGTCCACCGCTGCTTATTTATTATGTTGCCGCTATGCTACCCACTGTTGCGTGCGGCTTTTCTCACATTCCGAACATCGATAGACGTTAAGTAAAAAAAGATTGCAAAACCCACTCACTACCAGCCATCTCGGACACCTTCCACGGAGTTCTTTATGCGGCCCGTGTGTAGCAAAACAGGCTCGCCGACACGAAGAGAGGGAAAAGCAATATGCTTAACACATACGTCCGCACAACACCTAACGATGAGGTTGACAATTTTTGTTGCTTACCCATGCAACAATCGACCGGGGCTGCTCTGTACGCTCGGCCGTCCCCAAAGGCAATCCTTTGGGGAATTCATCCAAACCTGGGAGGGTGTGAAGTGGGCCAGGGCAGACAAATAAAACAGCACAACTATCTTAACCCATCTCAGCCAACTCACGCCAAGAGTGTGAGTGTGTTGCTGTAGCTGTTTTGTGGTTACGTTGCCCATTTTCTTGCCCGTGTCCCGCTTTCCGTGCTCCCACAAAAAAAAGGTGAAAAGCTGATGCTTCACAGGAAGTGAAATTCGCTGGCATTCTGCCAATATAAATAAATGAAAAGACGCAAACGGAAAATGACAATAAAAAAGCATAAAACGAACGGTTCTTTCCTTCCCTGCCGTTGCTGTCGATCCTGCGCCCCTGCCGGTCGGTGGGATTGGTGTGAGTAGAGAAACACATTCGTTGTCCATGTCGCGCCGTCCATGCGGTCCCGGCGATGACGCGGCTCGGAGGTACACCTTTTTTTTTTGTTTCACTTTCGTTTTCGCAAATGGTTTCGCCGCTGAGGATTGTGAATTGGTTATTACACAATGAGCGGGGAAAAATGAGAAAACGCAGCAGCAAAACACTCGCACCACTCCCTATTGGTCCCGCGCTTAGGATTCTGGTGACATAAAATGTCCTTCTCGTGCTCATCCAATTTGTTTCAGACGCCGCTTGGCTGCGAAGGCCCAGCCTCGCACGGTGCCTCCCCGGGCGTGGACCGAACGCTCAGAAGACGCTCCCTCATTGCGTGGAGATGGGGATGTACTGGTGGTGCAATAAAATACGACATTGCAAAGATCACGGGTGCCGGAAGAAATGTGTTCTTTACGGTTGGAAGTGTGTTTTCTTTTTTTCTGATGTTGCTAACTAAACAACAACGAGCTGGGTTGCTGCCTGAAGGGAGTGAACATTTCGCACAAATTGTCTCTGGCCAGTATTTATGTTTAATGGCTTTCTTGCCCACTCGCTAGGGGTTCTCATTCGTTTGCAGCTGTGCGTCCCATTTTGGTTTGTTAACAAACTGCAGGCCAATTACTTTTGTAATTAAATTAAAAATTATTCGGTTGCAACAAAATCATTCGAGCGCTTTGCTTTTATTCCGTTAAAACGGCCCAACCGAAATGATTATAAAAAGAGCATATTAAAACACAAATCTTGTGATCGAAATTGCATATCTTTAGGCGACTTAGAAATATGTATCTCAATTGAGATCAATAAAATCGTTTGTGTGAAAATTTTAATATTTTCAAGTATGTTTGATATTAAAATACTTTAAACAGATTTAACTATTTAATTAACAACACCGACCGAAGCAATGCCTTGTCTTCAAGCTGTTTCGATTTTATTAATTAAGCATCATTACACAACCGCCCAGGCACCATACAGCGCCATCAGTATGGGTTTGAAATTTACAATAATCAATTTGCTGCCCCCTTTTCCCTCTGCCCCAAACACATTGCTCATTGACTTTTCATCGTTCGTAATTTGCAATGGTACGTGTTCCCTGCCTATCCCTGCCAGCACACGACGGTTGCTAAGAAAGATGCTCGGCTCGTTCAGCAATTTCATTAATCATTGACAAACTGTTTCCTCCCTACCGGTGTCGGTGTGCTTCCATTAACAGCGAGCTCTAATGGAACCGGCGCTGCCGATCGTCCGGCCCCATCGGTGGATAGACGTTTTCATTAATTACTGTCTCCATCCGTGTTCACCTTCGACTTAAGCTTGCTTAACAATTATCTTCTCCTTTCCCCGTCTGGATCGAGGGAAGAAATCCAGCAACATGACAGCAGTCACTCACCGCTTCGTACCTACCAGGGAAAAAAGTCACGCAGCCAACCTGAAAGACTTTTCCTTGGAGGATCGGCAAGAAGCTGTCTTAATTTTGAACCGATGAGTGAAAAAACGCATAGTAGTCCCACAGCGTTGCTAACGTGCCGATTGAAGGCGCCAACACCGACAGGAGTTTCGCATTTGTAACACGCCTGAATAAATACTACGCGTGTGTGACACACACACACACACACACTTTCACACGCAAGGACATGGTAGTGGTAGAGAGGGTGGGCAGGTTCTCGAGACCGAGACGAAGGAAGAGCAGTGAAGCAGCGAAACCATGTGACACCCCATTAATCAACGTCGAGTTAGTACATCGCAACGAGATTTGACTGACAAGCGTCACATGAGATTTCGTCTGGTGGCTTGTTACGGAAGGTCGGCCTGCCGGTATACGAACGCCCTCTACCGGGCCGCGCGACAACACAACCACTCAGCGGTCTTGAATGTGCATTATTAGGCGTGTTATTGGCATTGTTATCTGCTATCGCGCAAATCAGTGCTCCGGCCAGAACTGTCATTGACAGATGACTCTCTGCATGAGGAAAGTGGCAGGCGATGGTGCACCGGGAGAATTCGGCACGTTCTACAACTCTAACAGCTTTATATTGCTGTGTCGCGCCACACAGGTTCGACTGTGGTTGACTTTTGATCGAGCTTTGATGCATGAGCCTTTGATAGATGGGAATGCTTTGATGGGAACGCTTGCGAAGGTGATAATCTACACGCGACAACCCGTAAGTTTGACCCACTATCCAAAGAAAGGAAAACCGTGTTGCGTTTTAGCCCCGATCCCAACCAAACACACTGATTGATAGGCTGAGTATTGATTTACATTTTTGTGGTTTCAAGCATCTTTGTCAAAGCAATGAGGCTTTATCGGTTATTATAAAACAAAGCAATGTGTACTCTTCAATAGTTTCTCCAAGTATTTCATGCAGTTCTCCTGCCTCTACTAAAATCCTCTTACATGCACTAGCGTCTTTGTACATCGTGTAGCAAACTTTGCATTTACCTGTAAAATTTGAAGTTTATCATACATCGACACCTTCCCGAAAACCCCGTAGCTACATCAGAAACTTTTAGTGTCGAGTCCGATTTGCATAATACCCGGGGCTAAGTCACTTTTCGGTTAAAAGTTGTCCGCACAGGCAGGGAGTCGACGTGTCTGTGTAGAATCTAGACTCAGAAACTGAAGTGCCGGGAATGTAAAACACAGGACCAGACTTGGTTTTAATTGTAAAGATGGCTCAGAACGATAAAAGGAACTATTTGAAAGCGCGGTTAAAAAAGTAGAGAATAATTTGAACTTTATCTAAAGTTTTGTATCGTCCTAGGTCGGGTGGAGAGGTACGACAAGTGAATAATAAGGTCATCATATTTTCGAAAGGGTTGAATCATAACTTAATCAAAACTTAATCAAATCACGGCAACCTGAATAATATGTCTGCAGTAGGTTCACTTTCAGGACTTTCAAATAATTTGTCACTTTGGATTTGATGATTTTGTCATATCGATTGCATAACTTCAGGCGTTTTGCACATCGTACTCAACGCATCACCGGGAAACTCACCGAAATGATAACTTTTCCTGCCTCCACCAACATGGAAACCAGCTTTGATGTAATAAAACTCGTCTCTTCTTGTTAGCTTGTTCCGCAACACCGCTTGTACCGCTAAACTGTTTCAGCCGTTCTGATCATGCCCCACGACGAGGCAGGTACAAGAACATAGTACAAATGAACGAATAAGGAGCGGTAAAACCACGGATATCAATCTTGCACCACTTTGTTTCCCCATCCTGCATCGTTTGCAGTGCCAGACCGTTCCTGAGCGCCCAGCCAGACGCATCCTTCGATCCAAAGTGCGGTCACAAAACGCATCGTACGCGAGTTGAACAGAAAGTCACGTAGCGGGCCCCCAGAACCAGATGAGGTGGGACAAAGTCGGCGGTCTCTCTGTCTCGCCCCGTGTCGACCTCATGCATCCTTTATTTGACGCTCGTGCGGGAGCGCACCGAACGCGAAAACGGCAAACGAATTGAAGAAAGTTATCACCCGCCACACAGTGCCAGCCACAGACACATTCGCACACACAGACACACACCTTTGTGCAGCACGGTTTGTAGGTGGGCGCTTATTGTCGGCAATAAATTGCCGGCGCTTCATCTCGATAACTGGGAGTAAATTTAGTGCTCCCTAATAGAATATACTTCACGTTCGGCGAATGAGCTTCAAGCTCTTTTTTAGTGAGCCTGGAGGGCGTTTCACCGGTAAGCGGGGAGGGCAGCAGAAGACCACGGGGGAAAGAAATGCAAACGCGAAAAACTTGGAATGCTAAGTAGCTTGCTGAACACGCGCTGTAACGCTCCGTAGCTGAGCTACTGTCCGGATGCTTACCCGAATGGATGGGAACGCTTTCGCACTCGGCTACTCGTGAATAATTGTACTCGATTTAAAGCATCCAATAAGCACACTGAGCTCCCGTGCTCGTTAATTCGGTTATCAGTGAATTGTAGCCTCCTTTTGTAGCCATTTTCCGCGCCCCAGAAAATACAATTTTGAGTGTTGTGCAAGGCGCGAAGCCGTTACGAATCACGCTCGCTCCAAACCCTGCCTCAATCCGGTTTAAAAGACGAACCATCTCAATTCGTTGATCAGCACTCAGATCAGCATCAATTGCCAAATGCCATCGCCATTAGCGAAAAGTGGCAGCGTGCAACTTTATAGCTCATTCCGCCACGCGGAGCTGCTGTACTTTATTCAATTTATATCATTTAATCAATCTAGAGCGATCGTCATGATGGAGTGTTGGTAGCCGTATTTGAATCACAACTGTTTCCGGTTGCGCCCTAAGTAGGTAAGGTAAGTAGCTCGGAATGGATTAATTATACAGTTGATGGAACGGGAGGGTAGTAATCGCTATCATTCCGTTCCAAGGTCTTTTGTAGTTGATTTTCAACAGAAAGGTCCGGGCCGCATTAAAAGCTTTTTGTGAAATTTCGTGCTAATTTTTTATGTAATTAAATATTTTATTTCACCATTTGAGTTTCGGTTCCTACAAAAATATAATAACAGGTTAAATATATGCATTCTGTGATGAATAATTTTTTGAGCTTTAGGAAAGTTCCAATTAGAAAAGGTCCAGTTACCATGGGAGACGCATCAATTCATCGGTCAGTTTCTAATGATCGTTTCCGCTATTCATTCAGAAAATCCTTGTAGGACAGACATGTACTACAAGCGCCTGGCGGTATGCAATTTTCTCTTACTACCTGCTCGTTGATAAGTTTATTCATGCATTATTACTTGACTTCCAACATCGTTGACTGTTTTTAGAAGGTAAAGAAAATGATATAAACCACAGACCTTTCCTATTTAAAATACAAAAGTCCCTGTAAAAAATGTGTACAAATTGTGTATTTGATGCCGTAAGCGAAAATACAATCAAAGCGTAACAATCCTTCTGTTGCCTATATTCGGGCTAATTTAAAGAATTTTTCTATTTATGTTTTTAAGTTTTATGTCCAATTTAGTTTTTATTTGACGTTTTCTTGAATGAACTTACCAATAGGCGAAAAAAATACCGAAAAATATATATTTAAAATAAAAAGTATAGTAAATCAAACCAATGTGACGATTCTATCAAAATGCTCCCTAACAGTTCTGCTAACAGAAACTACGTAAGTCAATAGTGGTTGAAATTTTCCCTATGCAAACTTTTACAATTTCTTTCAGCGGCTTCATTCGTTACAAAGTTTGATTTGTCTCGTGCTAGAAACAGGAAACGCCGTCTTTCGCCGGCGGAAGAAACACCAAGAGCCAGAATAGATAAAATAGCCCGACGAAAACGAACCAAAAAAACAAAACTCCACCTCGCAACATCATCGGCCGTCAGTAACCTTGCTCCTGCGGTAGGTCACGCAAAAAGGGCACAAGGCATTTTTGGCACAGATATTCAGCTTGCCCTACGAAACATCCTGTTCGGGGGAGCGCTTTCTAATTAAGAAGTCAAAGCGTACGAGAAAGAAAAGCGCCCATTGTGGGGCGGAAGTCATGCGGAACAAAAGCGGCGAACCAATGATGGCGGGGAAAGGGGGACGGGGAGGGGCGAAACGCCAACCGTGGCCAAAACCAGCCACAAAACGAGATTTGAAGAGAGCCAGCGAGGGGGATGCGAAACGAGGCGGAAGAATGTGGCCGGCGGCTGATTATTTGAGGATCGTAATGAAGTGACTAATCAGAAGCCATTAGAAATGAACACCGAAATGCTTCTAATCAGGAATTCGAAAGAATACGAATGAATTTCGCGCCAATGGTGGTTTTTCGTGTCGAACTTGGTCGGAATGGCGGACCATTTTCTTTTGTTATGCCGCTACTCCACCACGCCTCTCCACGCCCTCACAAACTGTCCCGTGTGGCCGTTTGACTATTTGCTTCTGCTCGGTTTTGGTTATTTCGAGCGCGAATGGCCAGATTAGCAGCGGAAGGATGTGGTCCGGTTTGTTGTAGTTAGTTGTTTTATCACACAACCCGATGGGTCGTTTGCGCCGTGTTGCGCTGACCTTTTGCCGCCGTTTGCTATTGCTTCCTGCTTCATTTACAACACCACCCACAGCGCCAGCCAAGCCGGTTAGAGTGTGGGCCGCATAAACGGTAATTGCATCGCATTTCGGGTAACGGGGCAAAATTAAACCGCATAATTGTGGATTAAAAGGTCATCCGCGGGAACCGCACGACTCTTTGCATTGTGCAGCACGCTCGCCTGGTGCTTGGTGGAAAGAGGACAAAGGCTGGTGGTAACTTTTCTAAGCTCCCAAACTGTGGTGGCTTTGACGGTTGGTGTTTCGGCTAATAGTTAGTTCAATAGTGTGGAAACAAGTGTCGACGATAAGCAGACCCGCTTTCCGGTAGGTGATATAAAAAAAAGGATTTGCGTTGGCACAAACTGTCGCACAAAAACGCAGAAAACATAAACCGGAAGCGCAAGCACTCGTAGCGATCTGATCTCCACTGTGAGTGGGAAATTACCGATAAAAAAAAGCTTAAATGACCGCTGCAATCACGTTAACATTATTCTACGAAAACGAATTGGTAAGTGAATTGTTAGAGGCAAAACAGAGCACTTTACCAATGGAAAACAGACACTGGGAAAATTCAATCCAGTGTGCTTTAATTATTGGTCAAAAGGGTGTAGAGAAAACCTTCGTTTGTTTCCTATTTAGTACGGTTGTGTTACAAAAAGCGATCAGTTCAACAAGTGTTCTCTCTCCGAAGGATGTTTTCATCCACGGAATGAATTTAATGATGCGTATGAAATGGTTTTTATCCTCCGTAACAATAACCCTTCTGTTCTGGTGCTTCATGAATGGCTTTTTATGTTCAATATAATGATGGCTAAAATGGATTGAATGATAAAGCGTTAAAATAACTGCTTGATTATACTACTTCAGTATTAAGCATTCATCATTGCAAAATTGATGTAAAATTTTACTACAAATATCAGTCTGTTTGTGAACTATTAAGCATGCTAAGTAATCAAATAACGTGCCTCCAAAGCATATAGTATCATTTAAATTTTTCAAAGCTGTCTCACATGAGTTGTAGCATAACGCTTGAGCAAACACGCTCGTAAAAATAATATTTAAATCTCATACGTCAAAAAATGAATAACACAGATTTAGTTAAAATGCAAACAAAAAGTTGAGTCATGTAAAAAGAATACAAATAGAGGCTAATCGCCCGAGATTTGTGCGCCTGAAAGTATGCAATCAACTTTTGTGTTTTAGTTAGCTTTCAATAAAATACCAGCTACTTATTTGCCGAAGCATCACAAGTGTCATTAAAAAAACGCAGTAAAGCACAGTGGTATAAGCCGCAACGAGTGCTGTTCAAATATGTTCCAGCTGATGTAATTTGCACAAATCTCCCACGTGAGCACACGACAACTTAGTTTCGATTATAGAAAATGCTCAACCCTACCCAGAACTTAAGATGAATCTTAAAACTTTCCTCTACCAATTACAGACAGCTGTTTCCGTAGTTTTGAGCTGCTCGAATCGAGCCATCTTGTACCCTTCATCTTCCGACAATCATGCAGCAGGGCTCGATTAACCCTAACCTCATTAAACCGAAGCGAGTTTTCCACAAAATTGAGCAACTTACAACCTACCGGGCACTGTTTCTAGAGCCCACCCTACATGCACCATTTTCAGGCCTCATTGAAACGGGCAGTGCAGAGGGGTGCTTTAAGCAGCAGCGGGCAGGTCACAACGCTGAGCGCATTCTGGTGAAGCACCGCCATTAGTACGGTGACAGTGCAAACTGTGGGTGTGAGGTGAAACTTTTAAATTAACTAAATCTAGCTACGACCGGGCGCCGGAGAAGCTCGCTGAGCATACCCGAAGGAAAAACCGGGTGTACGCTTCGGTGTGTACAGAGGTGTGACAGCTGCAGAGAACTATATTTTTAACTCTAGCTTTTCAACTGCAAACGCAACAAGCGGGTCCGTTCAGAGGCGGCGTTCGCCTAGGTTTTGCGACATGCCAGGTGCTGTTTGCACCGTGGGCTCGGTCGTTAATTTAAAATCATGCTCCATTATTTTCTCACCATGTGCCACTTTTTTGCGACACGGTCACCGTGGGCCCGTGCATATGATACAGTCCCTTTTTAAATGTCATAGAGCTGAGAAAAATTAAATAAAGTAACAGAAGGGTGGGAGTGAAAGAGAAAACGCTATCCTAGAAGGGTTGAGGAACCCCTATGACATCAACAGTTTTGCCTGCAACCTGGAGCAAAAAAAAACACAAGCGACCAGATGACCCAAATCCGGCCCCGTTCGTTCGTCTTAGAAGGGTTCGGGGTCTGGTTGCACACATCTCACAACTGCCGTGTACATTGGCTCACGCCAGTAAAACACCCACAGCCACACGACCTAAGCCGGCAATGGATATACCCTCGCCTCGAAGCGACAAACCGGCCCAGAATGGAGTTAGTAGCGACAGCCCCCACTGCCACCACCAGTACAGCCTTGTTACGTGCAGCGTAACACCTCCGCGGCTCTAATCCCATTAAATCATACATGTATCATGAGCAACGGCCCGGGTGCAGCGGGCTGTTTTTCATAAGTCTCATTAAAGTATAATAACATCCTTCTCATTGTGTTGCACAGTCTTCTCGGGGCCCGTTTGCGGCCAGCGCAAACGACCAGTATGGCATGCAGCCACGAACAAGGAGTTCGTTGCTAGTTTCTCACACTGGGTGAAACCTTTTTGTCACCTGCTGCCTGATTTTTTTTTTTGACCGAACCAGACGTTGTAATGACGTGCCTGTGTGTCGTTAGCCGGTGGCAAACAATATTTGTACTGAATATGATTTAATAGCGCCAAATGGTTCACTGTCTACTTGTGTTGCTGTAAAGGACACGAGACAATAATGGTTTGTACAGTATCGGGCACAAAGAAACGGATATTTTCCTTTTACCATGGGAATGTTATTTCTGGGAATCGTTTTTGCTAGAAAATTTGTAGATTTTTTTTTACCAAGGTTTACCAAGTCCAACCAATATTTTATCTCTTCGTTCTCATCCAACGCAAAGAAGAATTCCATTTTGTTTTACAAACATAAGGATCCTAATGCAAACATACTTTTAGGCGTCATCGAAAGAGGATTAGCTAAATATAGAATTTCTGGGTTTTGTTTTTCTTACTATATACCACGAATCACACACATGCTACGATGCGTGTGTCTTATTTGTTTATTTCTACTAGAGTCACTTGTTTGATGTTCTATTATTACAAGAAAATTGTTTCAGTAAAACGTCCTAAAATCGATTAGTATCAAAAAGTATTAAAAACGTATCAGACACAGTTCAATCCCTCAGCAAAAGCAAAAGCACGCAGCATGAAATGTACTGGTATGCATTCATCTTACACGAGCATCCCTCGATACCCGGTTGATCGCTTACCAGTGCAATCGCTTTCGGGTTTTTCCACTATCTGCACACCAGTTTCCCGCTTGGCTGTCATTGGGCGGCGCTGCGAAAGACAAATTTGCACACCGCTGCACCCAGGCAAGGCGGGGACGGCACTTGTGAGAACCATTTCACTAAAGTACACCTACTCTACCCAACATGGCACTGGAACCGTCAACATAATGCCGCGGGTTCGAGCACGAGACACTGTTGCCGTGTAACATATATCAATTTACCATTTCGGACCATTTCCTACCTTTCTGGTTTTGGCAAAAGGATAACCGAGCGATGCCGAACGGATGAGACTGCCCCGCCCGTGCACCCCGTGCGCAAAAGCGAGCAAAGAAAGCGCGTACCTCACAGCTGGCGTGGCGGGTGAGCTAGTGTCGCAAAACTTATGTCAATAAAGGCACTAAACCACGACAAATGTTACCTTGGCTGGCCCTGGCAAAAGGCGAACGCGCGCTGAAACTGCTTTCCCGGTGGGCAAGAGTGGAAGATGCATGTACCCCCCCCCGTGTATGTATGTTTAAGGCCATGATCCACCACGGCCACCTGTCGCACGTCCCGTTTGTCGAACGCCGATCCGGCGCTTGTTGTCGCCTTTGCCAGTCGGAACTTCCTGAGAAACTGCACTGTACACACACATACGCACACCGACAGCGCCGCCCGTGCAGCACCGACATGCCACGACAGCAAACGATACTTTATTGCAAGCTCTGTTCTCCGCCCGGCTCATCAGCCCTCCTGCATCCACCCATCCGCCATCCTATTTGCAACCGTTTCATGCGAGCGCACTATCAAGGGGTAACTTTATTTATGTTTCTGTATCATTTGCATATCGACGGCGGTTGTGTGCGTCCTGTTTGTGTGTGTGTGTGTGCAAGTGGCGACGCAACCAACAACTACTGATATTATCGGTACCCTCCCCACCCTTGCACGCCCCGTACGCCGTATCAACCCGCGAGAGCAGTGCGTTCATTTCCCATTTCCATGGAGGCGCCTAGTGCTCTGTTCGCGTCAGCCCTCGGTGTGTGTGTGTGTGTGAAGGGGAACTTCCCATTTTCCATCCATTTGGTTTTGCACCGTACCGTGACCGGGTGCCACTGGTACTGTTCCAGCCGGGGCTGAATTATAGATGAAGTCATAAATTATAATTTCATACACCTTCAATCCAGCCGACCGGTTCACGGCCGGTGTGCATCTGTGTTCGCGCCACGGTCTCACGGTGTGTGAGTAAGCATCTCGCATGCTCATCGATCGGACGCGATAGGGTCGCGAACACTCAGTGTACTGAGTGTGCAAAATGCACGACAACAGCAAAAAAAAAAACGTTCTTAAACAAACAGCAATGTAAGGTGCAAAAACCAACACACGAATAGGGGCTACTTACAGGGTTAGGGTCGGAAAGAGAGAGTGTCTGTGTGATGGAGAGGAAAAACCAGCAAACTAACAGGTCGAAATAGAGAGCGGGAAAAACGATTCATTCCGTTACTTTGTATGTTTGGTACCGATACAGCTCGTTACTCATCGCGCTCGTAATGGAGCATACTCTGTAACAAAAACCCTTCCCTAGCTAATATGGAATGGGTTGGCTTACTGCATAATAAATAAAGCCATAAAAGAGGAAAAACACAGGCAAAAAGTTGCTATATAAAAGCAATAAAAATATAATTAAAAAAACACACAGCATATGAATCTTTTCTCTAAACCTTTCAACTAGATTGTTTTGTTAATTTCACAAAAGATATAATTGTGGCTTATTGAGAACCATACAGGCTGTTCCCGAGATACATGGTGAAGGAGGGTTGGGGGAAAACAGTATATTTCGAATAATCGCGTAAGTCAAATTTCACAATTTTTGCACGAATATCATGAATCTAGAAATTCTTTGATCTCTTGGAATTTTGCCAAAGAGGTAAATCATAATTCATTGGCATATTGGTGTGCCAAATTTGATCAATTTCAATTTCCCCATCGAGCTTTCTTAAATCTTTTTTTAATTCAACAGTGTGTACAAAAAAATATTATTTGCTCTTTTTTAGCGATAAATTCATAACAAAAACTTCAACACACTGTACGTTTTTGTTTGCATGAATTAAAATCTATTATAAACAATATTTAATCGTATCCTTATACTAATACATCAGCAATCACTCGACTTCGAAATATGTGTTTATTCCTGTGTTAAAAATGTTTCTCTGTCCATATCTTTCTATTTCTTGTAAAGCTTTAAACAAATCACTTCCTTTGATAGATAAATTAGTAAAAATAAGTCGGAATCATAGTACCTGCAGTACAGCAATCTATTCGAAACGTTTGAGTGTGTTCCATAAGATTAACAAAGTATTTATTCCACCTCCAACAATATAATAGCTCTGATTTGATCCCAAGTTCCTAACTTCTCTCTTTCTCACCTTCTCTCCATCCCTCCCTCAGCAAAATTTTGCATTTTAAATTCTCAGTATCGCCTAATCGTTTCCCCCACCCAACATTCACGACACCCCGTTCGCAAGAAACGTAATACTCCTCGGCCCACAACGCCATTTGCTTTGATGTGCACCCTGATCGAAGGTAACACCGGGCCTGCCACAAAATACTCACTCCAGCTTACACCGGTCCTCAGCAACAGTAAAAAAAAAATTAAAAAAGAGAAAATATCAAATTTCCCAAACCCGTACGTGATCAATAACCGAAAGCGGCTTGCTTTAATTTCGAAAAGGCAAATTTTTCGGGAACAAATTTTAATTAAAACTTTCGCTAGCGTTATTGCGTCCACGCCCCGGTCCAGAGGGCTGCTTTCATCCCGCTGTTCGGGAAACTTTCTCCACCCTTCAAGCTGACGGTGGCGCTACGGTGAAGTGTGAGCCTGGAAACACCTTTCCAATTCTAGGCTGGCCTTTTAACTAGCCAAACGTTATTGTGCCATTACTGTCTAAAGTCTAAAGTGAGAGCCCCGGCTCCAAACCAGGCCGTACACTTCCGTTGCCGCTCTGTTGGTGTGAGAGTGGAAAAAGTTTTGCAACATTGTAGCCCGCTTTCCACCGGCTCCCGTTTTGCGCCTGCCACTCGTACGCTTGCAAGAGCTTACGAATATGAAACATGCAGTAGGAGGCTTTCTGTTTGTTGCTTCCGCACGATGACTACTCATCGATGAGACATTCAATGAGGCGTTTGAAGTTTTACAAACCCTGCAACCTGTGGCTCGCTTTTTCGGGGTGCTTCACAGAACTGGCAGAGAACCGTCCGACCTGCCCGGCCCAGCCCAACTGTTGGATGCAACTCGTAACACAACTTTCCGGCTTGCCCGACAACTTTAAATTAGGTGTTACCACATCAAATAAAAGCTTTGGTGCTAGTTCCGGCAGGAAATGTAGATGCAATAAGTTGTGCTGCCGGTTAGAAAGGGATCAAACGCACGACAAAGTACCATCGAACGCGGGCTGCTTCTTCTGAAATGTTTGAACTGACGGGAGGCGGCTTTGTGTACTGTGTGGTAGGCTCATTAATTTATTTAAAATATGTCAATTTATAAATCGTTTAAAACCATAAGCCTTCCAGCAAACCTAAACAGATGAATTTTGTAACAAAGGCATTGTAATGGCGCTCGGCTTGGCGCATCACCCTACCATTGTAAGTATTTCAAACCAGTTTTGCATAACAAATAAATATATTTAGCCTTTTTTTTGCATGTGGTAAAAATATAGTTAACCCTAATAGTAGTTTTTTTTAATCAACCAAAATCAAAAGATGTAACATATTTTCATTTGATTTGCTCGATTGAAACAAGTGCATAATCTACTTTATCAAGCTTCTAAAAAGCACTCACTTTACTAACAAATGGAACGATGATAAGCTACTGAGAGGCTTTCACAAACACAACAGCAAGCTCATCATTTCCACCGTACTCGCTTCAGGTTCGCTTTGTGGCTGACGTTAATGCTAAAACTCCCGCCATCTTTCAAGATAAAGCTCAAACTCAACACCAAAATCGTAATCATCCTCGGGCGTCCAGAAAGTGTTCCGCGAAAAGAGCAAAAGCGGCAGCAATAGCACAGTTCCGGGAACCGGAATTTCCCACCGAACGGTTCAAAAACACCAAACACAAGCAAACAGCAGGCCGGTTGCTACTCAACCCCCCCCCCCCCCCCCCAAAAACAACTGTTTCGCACCGTATCGCATTCGGGGAAATCATTTCATAAATAGCGACCATTACCGAGAAGGCTACATAATATTCAACCACTTTGCTCCACCACCGAACGGAAAATATCGAACATTGGCGAACGAGTTGAAATAAACAAGCCAATGGTGGTAGTTGGCAGTCAACGCAACAAAATCGTTTACACACACATCCAGCCAGCCACCAAGCAACAGGCCGGTCGAACGTGCCTTCCGGTGGAAGCAGAAGATTTATCGCAATTAAGAGGAAGATCCAATATAATCGATTTCAAAATCATCGTATAAACAAGATAAATGGTTCCACCGTTCCCGCACGCTACGGAGGTGCGTTATAAATTCGCTTGCCAAGCATTTTTCAACCCCAAATCTTGTGCCCCTCGTCTCCCTCGGACGTGCCAGCGTGCTGACAAACCAGCACGAATGACACGGGCTTGAAAGCGTCGCCAGCGATTCCAGCGATTCATCGTTGATGTGATTTTCTTCGAGCATCCTACGCGTTCCGAGCACGGTAGCGGTAGCGAACGAACCTTGCATTAAATACTGTCTGACACTGTCCCGAGCGATCCATTCGGAGGGCGGATGATAAATAACGATGCTCGACAACTGCTTGTGCGGGGCTTAGAGACATGGTAAGAGAAGCTTCGAAGGACACGGTGAACGGAAGCACCGTCGAAACGATGGCACCAGCCGTGAGGGCATGGACATGCTAATGGATTTAAATTTTCAAGGCCATCCAATCTTTTGCCACCAACCAAACCTTCCGGTGCGGCCAAGGCCAAGCTTCCGGGCTGTTCTTTTGTGCAAGTTTAGCAAATCGCCACCGGGCGGGCCGTCAATTTCGATGCGAGATTAATTGATTCGCTTCCGTGCTAGTGTAGTGATAATAGTAAGCGAAGGAGCAGAGCACCGTCACTGTCTTTCGTGTGAGTACATTCCTTCAAAGTGCGAACAACTTTTCGTTGCCTCGAGGCGTGATGAGGCGAAAGCTTTCAGCGAGTGGATGGCTGTGGTTCAAGTTGCTGTGGGAAATTTTTCGCCAACAAAAATAGAATCCATTACCGGAGCTAATGGATGGCTGGCCCTGCGGGACGGGCTAGGCGATGGGTTGAAAACGATGCATTTTTAATCAACGGACAACAACATCACTGTACTTAAACGGCGAGTACAAAATCACGAGGAAACAAACCATCCCGGACTGCCTCTGCTAGCGCCTGAAGTCATGCAATCTGCACAGCAAAACGAATGTTTTTATTTAATTTTTCTTATTTACTTCATTTTGTGCCGAAGGTGAATTCCATTTCGAAGTTTATCGATCAGCTGCACCAGGTCGCGAGCACATGGAACAGTTCCGAGCCATCACACGGCAGTGTCAACCGAGCCCGGACATTCGCTTACTTCGCTCCGGGTTCCGCACTCATCCGATAAGCGCATTCGGTGTATAATCGCATTAGGTTCATCCCCTTACGAGGATTCGGAAATGTGATACGGTACCTTTCTCAAACCATTGGGATACAGATACAGAGAGAGAGAGAGAGAGAGAGAGAGAGAGAGAGCTCTCAGAGCCCGTGATGGATGCTTGAAATGGATGCTTGAAGCTATTGTACGCCCTTAATCGTCTACCGACCAACGCTACGCAACGTGGATGCCCCGAGAAATGGCTGTTTCGCTGAAAAGTAACGCAGAGCAGGACGCGTCCGTTGTGGAATGAAAATAAGGTCGATTGTTTGCCCCCTGCCAAACAAGGTGCGTTCTGATGTATCAGTACACAGCGTTGGGTCAACGAAGATCCTCAAGGTGCTGTGTGCTGTGTGGCATGCAGTAACGATGTGAAAGTACGTCCAAAAACAGGAAGCTTGCAGCATCTGCCTCACAGATGTACAGTTTTTAGATGGAAAGGTTTATTTGAGATTTAAAATACTCATCCTGCAGAGTTACAAGCACGGTGGCTTCTAAGCTTCTTTGGTGCATCAGTGCATTAAACTATTCACGTGCAGAAGTAACCATAAGCAGCTCTACTTCCCCAGCATTCAAGCGAGCCATCGGTACGCATATTATCAACCGTTTCCAGCTCAGAACTGATTTTCCAGCATCCGGTTACTCTTTCTCTCGCAGGACTTTTCATAAACAAACGCACCGGTCACACTGTCACTCGCAGACACTTTTGGTGCAACTGCAGACCTGGTGGTGACCATGCTCCCGTAGGGGTCAGACCGTGCGGCTTCACCTGCGACCTGCGAAAACGATTGCACTGCGAGCGGTACGGTTGGATGTTTGCGTTCCCGCTCGCTGTTTGTTTGTAGATATGGTTTAAATCTCGCCAGCCGAACCGACTGCCCGGCCGGGCCTTCTGTCTTTGACCGCACCGCAGTCAACCACAATACTGCAAGGCACCTCGGGCTAGCCATCCCAACCGGTCCCCTGGACTCCCGGCTCGAGCAACGCAAACGGCACACAACCGGAACTGACTTCCGTCTGTTCCTTCCGGTACGCGCTTTGTCCGCCCCGTCCGAATAAAGTCCAAAAGCCAAGGCCAAACCGACGGCAACTGAGGGTAGGTCGGTGTTTGGTCCGTATGCTCCTCCAGCGAGCCCCTCCTTCCGCTCAGCTTTCGTAGTAGTGTTGACTCGGCAAAGCCCAATTGCCGGGGCCTTTTGTTTGCAAGTGCCGTGACTTCATCAACGAGACCGCTTGATGCCACTTGTGCCGTGCCGGGACGGCTTGCGCCACACCACCGGAGGTCAGGATTTTGCCCGATGCTAATCTATGCAAATCCTGCCCGCCCTGTCGCCTGCCCTGTTCAACTTCGCAAACGGTCTACGCCTTACACCGTTTCGCATCTTCAGAAGCCGTGGAGTGTTTCGCTATCTTCAGACTTATATCCTTTCCTCCGACCGAACACACACACAGACAGTGTCACATTCTTCCGCTACCATCCTGTTCTAATCGCAGCCACGCAGATACCGAAACGGTCACACAACGGCTGGCGGCGGGAAAGCAGGACTTTTCATATTTTCCAAGCATCCGGGTTTTGCGGTAATGCTTGCCAGACATTATCAGCCCCCGACATTTCCCTACTGCACTTGCTGCCGCCGTTTTGACAGTCGCTGTGCCCGAACGAGCTTGCGGTTTGGCTTTTTACGCCAGCCGATGGCACAGCCGAAGCCGCAGCGTTAAGCTCCCCATCCATTTCTTAGGCGGCCGGGAAGCACCGTCAACATTGGCAGCATCCGAGAAGCGACCTCTCTGGCTCTTACTGACCATTATAACCCCTTGCATTGATGTGTACGTGTGTGTGCGTGGGGAAAGCAACTCAGCTCTGCCTTCCTTTATTCCAGTGGTTCCTTCCGATAGGGCTAAAAATCTCGTACCTATGGTGCCTTCTAGTCGGATCGATGATTATTGATTGACGTTACACCAAGCCTCAACTCATCATGGTCCTGTTAAAGCAACTCTGTGTCCTAGCAAGGTGCAAACGAGGTGAATGCTTTAAACGGAATCAATAGCAAACGGTTTCATGGACCGATGCCCCGGTGATGCTTTTAACTCTTGAAAGCCGTTCGTACGAGATTTTATACAAAAGGTAAATTGAATTGATTGAAAAACTGAACAAGGGAAACATTTACAGCTTAAAAGGCGAGGAGTTTTAGCTTTGTTACTGTGCCTAATCAAACAATTTCATTCACTTTTGTTTGGTTCTATTGCAATATGGAAATAACACATGTAGCATGCAGGGAAGTGCAGTAGGGCTTATTTTTCAATGGCAAACTCGAATGACTACCCATATGGGCAATTGTTAAATGAGGCAGGCATTAATCTAGTCTATGCAACAATTTTAGCATGAAAGAGGTTACAATGTATCTCGAGCTTGTAGCAATATAAATAACAAGGTTTGGAACAATGCATACCTTCAGGCGTTTAACAAGGGCAAGTTGAAGGTTCCAATGTATGAACATTTTGTCCAAATTTGGAATAAATTTAAGCCCTACTGGAAAACAAACAAAAACCCGTATCAACAAGCTAGTAACAGAAAATAATTGACATTGATGATTGCACATTAGTTAATGAAAAATCAGTAGTTCAACGAAATGACGCACTGCTACCAAAACATCCAATTTATGATTAATCGCACACAGGATTCGTTTACTAGCGTAAAAGCGTATTTACATACTTCACAACAGGAAGAGATACGAATAAACAGCAAAAAAAAAACAGTTTTAAAGCACATATGTGAGGCACATATGCGTCACCTGTGTATGCTAATCCAAAGCCCACATTTCAACAGAGCGTGATGATATTGGATTCGTGTGAAACTCATCGCACTCAACGCCGTTCAGCGTTCACACTTTTTCCCCTTCAGCCGGAAATAAACAAACAAACCAAAGTAATCCCATTCCTATTAAAAATAAAAAATATGGAGGGCACCAAAGTGTAAACGCTTCAAAGGTACCGTTACCGTACTTAAGCCCACCACGCACAACATCACCTCTTTACATTGAAATCATCCGGCCGTGCTTTATTACTCGGCAATCTCACACACACACGCGCCCGTGCGAGCGTTTTATTAAATCTCCCTCGCGTTGGGCGAACAATCTATGCGCGAGAGGAAGCACTCACGACAGCAAAAAACCCGATCCTCAACCGGCAGGAGCGCATTATCGTAAAAAACAATGCGCGTTCGGCAAACAGCGCTTGAAACGGAACAAATTGTTTTATGCATTGCTTCGTATCAGCAAATGCTCCCATCCGGGCCCATGCATTTAAATGAAGCGATTCCCAAACAAACCACCGTGCACTCACACACCACGGCTAATAGATCCCTTGGTTGTATGCAATTTCCTAACACTCTACCTCCACGGTTGTGTGAAGTGCGGCGGGCATCGCCCAAACACGGCCCATCCAAATGCAGACACATACAAAATAGCCAAAAAAAAAAAAAAACCAGGGAGCAAGAAAATGGGTTTCGCCGAACGAGTACCCGAACGGCGATGGAAACTTCTTTCCCTTTCATCGTCAAATTTCAACATTTTGCGCCCCAAAGTCATAACGCCATAAAAGTCGCAATCAGTTGTTTTATGGATCCGCATTCGAGCGTTTTCTTCCCTTTTTTTTTTTGTTCGTGGGATGGTTCATTTCGTACTTGGGTAACGGGCTGCAGCCCGCCTGTCTGCTTGCGTGAAAAGGGGGCCACATTGCAACAGGCATGAAATTTTCAACGTATCAACTCACCTGCCCAACCCCCGAAGGGGTCGATGTTCGCGCGTCTAAAACAATGCGCCCGGGCCGTGTACGCTTTTGGCGAAGGGTTTTGCCGCGTAAAGGGCAAAGTTTTGTGCCGCGCTGTACATTTCCTGTCCAAAAACAAACCCCGGTGCCCGGTGTCTAGATAGATTTGCTCAACTGTTGCCACCGTCGGGGCCGTGCAGGAAATGGGGTAGCGGTGCGAAACTAGAATCCCCTTAAAAGAGCCTGAAAAGCCTGAAGGTAGGCAAGCAGCATTACACGAAAGCAGCAATGCGCAGCACGAGTACCGGTAGCACAGTAGTTTTTCATTTTCATACATATCGATACCATGCATAAGTAATGCAAAACAAGGGGAACATTGTGAGCATTTCCCTCTCGCTATCTTCGTACCGACGCCCAACCCAACTCAACTGCTGCACAATAAACGGGCAACAGCGAAAAAAGTAACGCGCACACGCTCCGTCCAAATGGTGAACCGTGGGCTCCGGTAGGCTCGCTTTCAGTTCTGTGCCTCGAGCGTAGGGGTAGATGATGAAAAGGGCACTCACCAATCGATCGCTTCTTGTGCTGCTCTAATCGGGTAACAAACCCGGCTACAAAACCGGCCCACCTTTGCACTGTCCCGAAGGATGGTTTTTAGGATGGCAGCTGCTCAAACGCACCGCCAGGTGTCCAATCGGAATCACAACAGCAGCATGGTGAATGGATTTTCACCTTTTGCCCCGTCTCCGTCATCGTGGACGATAGATTGAAGCAACAAAAATACCATACATGTTTGCGTTTTCCAACTGGGAAACATCGATGCATTTGCCCGACGGGATATCCCACGGCGATGGGTATGCTGCGGGATCAATGACCGACTCAGTTCCCGTTGTAAAGGGGATACTGGTTTGAAACATATATGACCCGGACCGTTCGGAGGGAGCCAAAAGGGTCGCTGTAAGTCGCTCTCGGTACGGTAAGCTTTTGTGGTAACGATGATGCGTCAGGCTACCGGGAATGCTGAACGCCCAACCCTTGTTCATCCTAAGCTAAGTCGAATCGAATCGAATCGTGCTGAACAAGTTGCGGATATGAAGATTAAGTGCACCCGTATCGCTCAAACGATGTGCAGCGAGGAACCAAAACATAAAATAAGAAACCAGAGGGGGAGTTTTGTATTGAGAACACGAGGGATTTAAATTGAAATAATGATTTTCCTTTTATTATGTACTTTCATAGACGACATTGGAGATATGTTTTTTTTATAGAATGGAGGGAATAAAAAGCGTTTAAGTTGATTTTTTTAATAATACTTTCTGTGAAAGGCAAGTAAATCTAAAGGGAAGATGTCTTTCGTATAGAACTGACTTAGCTAACTAAAACTTTGTTGTGAAACCATAATCATGTGTTTTATTTATAAAAATAAATTCGTTCTTATTTTGTTACATATGCTTGGCAAAAGCTAATGTATGGTTAAAAGCATTTTATTCAAATTGAATAGCTAGAAGTCAAATATTAATTTCATACCATACATCGAAAAATCGTCCTCTACGTTCAAAGATTCAATCCAGGGAACCCCATGATGCATCTAATCTATCGTGACATACTTCCACTCCGCTTGGTTCAGTAATATCTTACACGAATATCCACTCAGCAAGAGAAAACACACACCTTACATCGCCGACACACATATTATATGCCGGTAAGCAGCACCTGACTTTGTCGTACCGGATGCAAAATGACGCATAACAGGCAGCTCGTAATATCGTTCCAGCTTCGTCAACTCATGCAGTGACATACGCGAGAGAATCCCACAGGATTAACGCGCTCGTCATTAGGGCCATGCATCATGCTTGTGGAAGTTGTGGTTTAAATGTTGCCAAGCTTCAAAACGATGTCACCCTTGTCGAGTGTTGCTCGTGTTGAACTAAAGCAGTGTGTTTATGAGAAGTTCAATTTCAATGCAAATGCATTTTCTGATGCAGGTGTTCAACTACATTGAATGTTTCTTAGAATTTGCTTGATTTTAACAGTATTCTTTCATTTGACAATTTCGTACACATTTAGCAACTGTAGCAGGCTTCAATAGAATTATTCCTCAAAACTGATACCTTGTTACAAGGGTAAAATAGCAAGACACCTCCAACCGTATGAGATGTACAAAAAAAAAAAAACAACAAAACAAAAAACACTTACCAACAACGCCGGAAGAAATATATGCCTCCGTCTGTAGGGTGCAAGTAATTTCCGTCCCGAAGATGAAGATTGCAAAGAAAGAATGAAATTGAAAAATATCGTCCCAAGTCGGATGCTACAGCAGGTAATACGATACCAAACAACTGAAAATGCTAAAAGCAAGGGCTTTTAACATCCCGCTGCCAGGAATTGAAGGAAGCATGAGGGACATGTGTCACGTGGCAGCTGATGTCTTACGGCGGTGTTTTGACAGCATCTTTCATTTTTGTTCTTTCGTAACAGTATTCGTTGTTTTCCGGATATTCACTATTCTTTTTGTATAGTTAATAGGGATTGAAGCTTCCAACCTACCAGTGCCACGACCACATACAATTTTGCTCTGTTCCCTTGCGGCATGCCAAACACGGAAGATGAAACACAACTTGATAAAATATTTAAAACAACACAAATACACACAAGTAGTCCAATTGTTCAAATGTATGATTCTAATGTGACCATTATTCATATCACATTCGGGAGAGATGTGAATTATTACATTCTATTTCCAAACGAATGTTATGAAAAAATAATTGTTTTAATGGGGAAGGGGGGAGGGTGAGTATATACGGGATTTATTCCAGATATGAGTACAAAATAAGGTAATCTATATAGAATTCATATGAAAACCGGCATCGTCAGAAATCTTTATTTGTATTCGTAAACAAAATCTGTAAAGTTCGACGTCAAGATACGTGTCGAAGACCACAAAGCAAGGGCCTAAATGTAGGCAATATGTAGCACAAAAGTCAGTAAAATAAAATCATTGGTCCGATAAATGTGCTGATTATTTATCAAACATTAAAAATAAAACCATCTTACAGGCAACACGAACTCGTGCAAACATGAAGCTTTCGTTTCGAATGCATTTACTTAATCAACCGATTTCAATTCAAACATTCATCGGTTTGCATCCTCCACGCTCCATTTCGGTTAATGGCATAATAAATTGACCATCTTGATTTACCTTTTCCGAGCTGCGGGACAAACGCATGGCTAGTCGCTTGCTCGTACTACACCATTTGCACACGATCTGACAGGCAATGAAACGGTTTGTGTGTATGTGGGTGAACCGTTTCAATGACGAAAAATTGTAGCCCAGAGCGGGCGTGCTTGTGCCGACAGTGCGTCTCTACGAGCGTCGAGTTTATGTTGCTTGCAAAACGTTACAGCAACAAACAAAACCACAAACATGAAAACCCAATAGCAATCTTCTTTTCATCCTCGCCTCACACGTCCTACCACCCGCCTGCCCTGAACTACGACTCCTTTCGTCACAGGTTATGCTAACGGTCGACCTGCCGGTCAAGTCCAGCCGCCTTGCAGTAAGCGTCGAACGGTCGTTTGCACCACCCATGCCAACCGGCTAACCGGGCCAAATTCTTCACATTGTGTAATGTCATTCCCATCTAATCTCGGGAAACGGAGTCCTTTGAAAATCCGCCCACCGCCTAGCGGAACCCCCGAGCTACGGGCAGCAATGGCAAGGGAAACTCTATTGAAAGTAGATGAGAATTTGTGGTCACTGGTCGACCGGTCGTACTGAAGCCGTACTCTCCCTCTCTCGCTCTCTTGCTTCTTCACAGACACATAGGATTACGATCGGTGGCTGCTACAAGGAAGCGAGGTTTTGGAAGGTGTTTTGCATGCACACTACTTCTTGGTAAAGTTTGCACTGCAGTGCAATAATAGCTTCGTTTCCATCTACACTTTTTTTGCTGCCGCTGTACCTCAGCCACATCGTCTCTGGAAGATCGTTTCCCCAAAAGTCGTGCCGTGCACTTCACAATATTTTGAATCATACGCCAACGCTAGCGTCTACAGCTACAGGACAATAAATTTGAAATGTTCATTAAATATTTAACTCCAATGTGCTCCATACGTCTGGTACGGGCACATCCCCCGAAGGCAGCTGTCCTGTACCAGGGAACGTGCCAGCCCCTGCCAACGAGTGCGCCAACCGGGTAACCAGAAATGTTGATAGTATTTCAATAAACTAAACATAACACTATCAACCTCCCCAGACATATTTGAGGTACCGTTGAGAAATGGCACGAATTTCAATTTATGATATAAATTTTCACCTGCATCGATGCAGAATCCATTCGAAGGCGACGACGACAACGACGACGACGGTTTTCTCGCTCGGCTACGGTGTAGAGATGAAATAAAAGTATTAAATTTTGTCACCCAACGCTTGCACGCTGCAAGCGGCGATGAGCAGAGTTTGAATGATGAAGGCACTGCCGCTTCAAACTGCGTTATTTCCCAGGATTATTTGACCCACCCTACCAGCTTCCCTGCCTGCTGCGTTGGCTACTCGAAGTGCTTGCAAGTGCGACGAAGGAAAGAAAACTGTCGTACACTGCAGCGCTCCGACGCGCTCTCGATGGATGGTGCCCGTGTCACCCATCTCATATCGCAATATTCTCCCGCTCCGGTGGAAGTTATTTATCGCCTCGTTTGACACGTGTCATAAAGAATTTATGAAGGAATTCTGTTCCTGTTCCCCTTCCTTCCGTATCCTCGCTGCAGTGTGAGTATGACTGTGCATGAGTGTATGCGAGGTAAACGGTAAGAACGATCGGTAAAACGGTCCCAAAAAAGCCAAACGTCAGCCTGCCTGGCAAGCGTGTATCTAAGTTTTCCGTATCGATGCATCATTTCATGGTGACACAGTTTTTTTTCTTATTTTATTACTCCAGCTCACGCTGCGTCTCGGGAGACCAAGTTGTTTTACTTCGGAGGGTCAGGTTAAGAGGCCATATTTCGCCAACCGTGCATCCCCAAGGCACGTTCTGTGTGCCAATAAAAAGGGGTTAAAAGCACACATGTAGGAAAGAACGGTGAAGAGGAAGCTGCGGGGAAACCGTTTCGATTTCCGTTGCCTTGCGTGTTTAGAGCACGAGATGGCCTCTTTAGTCCCGAATCGAATTTTTCCTCCCATCTCACCACCGCCAACAACGGCACAGGTCGAAACAGTACACGCGAGCACTGCCCAGTAGAGAATATAGAGCGCGTCGACGGACATACCGGTGGACGGACCTTTTTTTCAATATTTAATGACGGTCGCATTCGGTCGCAAAACTTTCCACCCGATGATGGACAGACTTCAGTGACTTGGGTTGCAAACTATCACGCTTTCCAAACCTGGTGGCGGGACGCCTCGTACCAAAACTTTACTCGCAACAAATTCTTGACAAAAAAAAAATGTCTTGAAAAGGGTTTCGCTTGTAACGGGCACTCGCTTCCTTCTGTGAAGCACTTGATAAATAATAAATTACCGACAAACTGCTTGGTAAAGAGTTTAAAAACACGCACAAGCCGATGGAGGAAGTTGATAGAAGCTAAATAATGATCAAGACTGTTTGATATCTGGCAGCAACGCAAAGTGAAATAGAAATGAGAAAATAAACGGAATTGAAGTTTTTCGGATCTGGCAAGATGTCGACATGCTTCTTGTAAAAATGTCAACAAAAGCAAAAACAAGTTTCATTACCCTATACTCCTGCAGAGATGAATGTAAACTGGCAACAAGCGCCTAAATGTATGCATTCCCATGAATATTAAAACGAATCACGATTATCGATTCATAGCTACATTCATCCATCCATCCATCCATCCATTCATTCATCGTATATGACTTTTTTTCTTCTTATCTTGCTACTTTTTAACCAAGCACTTGTTCATCCTTAATCCCTCTCTTCTTAGATTGATCAAGGTACATTAATAAATGGTCAAGATTTGTCTTTTGTGATGGCCAACGATCAGCAAAACAGGACTTGAAACGAGCAAACCAACCAATAACTCAAACAGCTTCACCGAAGAACATCCCATCCTCTGCACTAACATGCTCACCTGTCTGGAGCACACTGCCTTGGCAAGATGTGGCTAAAGAAACCATCTTGCAAGCACTTAATAATCAACCATCTTGATAAAAACCATAAAAATAAATCTCGTTCGCCACTATGGTCTCAAAGCGGCAAAACAGATTTCATCACACAGCGCACAGGAGCTGGAAGCCCCTGGGACCTACAAGGGAAGGTACACCAAGGCCGTCACTTCGATAACTCAATCTTCACAATATGGCTTCCAGCGACGGGCTCGGTAGCCTGCCACCGTCGCTACCCTGCCGTCCGTCCGGGTTGTGCACTGCATACCGATGGCCGCACGGCTCTAAAGTCGAGACTTTCCCATCAACTTAGACTGTGCTGATGCTTGCGGCATACAATCACGGAAAAGCGACCACGGCATCGGCACTTCTGCGGGCAGACAGGCAGCCGGGCAGACAGGCAGGCAGGCAAAAATCCATAATAACGTACACACGCACACCGGCTGCAACGGGAGCACTTAAAGGAGCAGTCAAGGTGCCGGCCTGCTCACACGACCAAACCATCGCCGACAATAGCTACGGCAAAAGCAAAAGTTCTCCAACGTTATGTACGTACGTGCTCCAGCTCTGCTTAGTGCTGCTCGAAGGCATATTGCAAGTGGACCATTAACGTTTCGTTCTAACGCTTCCAAGCGCTCGTCGTTCACCCTCCTCACCTCTTAGGCCAAGATGCTGACGGTGAAAGTATGTGAATGTGGGCCAGACCAAGAAGCTAGCCGATGCAGCACTAAGTTCTCGCACAAATCTTCCATCCAAAGGAGGCAAGTGCTTTGGTGGCTTTGATTGCAAGATTTGAGTGATATTGCTGCAATAGCAAAGCACTCGAAGAACATGGCGTTAAAGCTATGGTGTTTTGTGAGAGAAGAACAGTAGCTTACAGGAAAAAGACATTTGTTAGAAAATTACATAGATTTTGGACATTTAAAGTTTCCCGGAAACAGATAGAAGGAATGAATAAAGCAAATAACAGTAAAATGTTCGGCCTTAAATTAACCAAATATTGTGCAATACGATTTCTACATTTCGTAAAAAAGAACGCCTAAATCTAGGCAATCTACAGCACAAAATAACCTCGTTAAGTGTGCTAAGAGCACAATCACCACTTGCTTGACACAGCAAACCCGCACATAGGACTTCCCTGAAGCTGTCCTACCGCACGCAACACACACTGTCCAGTATCATGTGACGGTAGACACTCTAAGCCTCCGTATGCCTTCGAGCATCCTCACAAGCATACTGCTCATTTCCAGCACTTGACCATCTTCACCTGCACTAATGAAGCGAAAGCTCACCGGCAACCGTGCCCCGGCGGTAGAGTAGCCCAACAACTCACTCAGCCCCGCTGCCTTTCCCACTGCTTATCCTCCAAAACTACCCCCCCCTCCCCCCGCCAGCCTGAAGCATGCGTGCCCCGACTCTCACATGCAGCAAATAGAAAACGCTTCATACATTTTTAATTAATACTATCAACAGCTCGCACTTGCCTGGATACAGAAGACTGGTAAAAGAAACGAGATGCGCTCGACAATCCGTCCGAGGGAAACACGGGATCTGATGCGATATGCTTGGCTATAGCTTCCCATTCTTTTGCTTCCACGTTCCCCTCGTCCCGCGCGTCAAATAGCTCTTGCTTCTTGAGCAGCAAGGACTGCAACAACTCGCTCGGGAGTTGATTTTGAAGTTTATTGAGTGATTTAATTTGCTCGTTAAGATGCTGTGATTAATTATTAACAAATTAGATTTTAATATTTTCCCTCGGCAGCCTGCCCGTGGGCTTTCGCGTGCTCTCTCTCTCTCACTCTCTCTCATTTACTCGTTTGCCTTTTTTCCCTTTTTTCCTTTTCAGTAAGCCTTTCAGTTGTTTGAACAATCTGCTACAAGCCATTTTACCCCTTTTTTGTGTGGTGCACCGCTCCTCGTGTTGCCTTCCGTTGCTATTAAGCAACGCTCTTCTAAGGGAAACGTAAGTATATTCGCGCATACTTTGGAGCATGTCGAACAAACGCCATCTTTCTACTTTTCATGCCGCTCACATCCTTGAGCCTCTACCACGTTTCAGCATGAGACAGAGGATGCCAATTCCTAGGAGACATTTCGATCCACTCGTATTAAAAACACACTTTCCGTTTTTTCTTCTCTCGCACAAAACTTTACTCAAGTCACACGGCGGGAAACGTTGACGAATAAAGTACAGCGACCAAAATGTAATGCTTTTTCTAGCTTCACCATTCTCCTCTGCATCCTCTTTCCTGGTTTGCGGTCCTGGTGCACCCCTTAAACCCCTAAAACCAACATACGCAAACCTAACACTCACACACATTTGGAGAAATGAATAATGAAAATGTTTAGTAAGCTGTTAATTAGAAGAGCAAATTCAATCCATCTTTCCACCCGGGTGGCCGTTTACGGGCGGGTGCGCTTCTTGGCTTACGGGTGAGAAAATGCTCACTAATTACATCAACCGAAGTACCGCGGTGCAAACACCCACACAGCAACACTCACCCAAACGTACACACACATATGGTTTTCCCGTGTTTACGCTTGGTTGCATTTAAAAGGATGTGAATTCAATTTGCACCGCCGACCGGGTAACAGGGTTGTTTTTCGTTTTCCGGACTTTTTTTTTGCTAAATATATCAAATTAAATATGTTGAGCTCGATGGTGCTTATGTACGCGAACATGATGGGTTAAAAATGTAACACATTTTTGTAGATCATTTTGTACGATACGTCAGCTCTACCTTGCATACATTCAGGAGCGCAACAGCGTTTGTCCGTATAATTAATGCCTATTAACTTAGCCTAACAGTGCGCTGCACGGTGCAAAGATCTAATCGAATCCGGCACATTTACCGGTAAAAGCACTCACGGCATATGGTTCGAGCTAAAAGCATACACTTGTCCGCATCTCCTCTCATTTGCAATCAATTTGAATTACCCAAAAACAGGACAGCTGTGTCACCGGCGTCCCATTCCCTCGAACCATCGGACGCTAATCGACTTCATCGGCGAATACGACACGAAATGACGGACAGATTGACCGTTTGCGACTAATAAACAATTTCAAACCCTTGTGGCCCGCTGTTTTTTCCCACTCCAAGCGCCCGCTTTCTGCCAAAGCGGCTGCACACTTGAACGTTTGCAGCGGCAGCGAAGGGCAAAATTTGTTCAGCGACGAGTTGCCGAGTTTCTTTCCTTCGATCTGGTCGTTAGCGTGCCTGGTGAGCTGGAAAATAAGGCAACTTTGCTCGACGACAAAAGCCCGTCGCCATCCTTCTCGTACCGGCTTGTAAAAGGGCTAATGATCCACACGCAGCTGGTTTCGGTAATCGGTCGCTTTTTCGCCCTTCGATAATATTCCCGCTTCATTCGGGCTGCAATTGTTCTCGGTGACCCTTTTTTCTTGCGTTACCGAGTTTTCTAGCGTTCCGAAATCGCCATCGTTATTGGTGGTTTCTTCTGTATTTTTTTTCTTTGCCCACGAGCCAACAGGGGTTGCGGGGGAAGATTGCAAATCGATTAAACACAAATCAACTTGATTATACACCATCAGCAAGGAAGCGATTATTGTCCTTTTCGGTTTAGAATGCGTCCAAATCGGGAGGGTTGTTTCCGTTTAGCGAGCGTATTGTAATTCGCCCGGGCAACCAAGACGACCCGAGGTGCCATTTCACTACAGAGACAAGGAGCAAGACCGTAAAAAGGATCCGTTGCACGGAACATTTGGCTTTGAAAAATATCCGGTAAAGCTATCTATATCGATGGATCAGAAGTCATTCGATACCATAAGCACTTGATGTGAAATTTTTCGTAGAAATAAAATACTTGACCTTCCCGGTTACATTACTGTTTGGAGTGCATTTTGAAAGAAGTTCCAAGTTATTTAAACGAATACTTGATTGCACAAGGGAATTGTTTTCCCCAATAAAAACAGTCGCTGTCTCTTTACTTACCTTGTTTGCTGAAAGCTGTATTTGAATAAGGATGTATAACGGCTAAATGTAGACAGTGTAGTTTCTCTATGGATTTACTATTAAATATTTATTCATTATTTAAATCCATATCCAGCTTCATTTTTAATTCATGGTTTATGAAAGGCGAATGTTAGGCTAACGGCTCTATAGAAAAAAATAATTCATGCGTTTTTGTTACTCATGTTTTAAATAAACTGCTATGAAACATCCAAAACTAACTGCATTGCAGCTTTGTAAAACTAAAATGATGCTTTATTTTGCTTTGGAATCATTGTTTGTTCCATTGTCCTTTGCTTCCAATAGCAGCCGTGCAACGCTTCGTATAAACATTTTCACGTCCAGCCGTACACGCGAACCAAAATTCTTCATTCCCTTTAGTCCACAGCATACCAACAGGTGAAAAATGAGAACAATTTCTTCGACCGTCTCGAAGCAGGTGCGTCGTCGCTCGCATGTCCCCCTCACCGCTAGCTCCATCCGCTTTCGTCCGTCCATCCTCGCTTTGTAACATTATCAACGTTACGTGCTGTTTCGCCTCATTCTTAAGATACTTTCGTACCGGCGATGCCACCACCGCTTCCTCCCCCAGGAATCTGTATTAAATCAACCTCACCCATCCTCATACAACCCCAGCAAAAGAGATAAAAAAGCGGTGAAGGTGAATCTTACGTTTCCGGCAGCGGTAATAACGTGCTTAAAATCCACCAGCGCAAGTGAAACGATTTAAGGTAAGCGAAACGGGATGGCTGTAAAAAGTAAGCAGCAGCAACAGCTCTACCGCAACCCTTCTGCGAGCACCGGCAGCGTGTCCGGTTTATGTCGTTCCGAATCGTAAAACTGTCGTAGTCGGCGAGAAACGGGTATTTAATAAAATATTAAATTTTGTTATTTCGTTTAAGTGTAACGAATGGAGAAATTTCCTTCATTTTATGGGGCCTGCCGCACAGTCAAGCCTGTCTCGCGCGGCCGTTTTGAGGGGTGGCCGTTGGCAGGTGTGGCATTCCCTTCGAAAGAGTTGCTGCAAAAATTTACGTACCATTCGTATCCTCTGCACGGCTGCTGCCGAGGTCTGCCGGGATAGCACAACCTCTGCTCTCGCGGTGCCACGACATTGAGAGTCGGAAAAGGCCTACGGAAGCGGTAGAAATTACGACATTTTAAGGAAAGCAGCTGCACACCGAGGTCGGCTGCGGACACTTTTGGCTAGCGAACGGCGGTAAAACGAACGCTGTAAATCCTAAACACAGCTTAAGACTAAGGACGTTAAAGCAACGTGGCAGACGCGATCCACTCGTCGCATTCTTTCACTTCCTGGTCAACGCAACCTTCGAGCCCCCCCCTGTCCAGCCGGTGGGCAAAGTAGGTGTGACTCGACGCCATTAAAAGGTATGGTCAATCTAGAAGTCGATAAAATTTACGTAATCCAATTTGCCCTTTCTTGTCGTCTCCAGTCCACCAGACGATAGAGATTTTTATGCTTATTGACGTTTTTAATTGCAAACGGTGTGGTGCGTTGTTTTGTGTGCCTCACATTCTTCCGACAACTGCCCCGGCCAAAGGCTTACGCTACGCTTTGCCAAGACCCGGGGAAAACATTCCCGAGCAAGCACGGGACGGTAGTTTTCTAGTCGTACTTTACTGTACACAATTTGTTTCTGGTCATCTTGCGCTTAGGTCGCCGTCTGGCAAGGTCCAGTGTGCCGAAATATGCCGACCATAAAGCCCAACGTTATGCGCCAATAAAATGTCCCGGCCGCACAAAGTACCGTGAGAATCTGATACACTAAGCTGTTCAACGACGCTGCCAGCGTTGGGACCCGGGAGGGAATTGAGAAGGCGGTACAAACTGGAGGAATTTCAAATTTTAACTTCATCTCGATCGGAGTTGAACGGCGATTGCAGTTGGCCGATAAAGGAGAAACATATTTACGATCGGTTGATATTAAAACTGCTTCTCCAACTGAAAATGGCTCACGAAAAGAACCAGAAAAATTAAAACAATGAAAAATAAAGTTTATGCTCATGGAAGGAACACTCTTAGCGAAGTATTGAATTACAGTTTTCATTATTCAATAACACAAGATAAAATATGTAGCAACTGTATGTTGGCAAACCCTGCCTTACTTGCGTTTTGGGCATGTTTTAAATTTAAGTATGATCATTCCTTTCCCTCACAATAAACTCCATCTCCAATCCACTCAATCAACACTCCATTTATTGTTATCGTAAAACAGCAATTCCTTGTCCTTTCCATGTTCGTACAGTCAGCCAATTGCAGTTATCTTGTTGCAGTGGATTTCTTTTCTATGAGTGACTAAGAAATGATAGTTTTCTACCCTGGAAAATCAAAACAAAACACTCCAAACAGCGCATTGCAGTTCTTGCAAACAGTGCATCAGAAAACGTTAAGCCGATTGGTGTTATCTGCAGTGGGAGAGTACCGCCATACAAATATCTCACAATATAAACTGCCTCATCAACGATTGTTTTATCACAGTGACTGTTTAACGGTTTTATTTCACACACTACAAACATTCTCTTCGCAAATGCTGCCAGCACGTGCTCCTTTCTTCTCGATGAAGTCCACATTCCCATCCACTACGCCAACGGATAAGCATGCCAATACCGAGCTCAACCACAGGAGTGTAAACTTAACACTAGCTAATTAGCTGCAACCAATCTGCATCTGCAGGCAGCGTAGCATCGCTGCAGGATAATATTGCTACTCACCTTGCCCAGCTCCACCCGCGCCCGGCGGCTTCAGCACACGCGTCGGTTGGGCCGAACCCGTGCACATTGTAACCATTAATTATAACTTTCCACCATCGAGTGGCTGGCTGCTCGAACTTTGGGTTTTGTTTGTTTTCGCGCTCCCTCCATGCCGTTTCGCTTTCCTGATCACGGTTTTGCTAGCTAGGTACGCGCAACGGCTTGCTGCGATAATTAGTAGTTTCTAAATTACCGCCCATGGTCGAACTGGTCCGTACGTGTACGGACAGGAAACGGTTGTTTCCTCACGCAACCGCGTTCACGCACCTGGGATGGGATACAATTTAACCGATGTAGAAATTGGACCACCCAAACGAAGAAGCGCATTCGCGTGCAGGCTGAGTGGACAGTGATCAAACACATTCGATCTGTTGTGTGGCGATGAATAAATCAGTTGTCAATTAAGATGTACATGTTTTTGAAATTTGTACATTTGTAAGGACTCGTACAACGTACCTGTGTAGTTTAAAGTTTAATGAAACACGATTTTCCGCCAAATCAAACAATATTCTACTTTACATTTTAAACCATCGTTTAACTAACCATTCGAGCACATTAAAATTCAAGCTCTTTGCCAACTTTGTGTGGCAAAGGTCAAACATCATCAGAATCAAATCAAAATGTGTTAAACAAATCCTTCCCGCCCCTCCCCCGATGCAACGGATACTTAAACGATTTTATTTAATCTCCTTTTTATTTCTCTTCGCTATTAACTTCCAGCGCACGCAAAAGCACCACCCAGCTCCCCCTCCACCGCTCCGAAGTAAAGAACCGTGATGATTAAAAAGCATCCTGCACCATCCACCTGTACCGCACCGTCACCGGCTTGTTTGACTAATTTTCTCCTCATTTTTCACATACTGCAAACGGTCGTATCACCATTTTACACTCGGCCTATCTCCTTTTGCCGGTGCCTCGCCCGCCACCGGCAAGGGGCAAAGTTTTTGAATTGTTTTCGAAGCAAATTAATGACAACAATTTTCTTACGCTTGCTAGCAACGTAATTCCGGTGTCTTCGGGGGGGGGGGGGACGAAGAGCGAACAGCAAAAAACAGAACACAGAAGGACCAAACCAAACAGCGAAATAGTCAGCCGTGACTCGCCGTGGGACGAAATGAGTGTGACGTGCGAGGGAGGGGTCGCAAATTGAGCGCAAATGGAAATGATGAGGAACACAAAAAAAAGCAGCCGATTCCAAAAAGCCATAAAACAAGAACAGCAAGTAAAGCGAAACATTCAAACAGCAGCCCGCCGAAACCGGGCGCCTGGCCCACGAAACGAACCGTCCAGAAGTTGTGGTGGGAGGAAAATAATTAACCCAAAACAAAACTGCAGTAGCAAATGAGAAAAAAAAGTGGAAAGAAAACCAACCTTACAACAAAAACAAAAACACACGCTAAAGGAAGGACACTGATCGTCCTAGCATGGGGTGGAAGGAAAGATGGCAAAAAAGGACAGAAAACAGAGGTTCCGGACAAGACAAAGCCGCTTCGGTCATCGTAATAGCTCTTCATCATTGCACCCGGTCAGCTCGGTCGGACTCGGTTGGTTGGATGAGCGTGTCCGCATTTGGCAGTAGTTGCATGCAAATGAGGGCAAGATTGGGACACCCCGCCCGTTCGCCCAACCCACCGTACCGTACCGGGTCAGAAAATGATCCACAAGCAGGACCACAAAAGTCGAAGCAGCGAGCGAACTATGAAGAATTGAGCAACATCTTTTCCCTCCATCCATAGTGCTGCCTGTTTAACTTCCTTTTTCGAGCTGCCCTTTTCCCGGGAGGAGTGCCTTCGGGGCGGGAATTCCTCGGCTGTTAATGAAATAAATTTGCTACCCAACTCATCCATCTTTTTTTGTGTGGCTATTTTTAAGCGAAAAATAAATAAGAACAAACGTAGACAAGAAGGAGCGCCTTTGCGGCACCGTCCCTTCCGCCCCGGTGGCCAAGACAAATGCTGATGAAGACCAGCGTTGTGGTAAATATGCAACAAATTTGCACCGCCATCGTCGTCACCTCGGCGGGCTGTGTGCCGGATGCTCAGAATTTTTATGTACTGCCACTGCTCGCCGTGACTACTCAACGGATGCTAATGGTACACCATCACGGTACAACTACACGGATTTACGGTACGGTCTTTGTCTTTCCGTTCGGTGGCCACCGTTCCAACCGTGTGTCTCTGTGAGCTTCTCTCCCTTCAGTTCGGCTCATTAATCATCTGGAGCCTACCGGGAGCGCTGCGTGGGCTCTGTACCATCCGGACATCCTTATGGACTGCTGGCCTTTCTCTGCCCTCGATGATGATAGCTAGCGTTCCACCTTCTCTCCCACCCGAGTGTGCCCGAGCGTGTTTATGTAAAGAGTGCCCTCCATGAAATACGATGAAAAATGAGCTCTGGAGCAGCTGGTGCAGGTCTCACCTTTGCCTAAATCTGCCGCGGTCATAACGCTAGCTTCCGGGGTTGATGTGTTTTTTTCTTTCGTTTCATATGGCAGGTGTTTTTTTTTTTTTGGTTGACTACACTGCAAAAACACGCTGTTACTCGACGTTGTGACATCGAAATGATGATTCTTAATTTTTTTTAAAGGTACTCTTTTGACAGCAATTTGTTGGATAGCTAAGTTTTTTCTTCCGTACGCCTACACGGTGTCACTTCCTCTGTCCATCGGCTCGTCTAGCTTGAGTGCAGTAATTCATCACAAAATTAAAACGTTCCTCAGAGCCCGTTGCCAGTCAGCTGCCTTCCCTGGCCCAAAGGTGAAAAGTCCAATCCACGCGGGTGTACGATTTCTAATTTCTTTAATGCGTGTCACTTAATTACCTCCCGTGGCTCGTTATGTGTCTGTTAGTTAGCAAAATGGGGAAGAGATTAAAAAAGTTCAGTGGTTTTAATAGGGAGTGTTTAGTGATTTCAATATTTTAATCAACCGAGAGTTTGTCAGGTAAAGCGGAACATGCTCCTTGGTCTACTGATGACATTTAAATTCAACATAGATCTTAATACTTATTTACTCCTTAACGTATGCAAATGAGCTAAACGCCTAAAAGTATGCAATCACATGTTTGCATGGAATATTTTCCATACTTTTAACATGGCAATCAAATTGTAAACATCTTTCGTTAGTAATAAACATAGAATATTGTAAATTACGCACAAATCATTTTGAAGAGTACAACAAGTTCACAATTCTCTAAAATTATAACTTAATTCGCTTCACGTGTAAACGACACTAAATTCTATATGTGCCAGAAGTCAATGCATTAAATTACTGATCTTGATCGCCACTTACTATTCTTTCGCATTAAATGCCCCGCTATCCTAACTTTTGCTTGTTTGCAATTCTTTGCTCTACTTTTCCATTCTTCTAACCAAACTGCTTAAATCATTACTACCCCGCATACGCATACTACGGCCAATTTTTAAAACTACCGTAACCCTGCAGAAACTTCTCCCACCGAAAGTCGCAAGCAGTTAACTATTTCAAGTTTCATCATGATTAGCTCAGGTTAAAATCCAAAACTGCAGCGAGGGGAAAAACTTTGCCACTCTCTATTTACTTCAAGCACACCGTGCGCGAGCTTTGTAAAGTGTAAGCAAAACTCGAACAAAGAGTGTCACCTCATACACCTGCCTTTCCACTCCCGGGCTCAGCTATTTCATTTAGCATAGCGCAAAGTGAAGATACAAAAACACAGAAAACACTCTATCCTTCCGCCATTCACCTCATTCACCGTAGTACGGTTGTAAGGGACAAACAACGAAAATCCACCCAAAGGCAGAGGGGGCGAGGTACCACCGTACCACTATCATGTGACGTATATTACACTAACGATGCCGCCGCCCAAGCCCAACAGTGGGAAAAGTGCTCTTATCTTTCAGCTGACTTTTATCTCGAAACACCGGTGCAACGGCAAAGAAGCGAAAAAATGGCACAAAAAAAAAGAACCATGGGCAAAGTTCGGCGCTGTTGCGTTCACGAGATGCCTTTGGTAAAGACTGCTGCGGTACGAAGATTCGCGATGCGCTCACCGGAAACTTTTGATTACTATTATTATAAAACATTAAATTGAAAAGTGGGATTATGGTAAACTTTTAATTTAAATTGTTTTCTTTGCACTAGACGGAGCTTTAGCCATTGCTGCGCCTTAGTGTACGCGCGGTCGTGTGGGATTTTACGCTTGCCTTTCCGTTTCGGGCTTGCCGGTGTTATTCGATGGTGGAAAACTATGCATATAGACAATGTATTTATCCGCAAGACTTTACGCAATAAAGAAGGGCAAATGCGGAGCAATGCAGGAATACAAATACTAAGCCTTTCATATGGTGCAGCTAGTAAAACCCCGCCTGAAATTATGCTATCTGCACGACAAAAAAGCGTCGTGCAGTTCTTTTTTCCATCCAAACTCATCAAACTTACCTTACACAGATCGTATGTGTACTATCTCAAAATTTATACAATTACTGCCACCCCAAACAAGGCCCAGCTCCACAGTCAAAAGTTCCAGCAAAGCCAAACAGGCGAAAAGGATTAGCTCAACACTCGCTGGCACACATTTATGGTCAGCTTTAGTGTATGAACCATCCGATGGAACAGTTGCCTTAATCCCCCATCATTCCTGGGTTCGGCCAGTGCCTAGAGTAAAACCAGACCCAGGAGAGACATGTAGGAGCAAACTCGCGTCCGTAAGTTCGTGGAATCATCCAAATCGATCCTTATCGCGCATTGGTTGGTCGCTGTCGTACCTCCGCTTCTAAAGCTGATGTGTGATGCACTGCAACCACACTGCACAGTCCTTTTTGCGGTTCGGAAATGTAAATGAAACGATTCCACTTTGCGCAAAACCGTGCCCATGAGCGGACGGAATAAAGTTTTGAAAATATAACATCCATTTAAGCGCCGCACTGCTTTCCCGGAACGGTGTCCACGCTTTGCTTCGGTGTACTTTGACACCCAGCCCAGTGTGTTTTACCGGATGAAATCAATTACTGTGTTTGCTTCGCGCTAGCAGGTCCAGCAGAATCGACGGTCCGTATAGCGCGTGCCATGCAACGCGATAGTACACTTGAAATTAAATGGCTTCAGCGTCTTTTGAGGCACATTTTCGCCGGTGCGGGCAATAAATGGACCCAATGAACACATCGTCTGCCTAGTCCACTATAATGCGCCCTGATGCTCCCGTATGGCGTTTTGGGTAGAGTACCGTAGAGAATATCCCACTCCAAGAAAAGTCTACCGCACCACAATAACAAGGCACTGAATGCCGCAAAACATAAACCATTTATTTCTTTTCCACAGAATCATTTACCAGCACGGTGCTCACAGCTTTTGGAGCTTAGCGAATATTTGTTCTTATTTGTGAAGCCAAGCCTTCGCGTCGATGCACGGTCGTAAATTACAAGTCTGTGCAATCCCTGAAACAGAAAAAAGCGCACGAAATTGCCTTTACCGTCCAAGCACAGAAAAGTCCTACCCAAAAAGTATACCCTTTCACAATTGATTGAAGCATAAAATTAAACTCATTGCCCCTACCGCTTTGCCACGCCATCTAGACAATAATGGTGCCCTACGCCAAACACCAGAAAGGCTTGGTAGCCTCGGTTCCGCGGTGTAAGCTGCACTTTCTCCCGGTCAGAAAATAATTAATGTAGTTTCCCAGTACACACACACACACACAGACTCAGCGAACATGATCCTCACATTTCAAGCCGGCCCATATACATACTTGCCCGGCCAAGGGCCGTAAACATTCATTAGCTTTACGAGCACTTCGGGAGCCCAAAACGCTCCCGTTAGCCGTTCCCTTACCGCATCTGCAACGGGCACGAATGCATTCATATGCGTACTCCACTCCACTGTGCACATTTTCCCCAACCCTGCTCTCCGCACACTCAACCGCACAGCCGATGGTGGCCACTGCAAACCGAATGCAATCCCGGGGCTGCATCTGCCCGCACCGGTACCACGAAATGAAATGGTAAATTTTTGATGGCGAGTTATTGTTGCGCTCGGGTTCCATTCAATTGAATTTTATATTAGCTTCGTTATTATCATAGTTATTGCTGCTATCATCATCATTATCATAATACTCTTTGCCCCCGTAAGTCCCGCCAAATGGTGTGCATGTGTTTGTCTGGTGCGGGTTGCGATGGCTGTGTTTAGCTGTCATTCGGGCGAACCCATCGTTGCAGTGATATGTGGGGAAGGGATCAAGTTGGAAAGTTTTTGGAACAAGCTGCCGCTCTTCTTTGACCTCGGAGGTGAGCAGAACTAATCATTCCCGGCGGTCGCTTTACCGGTGTGTCCATGTATTGTGTACATTATTGAAATATCAGCTACTATTTGGTTTGCCTAATTTCATCAATGCTTGAAACGATTCATCAAATTTTCTACAAATGCACAATTGCCAGATAGAAATCTGACGTGATATTTGGGAGCAAGCGCCTCAATGTATGCAAACCACATGCCAAGATGCTACTCTTAGGACGCTATCTGCAATCCGTTTCAAACGTTCAGGATGTTTAATTTAATGAAACCAAATATCATGTTTCTCATAAACATACGCGCCGGCATGCACTGTGAACAACGATTACAACGTTTGATGGTAAATTATTAACATTTCAATAGGCATCTATCTAACAAAACATCCGAACTTATTTCGTTTCCCAGTGGCAGTATTACGCATCTTTACCTAGTTATTTGACCCGAACGTAAACTTTAACGAAACGATAATCCCGCATATCGACAGCGTTCAACGTTTACAAAAGCTATACACCCATTCCGATACCCTTCCCTATTTTACCTTTCCCTATACCGTACGCTTCTCAACCTCGCATGCAGCAACAGACACACACTGGCTGGCATGATTTAATCGCCAAGCAAAGACGGCAAATGTACACACTGCTAGAAAGAGCAAACCTGCCCAACATTCCTTTGCACTAATCATTCTGAAAGCATCCCATACTTGCAACTTTCCTGTTCAAGCAGCCTATCCACACTGTACCGTGCAGTAATTTACATATTTTAAACGTACTTCCATACGCCCAGACAGGCAAATAGTGTCGATTCTTGTTGCCCAATATGGCCAACCGGTAAGCCGGATAACCGAACTGGGGAAATGAAATTTTGATTGCTCAGCTCACAAATACGGGATGATGCGCTGAGTTTTGTGTTGGATATAACCACCCCAAACCCGGCTAGGTCGGGGACGCAGTGCGGAGGCCAGGCCAGAACAAAACAGATAAACAACCGGAGTGTATGGGGCCGGATGACACGGTACACGGTAGCTCCCATGTGTCAACAGACAGCGCTCCGAGAAACGGCTCGCCAGCTGATTGCCACTGCCTCGAAGCAGCACAATAATCAAAGGCCCAGGGTCGTTGTGAGCTCGAAAACAACACCGACCAATAACGATAATGTGTATCAACAAGCAGTGAGGGCTTGTCCGAAGGGGCTGTAGTGTAAGCTCAGTAGATACCGGGCTGGTATGTATGATCCCTGACTCTTGACCACCCTTGTCTAGAGTATAGCGAACGATACACTTTTCATTTCAGTTTACTGCGAACAACAACTTTCCTCTCGACCGAATGAGGAGCAGGTTTTGAAACATACGCGATTTGGAGGCAATCGAGCAAAACTAGAAGTTTGCAGGGTGTCCTGCGAACCCTCTCAATCATCCAGCTTAGCCGAGGCTAAGCTTAAAGCTAAAGCTCCAATAACCAAACCCGGGCCCGCCGGCAGACTGAGCTTTGTCGGAAACTGAGAAAAAGTGCCAACTTCATTTCAACGAGCTGACTACAAAGAATTTTGGCAACATCTTGGTCCGCACGGGTGATGCCTTCTGGGCGTACATAAATCATGCAACGCCTACCACAACCACCAAAGACGACCGAGCGACTTAGTACCCGATCCCATCCTTCACTTTCCCTCATCTTCCTCAACCACTAGCAACTCTTCGGTTAATGGCTTTTGTTACGGACGACGCGATCGCTTAGACGTCTGTGTGTGTGTGTGTGTCTCTCTCTCTCTCCACCGTCTTGAACTGTATGGTCCAGCCGACGGCTATTTGTCAACCGTGGCTGATGAAACATATGACCCACGGGTTGCCCGGCACCTCTTCACCGCTCCTTCCAGCCAGCAAGCGACGGGGTCAAAAACGGCACAATAATAAAATGATTTATTTCTCCCATACATCTTGCGCTCGTAGTACCGATGGCACTGCAACATCACGGTACCGTGCACAAACGCTCAACTCCTGGTTCCGGTGCTGACTGTTGACTCCAAAGGCTGCAGCAAACATTCCCTTTTCCATTACAACGCCTGCTAGTAAGCATGCAGCTCCGGTTGCCCTTCTTCTCATCCACGCACAGCCTCGCAGGCCGATACATAGGCTGAGATATTTGTTTACCACGGCCGAAGGTAAATTGGATCCTGCCTATCTCTGCAAGCTGAAGCACTCGGCAAGCGTACACAAACAATCGTGACAATTGTTCGCGAGCTACGCTCAACGCACTGGCTTATGATGTTTATGTGCTGCTGTGTCATAGGGCGGGCGGTAGGTTGAATACAGCCCAGCCGGAAGCGTTCTATTGAAGTGATTAGGTATATCGCGCTGGATGCTTCATGTAACTGGAGCGCTTTTATTTCATAGCCCGTTTCTACGAACATTGAACCGTTAGTAACGCAAATAATGGGAAACAATAGAGCGTTTCTTGCACGGATTGGAACGATTTATGTCAGGTGAAATGAACGATGGTTGAAATACTTGTTTCAAGGCAATTTTCCAATACCTCTAATTTTGCATATTAATTACATCGCTACACAAATTTTACTAAACCACCATATCTACCACAGCTTTTGACAGTTTTTCCCTCCATTTAATCTGCCTCACCATTCATTCGATGAACTTCAACAAACACGAGTCAACCACCGGGCGCATCCATCGGTAGCAAAATCAACAACCGCACCAGGCGCCTCCATGCACTATTTAAACTTGAATGAAATAATGTGCAATCAGCAAACAATTTTTCCAAAACAATGCCCACACCAACCTGTCACCGAGGCCATAATTAACGGTGCACAGTTTTTACAATCGAACAAACGGCTGCAAACTTTAAGAAGCTTAAAATTAAGCCCTCGAGCGAGATGGACCCCGTTCATGCACAAACGATCGCCAGCGGAAGCAACTCTTCCGTGCAGGCTATTACGGATGAATTATGGACCCCACCGTGCATCGTAAACACTCGTCAACACTAGAACAACCATGTCGACAGTGCGGTGGCTGGCCTGTGCGTCACTGCATGGCCCAAAAGTGTGATCCACTGGTCACATTAGTAGGCGCAGATTCTAAACCCCATCAAGTGGCGGAGAAAAACGGCCCAACCCAACTTTGCTGGTCTCGTCATCACGCGAGGGTGGCTGGACTGGGTACGAATTTTTCCGTTCCTAAAAAATGGTAGGCAGAATAGTAAAAAATGCTTGCGCTCCGCGCCGACAACCACTCTAAATGGAAGGGCAAAGGGAAGGCACCCAGTGAAAATTATCCTCTCCACTGTCCTGCGCATACGTGTGATATAATCAAAATTTATCGCTGTGAGTTTCGTTGCCTTACAGCTAGGCGCCCCTAGGTTCCCGTGGCCGTCGCTTTTCCGTCCAGAGCGGTGTATGTATTTTTCCTCCTCTGCAGCCCCAGCTGCCACCCTCCTCCTGTCCCCGGTTACTTAGCACGGTAGTGTGTGGGACTGTGCGGGGTCGGGTGAGAGAGGGCTGATCTACTTGCGCTTGCATATTCACACCAACTAGTCCCTCAGACCCGGCGGCACAGGGACAACATCAGCGATAGGGGTCGAAAGGGCTCGCGAGCTCTGGCACCACTCTGTCAAGAGTGTTTCAGCTGATGCGTACCATAAATTTCATTTTATGACAGCAGCATCAGTGGCGGGCTGCTTTTTTTCCGCAAATTTGTGTTTGTTGGTTCACTGCTTTCCGGTCCGTGCACTCGCGGGCCCGGTTCGAGCACACCGGCAGCTTCCCACTGTACCGCCTGTACGTTTTTTTCTCTCTCTCTCTCTCTCTCTCCCATACATCATAAATTATCTCCCACTTTGCTTCCGTTTTGCCATCCGGGCAAGGCGCGAGCAGGCATCATGGGAGGCTTTACTGCCGCTGATGGATTAGTTCCGGAATTATGGAAGCGGTTAAAGTGTATCTTTTGCCCCCGGTCGGTGCCGCAACGATGACAGAAGCGCATCCCAGCGGTCCTAATTACCGCCGCAGCTTTGGGCATACGTCCTGCCATATCAACGTGTGTTTCAGCGTTTGTTTCGAAGCGGCAGGCACTGCTAGGACATACGGCATAGGAGATGCGAACCGGCCGCAGTTGCAGTAACACACCGAAAGCAGAGAGAAAGAACGAAAAAAAAGGTTGCACGCCACCACCCACCCCGACAGTGCGGCACAGTTTTGTACCACGATGTACGGACCGCAGCGTAAATTGGCTGCCCAAGTATCTTCCCTTCATTGAGCGGAGCCGTGAGACGGTGCCGGCTCGGGTTGCTTGTGTGATGAAAATTAATGGAAAAACTAGTCCCAGCCTATCCGGGCGAGCCGCATCCGTAAGCGAAGCGATTCATGTTGATGAAGGAAAATGGAGTACATGCGGTACGTACCAGATGCACTCTGCCTGCCGAATACGGTCGGTTGCGCTGGGAAATACTTCAGCTGAGCTAAGGATACCGTGCTACCGTTCTACCATCAACGGCCACCCATTAGTCCAATTATTTCTCTCCAAACTAGCGGCACATTGTTCCGGAATCTTAATCATCATACCACGCTTCGTTATGATGCATCTTATCCATCCGCCGGTGTTGGAATAGCGTCCTTCCTGCAATAGGCAGTTCGATGGATGCAACAGAGTTGTAGGGCGTAATAATGGATACATATTTTCTTTTCAAGCATTTCTATAAGAGCATATCTGTTTTTGCAACACACCAAATGCGAATCTTCAATCAAATGCAGTGAAAACACATACAACTTGAATTTTTCTAGGTTCAATCCAGAGCCCCTCGAACGCACTTGAATTTTGACGTATCTAAACGTTTTGTATTGCAATTTATGCTTTATATGTCTTTTATCGATGCGATGAAAGTATTTGCTTGGTTTTGTTGACAAAAAAAAACCTTAATTTTACATTCCTCAAACTGTTTTAAAATTATTCACAACGATTTAAAACTAAGATTTATTTTGTAAATAGCGAGGAGAAGCCCAACTACCTAATTTTACAGTTTTAAAAGCAGAATTCATGAACAGTGTTAAGCACTGTTGAAATACTAATTAAAAGGCATTAAACAAGGGATCCCGAAATGTTTAATGATCCCAAACGGTTTTCATACGATGAAATAAATAGCCTTTTATACCGAACAAAAATGCTTTCTCGCGCCCTAAACGTCTGCTATAAACGACTTTCCTCCGAAACAGGTATTCAAAACAGCATTCCCAAAAACAAAGCGGCAAGTGTTGTTAATTTAGCTGCAGCAATTATCTTACACATCAAGACGTACACTTTTAAACCTTTCCCAAATGAATCATTCCCTCCTACCAAAACGAAACAAAAAATAAAAACAGGCGTTCCTTTCTTCGGCACAGAAATTAGCAAAAACAGGTGTTCGGTATGGTCTTCTTGCTCCCTGTCTGGCTGCCTTGCTATCCCCTCTCTGTGCCCATAATCCGGACACATTCAAATTGCACCCTACACCGGAAGCGAAATGCAAGCGCATTCGGCTTACCAAAGGTATCGCATTTCGTTCCCGCTACAAATCCAACCGAACCACCAACGGACGGTAATGGATGAGGGCCAGCAATCTGTGCTACCTCTCCCAACTGTTCTGCTGCATTCCCTAATCCCATCCCACTCCCCACTGTGCCGCGTGGCCCCGGGAGCAGCGTCCGGTAATGAAAGGTAAAACCCGTTCCGCACAACAAGTGGCGATTATGGCGATTTCGGGCGTAGAGAGCATAAAAGCACCGGCTTCACACCCACTCAAAACGGATCACGGCCAAAGCTGCACCGGTTGGGCTGTTGCTCCTGCTGGATTCGCTGTCCAGCCTTCGCTTTCCCCTCACAAGGATACGCAGAGGATACGGTGGGAGGTTTGGTGATGATGCGCGCTTCCCAACCGCCAGCAACTAGCCAAGAGATTCAGAAGATTTGTTTCAACATCATCTCACCATCAGCACTGCCGTAAAGCTTTGCGCCACTCCCCATCGGCGCAGAAGAGATGACTGCGTCAACGAACGGAAAGACTCCTCTTATTCATGCGCTTGCCCGCTTCGCGGTAACAACCACCCTTCCGCTCTTACCCGAGAACCAAAAGATTTGAGATTGTTCAAATTTGAGGTGATTAAGCAGTTTCTCCGCCGCTGCACTGCTTCCTGTCTCGGACGGGGAATGGACGACCGGTGCCACCTATTTCCTCCGCCATCATACCTCATGCTCGAATGCAAAGCGATGAAATAAAGAAAAGATCCCCATTCGGCTGGACCACAGCCCAACGGGCAACGGACCGCACCGTTCTCACGTGGCTGCACAAGCTGCAACGGACGAACTGGTTGTACGCTAGTGGAAGCCGCTTGCTAGCGCTCCCATTTGCTTCGCCTTTCGCCATGCATTGGCGAAAATAATCAGCCCTCAAAATGAGGTTGAATAAAACAACGGACAGCACAAGCGTGCACCGAATCCTTCCCTTCCCCGCACCGGTTGAGGAGCTGGTGGAAAAACATTTTTCATTTTAAAATTCATGGTATTTTGTGTAAATAAATAACATCCATTAGGGTAGCTTTTTTGTGGCCTACGTTCGGTGTACGCCAGCGGCGAAGCGCTGGGAAAAGCTGCACAATGAAAAGTCAAGCTGGGGCTAAATTCATCCCGTCCATCTTCCGGCTGCTTCTGGCAGCATTGGGTTGAATATGTCCCACGAGACGAGCATTAGGATTAGCATGGGAAAAAAAGAGGCTCAGCGTGGTGTGTTATGGGGCATGGTGGTAAGCTTAGTGCATGCAATTGAAGGATTGTTTTAAAAATGTCACAAAAAATACTGCAACAACTGGTATGTAAGCCAACTACACAATGAGTCAAGTATGATTCCCCTTAATTTTACACGTTAATTATCACAACCACTACGGGCGTGAATCATTAAGAACTAACTATCCTCATTAGTGGAGTTGCTGCCTCAGTGTCTAGGAATAGTAAAAGCAGCAAACACTGTAGCAATACGTTGCACACTTGTTGCTCTTTGCAATATCAACTGAATAAAAAATTTAGTAAAAAGTACAAAAAAAATGAAAAATAGATATTTCATTTACTGCTACGAGGCGCCATAGGTTATGCAACCTCACTAAAATACCATAGCTTAAAAATGAATGAGTGTCCCTTTTAGTAAAGAGACTGGGAAAAGCAACCAAAGTGATGTATTTTAATAATATGATTTTATTTTAATTAACGTAATTCAAAATGTTTCCCTAATAAAGTATGTAACTACGTAATTTGGAAAATAATGCAAATTGCATACCTTCTGGCGCATTACAAACCTTGAGACAATTTGCAGCACTGGCTGTGGATATAGTTACAAAGTTCAATCAAAATTATTTTAACAAATGTTACTTCAGGATTGCATGCAATGTTTTCAATCCAATCCATTGTTTCTCAATATCACAGTTACATGTTAAAAAAGTGTACTAATGTTAACTAATAGAATTCTTTTATGGAGAAATAGAATTAAAACAGTTCCACAATAGATTTATTTAAAAACTCATTTTTCATGATTTGTGAAAAGAATTCTTCCCTCACAATTTCACAATTTTCTAAAGTTGACGACTTCACGCGCACCGCAATTCGTTCGTTACAGCTAGGTATGCAATCAGCGAAAAAAATTGAATCAAACCACTCCGTCAATTTAAGACAAAGCGTTTACCCCTTGCTACAGGCAATAAAAAGTACACACATTTGCAACTCAAAGTCTTCGTCTACAACGGTTTTTGCTTCTCACGCTTCACTCACTTCTTGGCAGATGATGTCGATAAGAGTGTTCCGCAACCGCTCGTACCGTCAGCCAAAAATGTCTGTCACCCAGGAAACACTCCGTAATTATACCGCTGGGACGGTTTCGGACGGTTACGACCCAAACCATTGGACACTGCGTCGCGTGTGCAGGGGCACGTCCTACCACCACAAGCTAGCAACCGGCAATTCATATGACATGACGCAAAATGGAACCCCACTACACTCGGGGCAGCCCACTGTGGTCTGCAGAAGGGGACCACTGCAACCATTTCCCGAAGCAAAAGGAGCCATCTCATTCATCCGGTTTGCGGTACCGTCTCAAAATTATGGGAATATGAAGCTGCAGCTTTTGCCCTTGCCTCACGTGACCATCGGTCGGCCGTACTAGCATCTATGACATCACCTTTCCGATCCACACTTTTCCACACACACATCCGGGCGATGTTCCAAAGAAAACATGGCTACCGAGAACGGTCAAACGCGAGTCGCTTCGTGCTGGGGTTTCGTTCTTTTTTCCTACCCCTTTCCTTTGCCATCGTCCGCCTCGCTGTTGCTCTCTTTGCTTACCCGGGACAACCGTTTTATGAGATTTGATGTCGCTGCATGCATTTTGGTACCGGCGAAACGTTTAATACAGTCGTACCGAACCGTTCCGGCAGGACTGGAGCTCAGGTGCACTTGAGCTCTGTCAACGTTCCACTCAAGTGTGCGGCATTTTGCACATCGCTCGCAAGAAGACATCGCTGCCAGACCATCAAATGCAGCACTTGCAGCGAGAAAGCACCAAACATGTGAAGCGACTCGAGTGCAATGCGCTCAACTTTGCAGCCAAACAGGTTTGCAACAGCAATTTTGGGATGCTTTTTCGATGCTTGAAGCATTTAAAAAACTCAACAAATATTTTTCTTTTTCATATAATGCCGAAGAGTTGCGAAGCGGACTGCATAAACGCTTCATGAATCACTGCAGCAAATGGAAAAGAATTTTTTAAAAAAACGTAAAAACGAAAATGTATGCCGCTTTTAAAACAAATTAATTGGAAAGCGCCTTAAAGTATGCAAACCGTACAACATCCACTGCACTAAAATGACCATACCATGGTTTGTTAATCCTTTTCGCAAACAAAATTACTTTATAGAAAAAATAGCAAGAATTACACCTCGAAACAACAATAAGCACACAAAGCACTGTGGAAAAGCTGTCTTTTGAAATAATTTTTAACGGACTTCAGCAAACATAATTATAAATGCAATACCTTCATCAGCAAGCCCCTTTTATCCGCCAACCAAAGCTTCCCAGCGCGCAAAATGAATTTATAAAACATTATTACTGTTTTCCAACTTCTAAGGAAAAGGTACGTCATGTTTTGTTACAGCCATTCCTCCCTAAGTACCCCGATTTGCATTCACGCTGCTGCGCGGCATGGTCAACAAGCGGAACCCGACAGCAAGGTGTCCCCCGTTTTGTGCACTTCGTTGACACTCGAAGGTGCGGAGGGTAGCTAAACTTTATTGGAAAAAAATAAGCCCGGCGACGTAACTGGTAAGGAGACAACCGCTTCCACTGCACCAGGCGGCAAGAGACACACGAAAGGTTGAAAAATACCTTCACAACAATGGTACGAGCGAGACAAAGAGCGCCGGGGAAAAAAACGGACGGACACCCCACCAAATCTCCCAAAATGCAGCCCGTCCCTTCAGCAGAGGATGGAAAGCTACATGTTTTCATTTATTTCCTTTCCGCGGGCCACGGGGGGCTACTTCCGACGAAGGGTCCATTGTTTTAAGCTCCCGACAGCTTGCCCGCAGCTGCATTCCACACTTTGCTTACCAGCCCGTGGCCCCCATCCATTCCACCGTGCGCCCGCGGGACAGGCGCTTGTGTGCTGCAGCTTTCACCGCTTCACAGCTCCACGCTGGCGCAACGGCATTGCCAGCAGGCAGGAAGCAATATCTGCCACCGTACTTCGCCTTCGCAATAATTCCCGGGTGGGATACGTGCACCCTTCTACCGACTCCGCTGTAACAAGGACTGATAAGTACACACACACACACACCGAGCGAACCAGACCGGTTCGCTACTCCCTACGAATAGCAAAGGTTCGTCTTTGTCGTTGGCTCGCTGTCATCAACGGCGTTGTGCCCAGGGATACGGTAGAGTAGCAACGAGGGAACGGCTCACGAGGATGACCCCGCGCACATTGGTTCAAAACCCCCAAGGCGAGCACTTCAACGTCCCGCGGGGTGGAGTGCTTGAATTTTTATTTATAAAACTGCATTTCATGCTCGTAACTAATTTTCCGGGATGGAAAATTTCACTGCCAATATGGAGGCAACTTGCGTTTTTTTTCTTCTCTCTCCCATATTCCTTCGATGGTCAAATTCCGCTGCATGCCCTGTAACCGTTTGCTGCACTGCTGTGGTATTTGTTCAACCGTTCGGTTCCCTGGCAGTGCACACGTTCGGGAAATGCGGTACTACTATCGTTGCACCGTGATGAAGCTGCATAAAGCATAACGAACTGTAGCTAGTAGTGGCTGTATAAAGTTTCCCCCAAAAAATCCCTTCTCCTTTTCCTATCAAAGGGCGATAAGTGCTGCCAAGCCCAACAATTCAACCGAGTGTTGTGATTAATGCGAGTGTGTAGGTAAGGTGGAAAGTGGGTACCCGAAACCTCCACTATCCTCCAGGTTAAAAAGGCATTCAAAAAAGTGAAACATGAAACACATACGATTTTGATTCGATACATTCCATTGTTTTTTACGTTTTGGTAGCAACAGGAAACCAAACAACCACGATTGCTCTCCCCGAGGTGAATTGAAGTAATTTTGATTGAAACTCAGCGATGTGCATTGTAGTCGGTTAGCTTGTGCACCCTCGAGGGTTGGTGGGGCAATCGTAATGTAAACGCTGAAAATTTGGTGCAGCTTGTTAATTATTAACAATTAAACAATTCACGATGCATACGCTACAGACATGGTTGATGTCTCAATCCATCAATTCTAAGAACTGTTAAAGAAGATACATTTTTAAATGTTTCGTTAGTAAAAAAAAACTGCATACGAGAGTGCTAGTTGTGCCTTTTTGAAACAAATATCGTTAAATTATATAGTTCGATGTTTGTAAAAGTTGTTGGGTGGGGTATGGATCAATACTTAAATCGAGCTGTATATTTCATTTTCGTTTACATGCCATTCGCCAACAACTCAGCCAACAACTTCATTCTTTCACCCACTCTCTTGTTTTAGCAATCCACCATGCACTGTTTGTGAAATATTTCACATACTGTATCGGTGTTTTATTTTTATTTTTAAGTGAAAAATAACTACAGCTTTCCAAACCGTAAACGCTCTTTCCAGCGAATTTTTGTATCTGAATTGTTTCACGTGTGCAGGTTGGAACGTTCTAGAAGTACAACAGCACCTATATTGATCTACTATTCACAATCGACAATCAATACTACTTTGCAATTTGGAATTGCAATTAAATAAACTGATACTACTACTACTACTACTACTACAATCAATACTACCGACCGCCGAAGTTCAAATTGCTTCTTTTTCTCGGTAAAAAGCTGTAAAAAGCACTATGCGAAAACTAACTCTCTCCTAAACTCTCCAGGATTGATGAATCGTACGGTGTTCTGTATGCTTTGCTTTACACAAGCGGTCAAGCCGCAAGTAATGGTAACTGCACTTTACTGCCGCCCCGTCATGATACTTTTTGTGCAGCACTGTCCATGCATCCACCACCACCACCGTCATTAAGGCGTACCGTGGCAATAGCACGCATCGAAACATCGGGCTCCGAACTTTCGCGGAACGGAAAACCGAGTAGATTATACTATCAATATTTAAAGCGTTTCGTTTTGCTCGTGGGCGTATATGTGAAGCCGGTTTGCTTGATGGCACTTCCCGCGATGGTCCTCCTTTTTTTTTGGAAGGATTGGTTCGTTGTCTTCGTGATTGCGTTTCGGGCATGCACGGTGTTCATTCGCTCCATACAGTGGCACGAAATGCCCCTTTGCCAAATTGCTACATTGCAGCTCGATTACGTGGTGATGCTTTTTTGCCATCACTCGCATCGGTCGCTGTTGCAGCGGCCCGGCAGTGGATGTGCAGCTTGTAGTGCCTTCCCGCACTCACAATGGTCCATTAATTTGACGCTGATGGAAAAACATTTCCATACGGCAGCAATTACGAACGATGGCGATATGGATAGCAGAACAAGTGTGAGTTGAATGGGGTAGCATCAGTGAATAAACAGTACTGACAACCCTTATGGTGTTATGCCAAATTTGTAATCCTTGAACAAGGGAAAAAAGGATTTTGTGCTACAGTCTGCATAACTCCAGGCGTTTACAAAACTTTATTTCCATTTGTTTTTTTCTTTAGCACAATTCGCTTGTTCTTTACTCAGACAAGAATCATTCCCTTTGTGAATATCCCATAACCCGTACACAAATGAGCAATGTGCCATTTAACATTCAGATGTCACAATGCAAAAAGCTTAGAAAAAACCCAAACCCATCCAACTGTAAAGCCTCATTTGCATGCTGCTTGCAAATGAGCAATGTCTCATACACCTTCAACCGTCGCTGAGCAATATTTAGCAGGTGTAAACTTCAATCGCCCCCTTTTGTCTTACTCAAACTTTCCACCTGGATGCATCGTGATACGACCACATTTGGGAACACGGCTGCACTTACCGCACACGTTATCTCCCACACAGGCTGCAGAAACTCGTACTAAAATGCACCCAGTCTCTGAACCCGGTGACACATTCGTGACAGTGCTGCTGGCAGTGTGTGAGATGAAGACCGTTGACAAAATAAATTTGAAAGGAAAAACGACACGTTTCCCGTATGGACGGCCGCAGCGGCAAACACAAAAACTAGGTAAAACAACACCGAAAAGTTGGGTGAGATCTAGCAGGGCACGAAAAACCTTGCACCTTACATAGGATGTATCCCGTGGCAAATTGTTGCCGTCGCTCGTTGCTTATTATTTTGCTACCCGTTTGAGTACCGCATGACAGCTATGAGCTGAAATATATGAAACAAATCCCTAGCGTAAGCACTCAATCCGCTTCCGCTTCACTGACGGTTGTCACCTTATGCCTGCTGGGAGCGTGTCTTTACGATTGCATTTGCGACAGGCGTTGTGCACATGGATAGCGACGAGTGGTCAGAATTATTTTATTTGTTTTTATTTTATAAATTAATCTAAATAGAAAGCATAAGATGTCAGTAGCACAGAAACGCCTGACATTAGGCAATGTGCAACACTACTCAACTTTATCGACATGTTTACATCCAACAGTACAATACTATTGACGTTTATTCTGACGTGTAACGTTACTCTAATCTAAAAACGAAAAGACCATGAAACGAACAGAAATTAAGAAGTTAATATCATACAAAAAAAAAATCATTGTAAAATATTTTGTTACTTTCCCATAGTGCACTGTTTTCCTTCTTATCAACTAGCTACTGTTCCGTCCAACAACTTGCCAACCGATTTCCCTTCCGGAATCGATCGGATGGAAACTTATTCGAACTGTCAGTTGGTTTAGTTCTTGTTATAGTTTTTCAATTTGCTTCCGCAAGATGAAGCGAAACGGTGAAACGGTGTGCAGATAAAAACGTGTACCATCTCTGTCGCGCAACACCTTACCCGTTCTGCTCGGTAAAAGTTTCTTAACCATACTGCCAACCATGCACCACGGATGATGCTGCAGACGGAACGCACAGCAAGAAGGAAACGAAATCCAAGAATACATCTGAAAACAAACATCCACCCGGTTTCAGGCGCTGTCAACAGCGCAAAGTAGAAGTACCTGACAGTCGTTAGGGAAAGGAAACGAACGAATGCACGCACACAAACACACCGTAAAAGAAGCAAAAAAGCAAACACATAAATACGACCAACAGCTCTCACGGACCCATTACTCCTTTTCTGTCACTTAACCGACAAAACAGAAGACAAAGAAATGCCCTTTTCCCTGCCCGCTTTGGTGCGTCCATCGAGCGTTGTAAGCAGTTTTTTTTTAAAACCGGGCTTCTTCTCCTTCGAGAGCCATATCGGTGGGCAAAATGCGGTCTGTGGGGAGAGATGCTGGGACTGAATTTTATTTCGCTTCGCTTTATTTGCTCCGATAAAATAATCATCTTGCAAAGTGTGCTGAAAAGTTGAACGATTCCTTTGGGATGTCGGAGAGAAGATCTTAGAGCGTGTTTACGTGACCGTACCACTCCTTACACCTGCCGTATCCATCGCCCTGTGAAGGTAGCTTGATAATGGGAAACCATCAACTTCTACGCAGCCGTAACATTCTTCAGTTTAAATAGACTTCGCCTACGAGCCGACAAAGGCGTTGGCATCAGAGGCTTCACCCAAACGGTACCGATACGCATCTAAGCTAACTTTTCAACAACTGTCTGAATTGCCCCGTGCTCTTGCTGCAAAACTTTCGCCCCGACTACCCGACCGGTCCGTTCATCTCTCCCGTGGCTAATCGTTTGTTTATCAACTGTTGTAATTAGCTCCCGGGAAAATCATAACGAGCGTGTTTTTCCAACCGACCGACCGGCCGGTTCGTGCTGGCGAGCCCGGCAAAGCGACCGCCTTTACGCCGCTCTTTTGCGAAACGCGAGATGCGTCTCGCTGGGCGATAGATAAAGCGGACCGAAAACTTTGAGCGACCCAACTCCTAGCCGGGGCAACCGTGATCTCAAGCGTGTCGTAAGTACGTACCGTACGTACACCGTACGAACGGAAGAAACCCGAGTATCGGATAGACCGATCTGTTTCCCGGGCTAATTGCTACCAGATTTCCCGAGATGGGTCAATCGGAGGTGCTGCTGCTAGAGACAGTCAAACTTCTTCCGTTTGCGTCCGTGTGGTACATTCGGGCCAAGCGCGAGCCACGTTTTAGCGCCGGGTTTGAATTGTGGTCGGTAATTTTCTAGTGATCTGGCCCTGGTGGTTGGTTGCCGGCCCCGGGAGATCAATGTTGCAAACGGCTATGAATGTGTTGCTGTTAATTGGCATTGCCACTAGGTTTGAGAAAAATGCAATGTGGAATTCTAGGCCAAAATGGGTTCCAAGCACTTAATTTGTTGAAGAAGCAAACTGACACTTTAGATTGTTAAATTTTGTGGGATTCAAGGCTTAACACTTCATTTTTATTCGCTCACAAACAATGAGGAAAGTATATTGTTTAAAAAAGTAAGAAATTACTAAGAATGGGACTATTAAATGCCAAAAGTAATAAAGCAAATATTGTGAATATTGTACTTACTTACTTACTTATCGGGCGCTACAACCGCTTCGCGGTCTTGGCCTGCT
>KB670502.1:1013386-1089215 GCA_000349105.1 Anopheles epiroticus
AATATTGAATTGTAAGGCATTATGTGAATATTGTAAGGCATTATTATTTTTTTTATTGTAGCTTTCATAGGTTTAGTCGAGGTTTAGCGGTCACAGGTTTAGCGAAGCCTTAATTTACATGCTCTGTGACTTAGTTTACCCATATCAGGATAGTCAATCCTGAGTATGGGAGCGGTAATCGTCCGAATGGGGTTCACCGGGCGTCGTAGGCTAGATCTACACCGTTACCACTTAGACCAACCGAGCCGGTGGCCCTTAGCATTCTATCAATTAAAATGAAGTTTATTAGAAAAGGAATCAAATTTGCCCTTTATGCTGACTAAAACAAAGAATGTAACATCTAACATCCAGAGGAAGGTCTACCAAAGCGCCTAAAGGTATGCTATGTTCATAGCAATTTAGTGTTAATTAAAATTATCATACAAGTTAAGGTCAAAATGCATGTAAATGAAACAAAGACTAGAAACTGTGCTAAAGTACAAAACTATACGCACGTTCTTTTGTGTTTCTGAGAAATAATAGTCCTAAAATTATCCATATTTGCCAATAATGACCTCTTTTACGTTTTAAGCCGGAAGCTGAAATTTTCAGCCTGTCAATTTTTGGTTTATGTATCAGATTACGAGCAATTATCGAGCAGTATTGCAAATGAAAACATTGCCTGATAGCGTCAAATAACGCGTTAGTTTATTTTAGTTATTGAAGCCACTTATTGACAGTGAGTGTAACAGGTACTGCTAATTTATCCATTGAAAATAATTGTGCAACGACCTCACTGTTGTGCTGTGGAATAAGCTTGCGGGGCTTCGGTGAGCAGATCATGTTTTAAGCCTGGTACGGAACGACCCAGCCTGCAAAGTCCTGCAAAGCGCCTGATAAGTGAAGTAGTTGTTGCTCGGCGTTCATCAACAGCGCTTTATAGCACTTGGAAGTGTGTTTTTAAGAACATAAATCATTCATTAGTTATTAAATATAAATACCTCGAACAATAAACAATTCGTTTTGAAAGTAAATTAATCATCAAACATAAAAAATAACATAAGTAAAAATAATTTCAATAAGAAAAAGAAAGAGAACCAGAAAAATAATTATTTGTTGAATTAATGTTATCGAATTTCATGAGGAAGAATATGACCAGCTTGACTAACGGTCAGTTTAAAACAACAAGTTAGAAAGAGATAGACTGCTGATCCTTAGATTTGAGAAAAAAGAAAGAGAACCAGAAAAACAATTATTTGTTGAATTAATGTTATAGAATTTCATGAGGAAGAATATGACCAGCTTGACTAACGGTCAGTTTAAAACAACAAGTTAGAAAGAGATAGACTGCTGATCCTTAGATTTGAGATCTTTTCGAGCAGATACTCGAAACTAATTCTAGCTTTCAGCCTGAAAAAAAACCTAGGCTGAAGCTAGTTTTGTGTGTGGTTTTGTATGGAGTGTTTACATTATTTCAGCCGTCAAATGTCAAACTCCGTATAAAAATCTGGCTTAAAACATAAAAGGGGCCAATCATTGTTTGTCATCATTGCCATCCACATTAACATTACTGTAAACGACAAACTTTCCAATGTTTGTCACTCTGCTTTACTTCTCTTTGTTTATTTAATTTCCACATTCTTACTCGCTTTTGAAACAATCAAAACTTCAACCTAAAGCACCCTTAGTTGTTTGGGCTTGTGCAGACTGCATCCCCCATTAAAAGGTCGAGCGCAAGTTCATCTACCTTCCATGAGACAGACACAACGTCTAAAGTATGCGCAAAGAGCTTACTCCCGCAACATCAAAGCTCCATAACCATTTCGGCGTGCAGACTGACATTACAACAAAAGTTACAACCGGTGCTCGTTACCGAACGAGCACGAGTACAACACACTCACGTCGCAAAACTTTGGTAATTTAGAAATTCCATGCTCCACGATCGGGAATGGCACCGAGTTGCCGCACATTATAATAAGCAGGCGCTTTCCGTGCGACAAACAAATCGGCACGGATGCAGACAAAGCCGCACCGACACGACCACCGCGAACATAAGCGACCCAGCCGGTCCGCGTGCTAGTAAGCGATTGAAATTGTAACCTAATGTCGAAGCAATAAATATGGCTACCAGCTGCCACCAGCAACACCAACCCTGTCCCGCCGTCAAAACCACCGAAAAAGTGCTTGTACACCATGTACACTGAGGTTTCACCACGGTGCAACATAAGCAATCAGGCCCTTTTGTTTGCGGTTTGCATGTACACCTTTGCCGATGCGAAAAATTGTGCCAAAAGTGCATCGGCAAAGTTTTCCACTTCCCATACCGGCCTTTCTTCCCTTATAACGCCACTGTCGATCGGTTCGGTCAAGTTCATTTTCCATGCAGCGCGCCGGTCGAACCGGATGGCTTCGATTTCGACGACAAAACTTTTGCATTGAACTGCGACACGACACCCACGTCCTCGCTGGCTCCCGTTCTACACGGTTCATCGCATGCATCTTCCAATCAGTACCACGATCGTCCCGGTTTTCTCGCAGAAGCGCAGCCACCGGAGCGCTGGAATCATAAATGGTACATAAATTTGGCCATGCTGCAGGGTCCCGGGTGAGTTCATGCTGACGCAGCTGTTGGAGGTCTTGTCGTGTAGGGAAAAATCGTGTAGTAACTGTAAAAGGAAAAATGAAAAAAAAACACACACACGCTACCTGCCTCTTAGAGGTTGGTTCTGGATAGTGCACGGCAGTAGTTTTTTCCACTTCATTCCATCCCATTTCATAGATATGCATACACGTAGCGCTTCACAGCCGCCGTTGGCAACCGACCGCCCTGTGCCACAGCATCAAACAGGAACCCGATTTACGCTACCGTCTAGACAGTAAAATTGTCTAGAAATTATTCCACCGCACAAGCACTCTGCGGCTTCCCTTCGTTCCGCGCGTGAAATACCACGCGCACCGGACTGCAATCGAGCGATCATAAACTCTAACTTAATATGATTGCACCCGGCGGGAATCGAACATTGGAACGCTGCCGCGGGCAGCCAGACAGGAGCCCCCGGGCGTAAGCGGGCGCAGTGGCGTCTTGCAGCTACACAAACAGCGTGCACAAACGACGCTGTCGCCTCGGCGACACAAAGTGGTGAGAATTGGCGTAAGCGAAAATAAAAACACACACCACCGTTACTAAACTGCGCATCCCCAAAGGCTAAAGCTGTCAGAACTAATGATGGCCACGAGCGTTTGCCTCTTTCCTGCACTCCCATTTTCTCCCAGCCCTTCCTTCGTGGACTTTTGACTCGGCGCCGCGCGGTCAGCAATGCAGTTTACAAGAGTTTCCTTTTTTATGGTGTGCACTTCTTTCATACTATTGCAGCTATCATTATCAGCAGCGAAAGAGTTTCCACCCTCACGCTCACACATTCCACCGAAAGGAATTATTTTTGTACGATGCACGCTCTCCATTGTGTCCCCCGGGGATGATCACTTGGGAAGGGATCTGTGTAAAAGTAATGGGTGCTTTAATGGTTGACTCTGGTCAGTCGAAAATGGACTACAAATGAGATGGTAGATGTGAAACCCTTGCACGGGTGCTTTAAATTAGTTAAACCCATGGGCTTGCGTCTATTAGAACAAACGAGTCTCGTTACTTTTAAAGCTTTCATTCGAAACTAAACAGCAAGCAAAACAAAACCATTTTAACTGCACCGTATAGACGCCCAACCATTCACAGAACAAATTAACATGCAGTTAAAACTGACTGTGGCAAACATAACTCTGTGATAGTAAGTTTAAAAAAATACGGTTATAGTATTTGTTATTCAAACGCCTGAATGTATGCAATTTACAAAACATAACGAACCTAGTTACAATGATTGTTTAACTGCAATTTAATTTTTTCTCAATTCTTTTCTTCAATGTTATTAAAACACTATGTTCGCAAAAAAACGAATTTAAATAATAAAATACGGATTTGTGGAAAATAAATTTGAATATTTGAATATTTGCACCATGTCAAACGATATCCAAATCATAAAACAGCTGATCCGTTGTTTCCACATGCTCCGTCTGGGCTAGCGATCAAATAAACCGCCCTCTTGCCTTCAGCATCTCTAATCTTTACAATCCCCCTCCAACACAGAACCACTCCTCACGAGCGATGTACGAATTTCAATTGGTATGGATTCATTTTCGTTCTCGTTTACCTTTTTTTTCGTTTTGGGCTACTGTAAACAAGCCCATAAAGGAAAACAAACATTCCAGTGGTACTATTTCTTCCGCCAAGACCATTATACAAAGCATGGGAAAGCAATATTATTGCTTAGGGTAGCCCGCAAGCACAAAGCGGTCCGTGAGCCTAACCTGTACCGTCTGCCACTGTGAGTTCTGTTTGATGAAGAGGAAAGATATAACCGCATGCCACCGTGACGCCTCTTGGCTGCACCTTATTCAGGACTCCGGCCACATCCTCAAGCGACTTTTATTAATCTTCTAATGCACACCGAATCTTTGCTACCGTTTCGGATTTTCACTTCGATCCAACATGGGAGCCAACTGGAGAGACTGACAAGGTGCGTTTCGGTGGGTGCTTTGGTTGAATTGTTCCCAACGGAGATTCAAAAACACACTCTGTTTGGCAATGGTTCAAGAAAGGCATTAAAACCATGGGAGTGAGTAAATAAAAAAGCAACATACAATCAAGATGCTACAGTCAGCACATTCATCACAGACAGTGGCATATAAATTAGGTATCATCAAACAAAGAGAAAAAGATCTACTGAGTGTAAGCAAAATTAACTTTAAATTTGCAGCAGGAATTATTTATTTATGCTGCAAGTGCTTTCAGGAAAATGAACAAAAACCTCGCAAATAACAAATGTTTTATCATCGAGTGCCTTTCCCAGTACGCGAGACTGGGCGATGGTTGTCTATCGACTGCAAATTAATGCAATGTCCCAACATTGCCCCTGTTCCGTCTAACCGCCGGAAGACGTTTTGGACTTGCCACCTGGGTTAAACGTCTGACGGTTGAAAGCGCGGATTGAGAGGAATGACCGAGAGGGAGTGTGATCGAACAGGGGAGCGATGGCGGTTTTTTCGTGTGTGAGCGACGTTAAGCGTGCCAAGCTAACAGCTAAATTAAAGTTTTGATAATTGTAACTAAAACCCGCGTATTAAATAGCCCCAACGCCTAAAATTGTCCTTTGTTCTGTTCCTTGCATAACTTTAGGCGTATATGATTTTCAAATTAGCTGGACACTATCCAGTACACTAATAAATATTGTTTTCAACGTCCCCAGATTGGAAGTTTATTAAATACCCTTCCTAACACATGTTAAATTTCGTTCACCAATTATCCATTACTGCGGAAAATAACATTCAATCACCCAACTAAAAACGCATTTCACTAAATATATGCTCAGGATCATCATCCTACAACGAATTCTTTGAAGCAACGTGCTACAAAATAAACAGATAAAGCTTTCCGTTGCTCTTTCCACGCCCTTCCGAATTCCAAGTTCCATACCCTAAACGAACGGTTGTGGTACCGCCGTAAAGTGTTTTCATACCCAAACGCAAACTACCGGCTAGAACACATTTCCTCCATTTAGACAAAACGCTTCCAACGATTGCCACGGAGCGCATCGCGTTTTGCCACAGCAGCGGCCCTTGCTTTCTAGCGTTTGAACCGACGCGTCGCGAATTCAATTTCCACGTTCCGGTACATTTTCCCCGTTGCCTGGCTCGCAACAGTGTGTGGAACACGGTAGAAGTCTCTTCGCTTCACAAAGCCCCCCACAAAGGCTCAAAGTCTTTAGGCTCGTGCGCTCGCCCGCGAATCTACGCCAAAGCACAACAACAACGTCCTTAGCCAAACCGCAGCTTGATACCGTCAACTTTCCCCTGGGTTAATACGACTCTGTCGTGTGTGTGTGGAAATTGTGGTGTGGGATGTTGTTGTTTGTGTGCTTTGATTGCCGGAGTAGAAGTGTGCTCCCATTATCATTGTTATTATCATAATGAATATGGCAGAGTTGATATGGATTTGAATTCTTTGCGAAAACTTTCCCCCAACTGTGAAGAGGTAACAGTCACACGGGTGGATGAGGGTGGCATAGGGGGAAGATAGAAAAAAAAAACTAACACCATTTTCGCCCGTTTTCTCATCGCTATGCGCGTGCACACGCTCGTGACATTCAGCTACGCTTTCGGGAGCAACTTTTCATTCGGAAGCGCGCTCGCCGGGAAAATCCTTCTACCAGCGGGAAGCAAGACTAGCACTTGTACGAAAATTTAGTTTTCCGGTGACTACTATTCTGCTTTTCCACCTGCCCGGGTGGTGCTCAGGCTCCCACCGAAGAAGAAACAATGCTAAAGCGGCGGAGAAATTCTTCCCCTGGCAGGTTGTTCCGGTCGGTGCGGTAAAACCGTCACCCAAAAGCAACCATCGGGCTGATCTTTCGCCCCGACGTACTTGATCGTCGCTCACGTGTATGTACGCTCGCCAAATGTGTGCATATCCTGCCAGCACACTTAACTTGATTTAGACTAAGACCCCGCCGCCTCGGTCACCCACGGTGGAAAAGCTCCGACGGTGTAGGCTGACCGGCAACGGTAAGGCGGAACGTTTGCACCGGAAATGGAGAAAGTGATTCCCACATCCGCAATTGTGATGCTTCCACTTCACCGTTTGGCAAAAGTTTTCCCGTACTTGGCTTCGCCTCGACGACGCCCGGCAGCAAGCAGCAAAGGCAGCAGCCGAAAAGGTTTGAAGACGAGCTTCTGCCCTGATTCTCGAGAAGAACAAACACTTTCGGGTAATTGAATAGGAAAGTTTTGCCTTACCGACACACGCCGCCCGCCCTGCCAACCATCTCCCCTCGTGCCCCACTCGGGCCGCGCAGGAGTAAGCACAGAGATTTCGGGCTTGCCGTAATTTGATTGCGATTGTCAGAAGCATGTGTTGTCGCTTGGTGCGCTGTATTTAATGAATTTACTGGCATTCCGAACCGGAGTGTGCTGCCCGATTTTTCAATCCCTCCCCCCACAGCCCCTCTCAACTCTCCTCTAGCTACCCGTCCCGGTGCGGTGCCGTATCTCTTTTGCGAGCAAAAGTTGCCCGTTTTATGGCTTTTGCTTAAGTTTTACGACAATTTAATTAGTTTCATTATCGTCATGTTATTTGTCTATCTGTCTGTTCGTCCCTGCACCACTGCTATCCCTCTACCATGGGCGCAATACAGTAAAAGTTTAACTTCCAGTTTTTTCGTTGCTGTGGAGCCATGGTTGTCATTTGCTACGTCCCACTTTCCAAAAACTGCAGTTTGACATGCATTTTCCATACTGCACTGGAAGTGGTGGAAGTGCTGCATGTTACACAAAATGTGACACTTTCCCATCACAAAGCGTGTTACTACTGGAAACAATAGTGCAAAGTATTGCTGCCATAAGCATCCATTTTGAAGTGTTGCAGCTGCAATTTCGCTCGCTAATTACGACAGCACACTCGGTCGGTAAGTTTTGGTGTACGATCGTTTCATGTTTGTAATTATGAATGAATGGCATGTTGCACAAATAGTGAGGTTGTAGCTTTATTTTATTAATGCAATTACGGACTGTTAAAGGTGGGTTTGAATAATTAATTTGCAGAAACATCTGATAAACTATCTGTAACAATCTGATTTACAAGTGAGAGAGAGAGAGATGTTTCGTGGAAAGAATATTACTCTGTTATGTGCCAGGAAAATATAACTCTGAAGCACATTTTCTCGACTCAAACCGAGATCCAATCAAAAGAGAGTACATCAGAACACCTTGCTAATAAATGCTGCTTAATAAAAGTTTATAAACATACTACAGCTTACAAACTGAGCAGCAGCAATTAAGTCTTGTATTTCCAACGAATGTTTCCCTCAACTGTGCTTTATGATGATATGCTTTATGCCCTAAGGACGTAGCTAGTATTTCATGTACTGATAGTCTTCCAGGTAGCATGCACTTACATGTATCGGGTTTGAATTAGCATGCTTGACGAATACCTGTTTCATCGTCTCTCTAGGATCTGTCGAACAAAGCAGGGGTATCGTCGTCCGCGTAAAACCGATTTCTCCAATTGACAGGCTTCTTGGAATAACCAGTTACTCTGCGGCTCATATTGGGATAATATACCACGGGAAAGTATTGTACAGAATAGGACATACTATCCTCGGTATACCTTCCGCATGTTATCAGCACATGCGGTATACCTGCAGCATGTTATCAGTTCCTAATTTCGGAATTCAGAAAATCCCAACAAATCCAGACATTGGTGAAGGCTTGGAATCGTATATTACTGGAACTCGATTGAAAGAGTTAGGATTTATTCCCTTCCGGGAAGGTGTAAGTATGGTATGGGATAGGACCAAGACCAGCTGTACCTGCCGATGTGGACAGAGATGCTAACAATTAAATAATCTTTCAGCACTGGACAGGTCTAGAAACAAAATCAGACTGGTTCAAATATTAAAACACATAGATGATTGATAATTCATCAAGAAAACGAATGTTTTAACACCCATTTGTAACAATTGTTAATGATTTCTTCATCCACACTATCCACTTTGCTTATGACCATTTTTTAATATGTTGTAAAATAAAGTAGCAAAATTCAATGTGTTTTAAAAACTTTTCCTCCTCCTCGTCAAACTAAAAATAATTGAGAAAAGGTGTGATAACGTTGACCCTTAACAATGGAACCCAAAAGAGGTGCACCGAATACCCCAAACAAACCCTTCTTCTTTTGAGGCGAATTTACACAACCATGCGCTACATCGGAGCCGGGTAAACATAACAACCGAATTAAAATATGTTGACACTATGTTACTCTTTATTCATTCGTTCACGCACACAAGCGCATCCCATCATCAAAGGCGCCAATTACGACAAGGTCAACAACACTCAAACACTCAGTCGGCTTCCTGTATTTGGTGTGTGTTTTGTTACGATAAGATTAGAGGCGCTACACCAACGAACTCTAACCTAAAACGTTTTTTTTTTTTTTCATCAGAGTATGATTCTGGGCGTTTGTGTGAATTCATGTTTATGGTTGTTTGAGTGTAAGTGGTCTACAGCGCCTTGATCGCCCCGGGAAGCTGTCAGTCTGCTTCCGAACCTCGAGCAAGCGTGTGTTCCGTGATCGTAGCAATGGCGCAAGATAAGAAGGAGAAGTTTCTCACAACGGAGCTAATAAACAAGATCATTCAATCAAATGCTGATCTGCAAGACTATCGTGTAGTGTCGGAGGAGGACTGTCAGCTAACCACTCCGAAAGGTTTGGATGGGTTCATGTCGGTAATTCACCGGTTAACATTGAAACTCACTCACAAGAGCAACGACGGGTAAGAATCGCGAATCGCGATAAGAGTCTGCAAACACCTTGAACCAACAGTTTTTATCTGGATCTGCCTTTTTTTTCTATCTTCACCGCAAGCACATCGAAACGGCTCACCGTGATGGTGAAGGTGATGAAAGGTGATGATGGGTTTCGCAAAAAGTCTCTCGGGCTCGTGCTCTTCCCGAACGAGATCAACGTCTATTCGGCGGTGATTCCGGCGTTCGAGCAGTTAGTTGGCAATGCTGGCGCTTCGCTCAACTTTCGCACACTGGCTCCCCGGATCTATCTGGTAGAGTCAGGCGTCCGGTATCCAGCCTACAGCGATCAGGAGGAAACGTTTCTCGTGATGGAAGACGTGTCGGCGGCCGGTTTCGTGCCGGGACCGCGGCTCAATCTCGATGAACCGCATCTGGTGCTGATGGCACGCAAGATAGCCCAATTCCATGCATGCTCCTATGCCATGCGCGTTGGTGAACAGACGGAAGCGCTGCGCAGCTTGGTGGAACGCATCATTCCTCTCAATTTTCTGCAGGATGGTAAAATTGTCTTCGAGAGCTACGATATCGTGTTTAAGGTCGTTTTTGAACGGCTGTTTCGCTACTTCGACGAAAAGCCGGCACTGCTCGAGGAAGAACGGGTGAGGGATCGTGTGCACGCACTGAGAAGCAAGTATGGAACGGCTCCCTCCGAGCTGATGCAACGCTGTCTCATGCGGGACGAGCTGTATTCGGCGATTCTGCACGGTGACTACAACCGCAACAATGTGCTGTTTCGCTACGACGGTGAGGTGCCGCAAGATGTGATGCTGATCGATTTCCAGGAGAATCGCTACGGTTCCCCGGCGCTCGATCTGTCCTTCTACATGTACATGAACATGCCACCAGAAGCTTGGGCAGACGGAGGCTGGGAACGATTGCTGGCGGTGTACCACCGAGAGTTGATGCATTGTCTCTGTGACATCGTCAAACTAAAGCCGGACGATGAGGCACTGCAACCGTACGGGTAGGGAAGGCCCATTCTAATCCTATCGAAAGTTTTTCAACAACTTTTTTTGTAAATTTTGTTTCATCCATAGGTTTGACCCGATGATGAAGCATCTTAAGCAGTACTTTATTTATGGGGCGATCATAGCGATCAAATTTCTTCCCTGCATGTTGGCCAACGAGCAGGAGGTGCAGGAGATTGTACATCACTTCCACCAGGACGTTACGGCGGATGCCTTCCGTCAGATTTATCTCGTTGCAGGCGGGGAAACGGTGGACACAAGAATCTCCAAAATTATGGTCCATGCCGCACAGCAAGGTTTTCTAGATATGTTGGAGGAATAACTGTAGGTGCTTAGGTAGGGCTGGAACTAGTGCTGGAAAGCTATCCATTCAATTAAAGCTAACGAAAAGCAAATCCTAAAACAATGAGCAATTTATTTCCAGCTCAAGACATGTTCATCATCGGCATGATACACTTACACGAAAGAAAGCACAATCTCACAATGACAAATTTGCTTCCGTGTTGCGCGTGAACTGTGTGTTTTGAGCAAACGAGCTGCAACGGTAAGACCTTTCCGGTCTCCTATAGTGCCATTTGTTAGACACATTCAGCGCCCCAGAATGGCCAGCTTCATTTTCTACACGACTTGAAATAATACTTTTATCACACATTTGACCCGAAAACCCCCGGCAGCGGGCACGGTATTGGATGTCTATTGCACGACATCCGTGTAGCCGAAACTGTGCGGCAATAAGAAATGGCTCCCATAATCTCGTTTATCTCGCTGACCGAACCGTGCGAAGGAACCATTTGTCTGGATGGAAAACGCTCGCGTTCCTAGCGTACCAAAGCTTTCCCGCGACCTTAAGAGAGGAATCCGTACGAAAGGTTCAGGTTCTGCGTGATTGTTTTGCGTGTTTGCGGATCCCACTGCTAGTATGATAAACCGGAACAGTTTATACGACTATCTGTACGAGAACATTTGTTGTGTTTGTTTTCACCAGCATTATGAAGTGACACATCTTTTACAATATGTATTAAATGCGCTTTGCACAGCACAAAGTAAAACATGTTCTATTATTGCACCCTCCGAATCCTTTTTCTTATTCTGTACATCATAAATTGTCTTGCGCTAGAATATTCCCGTTCTCGATGAAACCGTTCCAGTGAGTCTAAAAGTTTGATCACGCTCCATATTTTACGCCACATTCTTTGCGCCCATTCTTCGTGTGCGCTGTGCGGTTTCAGCGGTTAAACAAACGTGCACCATAAAACGATTATAAAGTCACAGACACCCGACCAGTAAACAGTTGCACATGCTCCAAATGCCAGAATCAAGTTTTGCCCCTCTCCACGATCACGACCGTTGCAAGGCGAAGGACAGTACGAAAATGCAAAATAACTGCAGTTGTTGGACATTTATTTTTCCCATCGTGCAAGCCACCGTACCAAGCCTTAGCACTATGGAAGAGTGATAATTTGTCACAATCAAACCCACCATCATCAGCCTTGCCCGCTCGGTGTGCACGCCCATCCGATTCCATTTCGAAACGTGCGCCAGCCAGTATTAATGTGCGCCGTAGTGTACGAAAGAGAGAGAGAGAGATTATTTATGCACATTGAAAGGCCCTTTCCGTTCGTGTGTTTGATTTTCTTCCTCACGGCACACAATAAAACGCTTGCAGCACAGGCTCATCCCAGGAGGAAGGTTTGCAATTGCCAAACGGTCGTGAGTGTGCACAGGAGAAAGGAAAAAATGGCACAGAATACTCCAGCACAGGGAGTGCAATTGCAGTGTGGTGAAGCTCCAACAGTCCCGAATGCCCACAGACCACTCCTGGTACGGCTAGCTGATGACGATCAACCACGCTCACACACCATTTTCGAATGAATTACAGCAGTGATGTTTCCTGTGCCTGGGATAATGTGCAGCGTTCTCCATAATGGGAACGAATCCCGAACGCTTTCGGTGGACATTTTCCTCCCCATGGTGGCCAGTTAAACACGCTCGCACACAGGGGTTGAAATCTCGGATGGCTTTAACTGAATTAAAATCCCTGCATGCCGGGAACGATACGGTGCGGCGCGAGGCGGTCACGAGCCTTTATTTTGCTCATTTTTTTACCTCTTTATGATTCAAGTGGCGGCGAACCGCCAAAAAAGCTTTCCATAATCGACCGAATAGTGAAGCCCACAAAAGTGTGGTGACATTTTTTATTCCACCATTTTTTTCCTACTTCTTCCTGCTCCCTGTTTTCCGTAGCCACTCCACCTTCAATTTGCTTGCCTGTTGCTTGCTTATTGCGCTCTGTTAAACGATTCCTGCTCTCACTGTTTCAACGGGAACCGACTGCCAGATGCTGCAACCAGCAGAGAGGAATATTAACAGCCGTGCTGGAACTGTTCTTTAAACATCATTGCAAGTGAAGGTTTTTGTCACCATTGAAATAAACGTGTTTCGTCTCATCTAAGAAGCTCTTATAATACGTTTGAATGTTTCTTACAATTACATAAGTTTTGCATAATATGTTTGATGGAAAAATATAAAAGCTTTTCCTTAATAAATCAACCACCTGATCAAATAAGGAGTACATACGGTTTCATGTGTGCATGACGCTAATTTCTCTTTTAAACTGTGTACTGAGTATTGCATACTTTAAGGGGTCTCGTAGGTAGATTTCACAAGAGCTGTAACTATTTATTTTTATTTGTTATTTAGAGGTCCCAGAATGCATAGTTTAGTGTCTAGTGCTAGGACTGTCTTTAAAATCGCAAAACAAAAAAAATAATAAATGATAAACCTACAATTAATATGTCCTCATTGAAAATCCTTTGGAAAACAAAATTGCCAGAAATATTGAAAGCACTCACATGGCAAATATAAAATTTAAACTGTTAAAGGAAATTGACTGATAAATGTCGAATAAAAAGATGATATCGTTTGATATTCATTTATAAAACTGCAATAATTGCATACTGCTCTTTTTCCGTTCAATTAGTGATTCACTGAATCCAATGATTCATCCATTTCTATGAGAACATCTTTTTTTAGAAGTGACGGCCAGGCCCTATTGCATATGAATACATCTTTACAATTATGAAAAAGCTTCCCGTGAATATCGCATGGAAATATGTTCTGGCTGGTTCTTTTAAAGGCAATTATTCATTCACAGCGATTGTGATCAAACTTTTATTGACATAAAATTGGGAGAGGTATTTGTGTGTAGCTGTTTTAGTATTCCCTTCAACACAGAATTAAAGAACCAATCCGTTATCTTCATCTGCTTCACCAGCAACAAAAAGGCTAAAAATTGCTTTCTACGAACGCGTTTGACCCAATTAAAATAGAAGATAATAATCCTGCAATAGAAATGAGCAATGACATTTTATTTGCATTTGTTCGGCGTCACCTTTCATACTTTCTCGCCGCCCTTCTCCACCGGTGCTGATAGTGAGCGATTTCCTCTCTATTCAATCATAATCACAGTGCTCTCATTGACGTGGAAAACGGTAATTACGATAATGTTCCGAGAAAACCACTCTAACTGACGAAAGCAAAGCAACAGAAAAAAAAAATCAACCATCAGCACCACTTAGCTGCGTCCGGCCAAACCGGGGACGGATAGATAAAGGATATCAAGCAAAAATTAATTCCATCGTCATCGATCGTGCCCCGCAGCCACAAGTCAACTGGTCGTGTTAAAAATGATCCTTTCACTTCAAACTTGCCGGGCGATTGAGTGATTGAACTAATATTGTGTTAGACCGATTCCGATAGTGCCTTGCGGTGGTTCGGCACTCGTCGAAGTGAAACTGGCACAGCGAAAGGAATCAATCAAGCTAATCGGTTTAAAATATTTTCACTCATTCTTATCCTCTCCAGTTGGGTTTGAGAGAGGAGAGGTGAGCAGGTGGGATGGGGTTGAGTGGCGATTTGTGGTGTCGGTGGTTTTCCAAAAGCGGGTTTACTAACGCGTCCCGAACAAAGAGCGCTTGGCCTCGGGGAACGGCAAAGATCAACAATTAACATTTAAAATTAATTATGCAAAATCTTTACTGGAGAACAACAGTACTTGAGCGTTGCCGTCGGTGCGAAACATCTTGAGCCTTTCGTTGATGGATTTGGCTCATTTTAGTGACCCTGTGGCAAAGGCAGAAAGGATGGCGAAGATGAATGAAACTTTCAAAATCTTATGGATAATAGTCTGTGGATCACTCTTTTCCGTCCCGCATATTTTGAAGAGTGTAATCCTTTGCCATCACGCATCAAAATTTGGAGTGTAACTTTACTGTTTTTCCGAAATTAAATTTCCATCAAAACAACGCAAAAGCGACCCCCATAAGCGTCTCACGTTCTAACCTCAACATCTTTTCTTCATTCGTCTGAAATCTACCATTTTACCTTCAACCATATACTTCTAACGACAATTTCCACACCAAAACAACCGACTCGAAAAGGTCGACCGGATTGCTTTTCCCAAAAACAAGTGTCTCGTCTTGCTCGGTGTCGTGATGAATGTGAAACCCTGAATCGTTTCCATTGCGAGAAACGCTCCACCACTACTAACATTTGAGTCCAGCGTTTCGAGAGCAGAAACGTTTTGTTTTCATCCACAAGCCGCTAGATTTGCGAAGGTGCTTTAACGTAACGAGCCGGTTTGCGAAGTGACATCGTTCTAAGCGAAGACACATCGAGGGAAAATTGAAAAGGGTTTTTGTGAGCGAAGCGGCAAAGGTCATCGGGATCGTGTTGATGTCCGCGTGTTTTTTGTTTTTTTTTTTCAAAGCGACCCAAAGTTAAATGTGACATCCGTAAATTGACGTTAAAATGCAATACAATAAACACCCGAACCCCTAGGCTGGTGGAGAAATAGAACGTGTAAATTTTTAATCACTTCATTAGCGTTAATTGGGAAATCTAAAGACAGGACAGTGTGAGGTTTCGTGAGACTAGAAGTATATTTTCAATTCTTACCATTTCAATGTGTTCAACACGTTTTACATTGTGTAGAAAATGACAAACAGTTTCATTTCATTTTGCACGGCTTAGATATCCTTATTACTGCGTTCTGCATACTATCATTGCATACTTTCTGGCGTCTAAAGTCGAATTTTGATGAGCTTTATCTTTTTGTATTGTTATGTATTTTTGTTTTCAAAAGAAATATTTCTTTAAAAATCTACAAAGAAAACGTTATGCTGTTTATCAACTAACGAACTCGTAACATGAAACTTCTATTTCATTTTCCCTCATTGTAACTCTCTAGAAAAAAAAACATTACATTTAGTGTACTCAACACAAAGACTAATGCACGCAAGCAATGCACCGGACGTGTTGATTTGATAATTTCCTGTAACCTGTTACTTTGAAGCAAAATGAGCATTTGCTACGTCACACAGCCCCCATTTCCACACAGCCCCCATTTCCACACAGCCCCTGCACGCTGCATCTCCTCACCGCGCAAAACTCATTTCAATCCTCACCATCCCGCCGCCAGTAATGGTGCTAATTTGCATACGAGAAGGGCGACCGAACGACAAATTGCAAAAGTTAAACCATCTCTGAGGGAGGTTTTTTCTCCCTCCGGTTGCTTTCTCCTTCTTTCTGCTTAAACACTCCCACACTGCGCCGTCATTCGCATTCATTTCGAATGCGATAAATTCAAAGCGTATTCATTCGAGTGTGGTTCACTTCAGCATTCGACCTCACCGGGCAGCGTGTAGCCCGGTTCCGGGCGTTCGCAAAGACCCCGACCGGTGGTTCATTGGGTGGAAAATTTCCCTTAATTACCCTCCCCGCTGCCACCGGAACCACCGGTTGGCTGTGTAACTGTACGAGACCCTTTCTTTCCCTTTCACACGACACCGGCCGAAAAGAGTTTTCCCATTCCTTTAACTACGCTCGTTTTCCACCCTGCCGCCAACCGTCCACTACGAAATTGATGCTTGGATTTTCATAGAAAGCACACTGTTTGCAAACAAAACAAATTAAGCCAGCGCAACACACATATGGCGCCAATTTCATTTCATGCCACGTGCAATCCACCCCTTCTCCCCCGTTATCCACACCGCCTCATCCGCTACCAAGCGATCAATCGTTTCCTGGTCCACTGGTGCCGCTGAAGTGCCTTGCGGTGTGGAATCAAATGCAGACGGAATTATACCCGTGCCCGTGATACCTAATGAGTGCCTTTTTACCTTCTCTGAATCCTTTTTCATAGCTGAAGGTTTTTTCTTTCTTTCTTGTTTTTTTTTTGCTGCTTTCGTATGAGTAACTCCTGTGCTAAAAGGCTTAACCCTATGTGTGGTTTGATGATGCTTTTTTTTCCTTACCCACTTCCCCAAACTCGATGTCATTTGCAGAAGACGGGGCAGTGTAATGGGCAGCGAACTGCACCACCGTGCGCTAGCAAGAAACATGTGCGAATGGGGTTGAAAGGGTACAAAAAGCGGACATCCCGAAAGCGAAATGGCCAGTGAACGGGAAGAGGAAGTTTGTTGCACTTTCACCAGCCCTTGGTAATTGCCTCTCGGTATATTCTTGGTATACTTAATTGGGAAGAGAAGCGTGGATGGATACCCGCCTACCTCCTTCAAGCGGTACAGAGTGGAAGGAAAAAAAATAAGGAGGAATTAAAACACAACAGCTCATACGATACGCCACCCCTTTACCGATTGGCTTTACATGCACGCAATTTACATGCAACGTATGTTATTAAGCATTACATTTGTGGCAGCTTTGTTTCCTAATGAAGGGTGAGCTTTCATCCCGTCGCAAGCACAACGAGTTAATTTCGCAGTGAAATATGTCAACGAAGGAGGTTTTAAACTTAGTTCAAGTAATCACTTGAGTAACTTTTTAGTACAGTGTGCTGCGGACAGTGTTAGACTCTAATGTTTTGTTCAAAAATACTCAAAGTATACCTTTATGGGATTCCATATAAAATATTCCATTAAACAAAACAAGCATTTTATCCACGATAAGCAACTTACAAACGCCTAAATGTATGCAAGCGGCACTTCATATTACCTTTACTTCCCTGATTGAATCATTTGCCGCCTGTTTTTGTGCTCATGCAAGTGAAGGCATATTTGTGTTTTGCAGATCTGCCATAGTATTACACGACGCTTTCATATGCATTTTACCACCCTTATGATTCATACAACAGGATTAACAAAGCTTTTATTGTAACATATACAAACCCATTACTGCGCGCAAATCGTCCTTGAAACAGGCGTGCAGAGAGAAAGCGTTAACCATATCCAATAGAGCACCATCCTGACAGAAAGCTTTCCCCGGCTAGCGGTTGCAATCCATTTGCCAGCACGCTTCTCACGCTTGTTTATGCTGCAAAATAAACACACCATACATCATCGTAATGTGGAGAATCATTCACCGCTCCGCCGCTGCCGACTAGCCGGACTAGCCGGATCCCTACTCCCTCGGATGTTCACACCGTTGAACGACCATAACGGCGCAAACACACACTCCCGACGCGCACGGAAAAAAGGCCGGAAAGCACTCTCAGATCTCGTTGAAAGCGTGATACAAGGAAACCCCATTCAGGACGGCGTGAATGGATCTAAAATGGTAACATCGAACCGAACGGCGAACGCATTTCCGGTCCAGTCCCGGTCGATCCTGCAGACGGGAACATATTTGCCGCATGAAATGTATCAATAAAAGCGAGCAAATGGAATGCCACCGGCACACTGGCCCTCCATGGGGAAAACGATGGTTTCGTTTTCACTAAATTAATAACGCACTCAACCCGCAGACAACAGCACCGCGGACACAGTCTGCCATTCGGGACTAAATCAAAGCATCGACACGAGGTTGCCTCCCTCCGATCGTTCAAACTGCGCTGAAAGCCATCCAGCGTGGGGAAGCGTGGTTCCCATTTGCTCTCTTTCGCTCTCTTTCTCTGTCTTTCAAAACCATGTCGAGACCATGATTTACAGACCCATAAAGCGATATATTTCTTGCTACTTTTATGGAGTTTATTATGTTGATATGATGAGCTTTTTATGACACTTTCCATCACCCTAGCTCGGTGCAGCTGATACGGCACTCGGGTTGGGCGTCATTTTCACAGGTGGTCTGACCCTGCCGGCTACACACACTGGCACGAGCACGTCTCCCTTCGCTGTTCGACAACCCACACGCCGACGGTCCCATTTCACACAAAACATCGTACGGAGAGGAATTTCAAACAGATAGCGACAGCAGCCCGCAACACAACAGGGGCTAAATCCTTCACTTTCGGTTGAGCTTTCCACAGCGCGCCGAAGGACTGAAGAGAGAAAAAAAAAACGGAAAGAAAATAGATCAAGCCTCACTACCATCGCAGTGTGGGTTCGACCACGAATGAACTACCCCTGGGAGAACTGCTTGCCTGCCAGTTCCGTCTAAGATCGAAACGATCCAACGTTTTGTAAAAGGTGCCATGGTGGCTGTTGTTTTGGTGCTGGTCGTAAAATTGGGTGACCATAAAAATCGTTTCTACGGTTTCGATTTTCCATCCGACACACCAACAGCCACTGTACCCATGCTTTGGGTTTGCCTGTTTCGCCCAGCTACTTTCGGTCCCGAGGATGCACCACCAACGTTGCGAATGGGTCTGAAAAATGGCTTCACAAGCATCATATCATTCGTACTCGCCATTCGTCCTTTTCTCTGTCACACTGGAAATTGGCCGGCGGTAAGTGAGGTAACTGCTATGGGGTTGGTCGTCTTACATTCTCACTGTTTTTGTGTTTCATTTTACCGAGAAAGTTACTTCGTACATGATCAAATAGGTACAAGCACCACATGACCAGGGTTTGGTAGATTTGCAGGGTAGTTACGTCTCTATATGAAAAGAAATCATAGCCAAGAACAGGAAATAATAGCATTCCTGTATTATAAATATGAAAAAAACATAATAAAATGTAAAAGATCGATCGTAGCAAATAAATAATAAAATATATGAATGCCATTCAAATAAAAATGCTGTTCTTGAAAACGCCTAAACGTATGCAATTTCACATTTTTAGATATTCAACGTTTTAATTATTTTATTTTCATTCAACTCTTTCTTTCTTGCTGGAGTAGTCCTTGTTTTAAAGCAGAAACACATTATTCCAATAATCACTTTTACATACATTTACAGGCGTACATTTAATACGAATGGTATCTAGCAAGGCGCCTAAATGTATGCAATTTTTAATTCCTTGATGCTTTAAGGGTTTGAATTATTGTACATTATTTTTTTATATGTTTTACTCGCATACTTTCTCTTTGCTTTAATCCTTCTCTTAAACAGACATGATTTAGGATCTAAGCTCTATGAATATTGCAAAAAAAATTCTAATATGAAAGAAAAATTGAGAAACCCTACAGTATAAGTTCCCCCTCTTTCCCTGAAGTTTCTCCAATAAAGTAAGAACAAAACGTCATGTGAGGACCTTCGCCTGCCAGCACGCGAACAAAACACGACACGGGAGGTGTGCTGGTGGACGCCTTCACCTACTTTTAGCGGCTGTCCTCGATGCCCCGCGTAGCTATCCTGCCGTTTGCTCTTCCTATTTCCGGCACACCTCTAGCCCATGCTACTGCCTAAGCACACACACATTGCCAAACAACACCAAGAAACCGGCAGCGCTTGTCTGAGGATGCTAAGGTACGGTGGGAACGGTGCGGTATTCATGTTTTATTTTCCTACACCGTGTTGCCACATGCCCCGCACGTTGAACGGGATGAATGACAAACTGGCCTCCTTTATGGAATCATATTTTATTCACTAGAACTGCCTTCACTCCTCTATTTTCCTTCCACCCACCAGCACCGGTGCAACCTTTAGCACGGGGAAGACTATTTGTCTGGGTCCGTGTGTGCTGGAAACATTGAAAGCATAGGAACATAACTTTGCATCGTTAAATTGATGAAACTTTATTAGGCTCCTAGCTTGGTACGGGGCAGTGGTGGAGCTACTTCCTCCCAGTACCCCCCCCCCCCCCGCTCTTTGGTACATTCACTACCGCCCCATTCAAACGATCGAGAAAGAAGTGAACGTTTTCGGTTGCTTCGTCTTTTTATTTTGTGTTCTGTGTTTGGAGTAGACGGGACGGTAGGGACACATCGTTTTCGACCTTCCCCCCTCTCAGTGCGATGCGGTGTGCAATAAAGCAACTACACACCCTAATGGAGCCATGTGCAACGTTTCGACAACTGTGTGCAACCTGTCACTCAACGGGGCCGGTAGCGTGTGCACGAACCGTCGTAGGGTCGAGCCACCCTCAGCGGACAGACAGGGCCAGGCCAGGCCACGGGGGTTGTTTGCTAGCCCAATAATGTCAACAGCCGTGTAGGGCCACTCGTAAAAGTATTTATAAGATGAGATTCTTATCGCTGCGGTTCGTGCGGACGGTGCTGGCTGGGTCAAACGCGCCAGGTCACTGCGCTCTTATGGCAGAAGAATTTCAGCAGTTTTGCTTCTGAAACTGGCCCCGGCACCCCTGCATACCGTGCTCGTAGGAAACCGTGAACATAGAAAAGTATAAGTTTTGCTCCAGGAAGGAAGTAAAGTCATCAACTATTTTTGACTCTTTTTATTAAGCAAGAGTAAGCAGACAGAGGAAAGAACCGGGCGTATCATTACGGTGAACGAGCTCTTTTCATATATTGGCATAAAATTTCAACTCAAAATGCAGTGGTATAAAAAATGCACATAAAAATGCATTAACTCACTAATAAAAATCATACTCTTGACTGCTTGGGTCCGGGGCGAATAAAACCAGCCAAAATGGAAAATTCTCTTCCTTGTCATAGTTATGTCGTATTCATATGGTTCATTAAATAATTTTATTGATTGATTGTAGATGGACTCAAAACTAAAATTAAATTATAACCTTCGATGTTGTAAACATGCGTATGCTGATTGCTTTCCGCTCTTTAACACGCAAATTATTGATAGAACAAAACATGAAACATTCAATTTAATTTCAACGTGGCCGGGCTGTTCCTACAGAATGAAAAATAAATCAACTTAATTTCTGTTTTCCAAAGTTTCACACTCTGGGATGTTCCCTCTCACTAAGCCCCTTTTCATGTAAGCAATAAACTATGATTAAACACTTTTTTATTATTCTCTCGAAAACAATCGCTTTGATCATGGAGCGGGAGGCCCTGGATCCGCACCAAATATCGCACAGGGCCAAACGTCAAACTTCAAACAGATGAACAAACGGGCCGCTTCGTTTGATAAAACTTTTCCCCACCATCCCTCATTTGCCGTTGGCCACAGTTGAAAACTTTCGTTCAAAAACATTAGCGGAGGTGAAGAAGATAAACCACGCATCACACAAAACAGGCAAGCCCTGTGAAGCAGGCAAGAAATGTGACTAAGAAAGCCTACAGCAAACGCCAACAACAGGAACCAGTAGCTACTCGTTCAACCCCCGCGGGCAGGGTAAGGTAAAGTCTTCACCTGCCGATAGGTGGCGCCTGCTACCGGGAGCGGCTTTTTGCAAAGTCTGCGTGCAATTTTAATAAAACTTGCAACTTCCCACGGCGCAGCAGACCGTAATTAATTTGCTCGCCCGAAGACCTACCCACTGGTCGCATCGCACAATAAGCTATCCCACCAGGCACCTGGCCCACAAACGTGAAGGAAAGGAGTGAAACAGGGTGGACAGGGGAGGTTGGGGATGGAAAGTTTTTCACTGCGCTCTGTGCAACTGGGGCCATAATGCCAAGAAAGTCGAAACAGTGCGCGTGAAGAAAGTGCGAACGGAACTGGGCAGAAAGTTCGGCTGCCAACGGTGTGCCAAACCAACCGCGCACAAACTAGGCAAAGACTGGTAAATGCTGGCACCGATGGCTTGGAGGCAGGAAGGTGTACTGTGGAACATTCGGGTAAGAAGAGAGAGCAGGGAAGTTTAGCAGAACTGTAGAACGGCAGTTCTTCTTTCTACAAAGCTAATGGGCACTTTCCGATACGCCTACCGAAATCGGGCATAATCCACGGAGGTTTTGTTTTAATTTATCGCGTTTCTGCCCCAGGTACAGGTGGCAGGTAAGGTCTGTGATGAAGTTTTTTTTTTTCAAGTTTAGTATTTATGTAATTATGATGCCTGATGCAGTTGTGTCCATTTATTGCTGTACTAAAGGCTGATCTATTTAAATTATACCTAAAACATTTCTTTGTTTCGGGCGTACAAACAGCTAAACAACGCCCAAAAGTATGCAAACTGTAGTACAAACCAGTCAAACGCCTCGCAAAGTTACAAATTTTGAAGACTTTTTAAACAAAAAAATTGCCTTCTTTTTCACTCGTTGCTCGGAACTTACCGACAAACCTCACACTATTCGAACGCTGCCATTTCCTTTCCGGAAACCGGGCACCGGAGATTATGCGCACCGTACCCGGCGTTCACCGGTTTGCGGTTGCCAAATTGCGACCAAACTTAAGCTGTAAACAAATTTAGCGATAGCGACTAATGCAATTTTAGCCGGGATTAAATTAGCGCTCGTCTCAATCGGCCCCGGCTGCCAAACGGTGGCTCGCCGTTTCGCTGGTAGTTTGTTTTTTTTTTCTTTTCTTTTTCGTTTTTGTTGTTGGATCTCCATTTTGTTGTCCTTTTGCCAACGAACGATTCATTAAAAAATACCTTTACCAATATATTTTGCTTCTTTTGGTGGACATTGCTGCCCCCTCACTCGGGTTTGCCTTTCGTGAGCTCGACCGTGACCGGTCCTAAATACACGAAGCCCAATAAAGCAATAGTGTGAAAACCGACACATTTTTATTTACAGCCCAACGCGCTGTAATCCAGGAAAACTTGTTGTAAACAAAAAAACACTGCACACATCTCACTACCTGTTGGACGACCAGCAAAAGGGGCCATTGATAAAAAGGAGGGAGAACAAAAACACCCAGGCTCGCTCCATTACAACAGGACACCGTCCACAATCGCACCTTTATCGAGCAGCAGCGGGCAAGCCTCGTACGGATTTGCGTTACGGGATTTTGAAAATTAATTGAACCGTACAATTTAAACTAACCACTCATCCATGGTTCTATGCCTTTTCTAGAGCGAACGGCAGGACACATACACACACTCTTTTTACTGTTGTTACTGGCCTGTTACTAGCCGGTGCAGTTGTCCCACGAACGATCCACGGTACACGGTACCAGCACCGGGCGCAATTGGCGCAGTTTCATTTCATTAGCTCGCTCACTGAACCTGCACGAATGTAGGGACGACCCTACTGGCAATGGCGGCTTAGCTTAGTTTTATCGAACACTGGGAAAATGGTGCCCCCAAGTCCTAATTACGGTTCCCCCGGCATACACATTTGGGTGGTATTTTTATCGCACAGGTTGACTTAATTACGGCGCCGGCTAGTGGTGCTGCAGGGGCCTCAACTGGAACGTGATTGATCTGATAATAGCTGCGTGGTTGAGAATATTTTCGCAAATGTAATTTGCCAATGGAACTTTTGCAAAAAAAAATCTGTAATGATGAAATAATTGGGTGATGACTATAATTACATATCATTCATTTAAAATACATTTAATGAAATTAATTAAATTGAATTGACATTTAAGCTTCTAATAATTACATATTTGCTTAACGATCATGGTCAACATATAAATTTTTTTTTAATTTCCCTTCACATTCTCAATGTTCAAGCACATTAGATCGCTCTTTGTTTAACGACCAAATTGTTCCATTTTTTTTCATTACCTGCTTTTCCCGGTTCATCTAATGACGTCCCAGCTTCTTCTTTGGGTCAAACCCAAACCGCGGCACAACCCGCCTGCGTCCTGAAAACATCAACTAATCACGCCACGTAATTGCGTGCTGTGACGCATCAACTTCAAAGAAGCCAAAAATTTGCATAAACTATTCTCCGGTCAAGATTAGCATTACGCGCCCTCCCGCAGCCCTTCGCCACCATTCTCAACCTAACCTCTCTCCCCCCCTCCCCAACAATCAGCATAATTTCCAAGCCTCCGGGCTACCAATCCATCAATCCACGCTCGCTCGCCCAAATGCAATCATCGCAGTGCCGCCGGGAAGTGACCTCCGAAATTGGCGTCACATATTAGTCCTCTTTGCACAACCCTTTGCACCGTGCGCCCTTGCTGTGCACAAAAATTTGTCATCTCCGCGGAAGGAGCCCACCAGCGCCGGAGGAGGGGTGAAAAAAGTAGGCGTGCCGATTAAATTTGCAATTCAGCAGCACAAATGGGCGTGGAACGTGTCCGTCCGCTGGCGAAATCGATGTGTCGAATCGTCGCATCCCCCTTGATTGAATCTAGCGCCCGTTTGATCCGACCAGAAACGGGGGAGAATTATTGCATCTCCTCCGGATTCGGTCACCCACCGCGACGGGGTATCCCCGGCTGGGCGAAAATCAAGGCGATGGGTACTTCGCTTCCGGCGTTTGATTAGTGCGGCATCGTACGCAACAAAACGCAAACGTACGCAGACATCGGTGCGCGAGATCGGTGTAGAAGGCAGAGGAGACCTGTACCGCACTCGAGGAGACTGTCTGGCCGTGAGGTTCACGGTAAGGTGAAGGCGCTGGAAACAGTGGCGGAAGTTGATTTTGTCCTTCCTTTACATTCTCTAGCTCACTGCAGAAAGGGGGACGCGTGTGGCTTGGTGTGAGGTGTCGAGCGCCGAGTTTACAACGTTTTGCAGTTTTCAAATCAACGCTGAATTGGCGCCATTACGAAGAAGAATTTCTGGCTGATTGGAATCGTCGCGAATGGCGCTAAATGATGAATGGGTTTTGGAGAGGCCATCTTTTTTTTTTTTTTGCTCGACAGACACGCTGCACAATTGTGTTACTTCATCCGTTGCGTTTCTGTCTGCCAGACATAAACTGTTAAGAAGATTTATCGTGCTAGAGTTTTTCGCCCGGTTTTGCTCCAATCACGGTATTGTGTCAAAATGTATTACAACTACAATTGAACGTTTTACAACATGGCTTATGTTTTGTTTAACCTTGCTTGCAAAATGTTTCCATATTACTGTGTTTTGTGCTAGTACTAACGAAGTCAAATACGTTGTTATTATTTCATAAAATAATGCTGGTCAGCTAGCCTTAAACAATCCAAATGATATGTGCATTTTAAATCTTCTCACTTTGTTTTCGTTTATATACCAAACCCTGGTAATTTTGTGACGCAGATTGCATACATTCAGGCGAACTATTACTCCAGTTCTTTTACGATATGCAATACGCATTGCAAAAAACTATCTAAATATCTGTTTTGTAATGTTATTTTCATCATACTCTCCCGTGAAAAGTTAACACATGAAGTTTCCTCATCTTTCTTTTATTATACACATGCTCTTCGATTGAATTTGCTTCACAGTGCGTGAAGATAACGCAACAGGAAATGTCTACGCGACAGGCGGAAGGGGAGCATCTAGAAGAGAAACGAACGTTTTGTATGCAATCTTGTCACTTCATCTTCATTGGCAGCGTAAAATCTTTTACAGTTGAATAGATAGCGAAAACTGCCACAAATAGATTTTTGTTCCTCACACAGACAAAACTGGAAATTGCTGAACAATGTTACTGCGCTACCAACCACAATTGCATCGGAAATCGACTGGAAACGAGATGTTTGCTAGGCGCTTGACGATTGAGGCGTATGATGTGGTATGTTTTCTGTTTCTATGCTCAGTATACGCGATTTTCTTTCACATCTTGTTCCCCTTTGACTTCTGTTGACTCTAACTATCAACAGTTAACCATTTACTCTGCACTCCTTTCACCGGAAGCAATTATTTGCAAATCTGCAACGCAAACAATGTTCTAGGACAGCAATACAGCCTGTCGGTCAGTAAATCTTAAAATCTTAAGCTTACCACAAAGCATAAACTAGTTAAGAACCTGCTTCTTTAACCAAACGAACCACGACCACGACATTCTCGGAATAAAATAGCTGTACACCGAGTTGCGATTTTCATAACCAACTGGTGTTGGAGGAAATTGGGCATGGCCCCCACTCAAACCGTGTCAACTCTTAAAGGGGAAAATGGTGTACCCAACAATTTAAAGCGGTTGCAAGACGCCACGTAAGGCAGAGCGAAACACCCTCAAGCCTCAACCATTGCAGCACGAAGAAGTTTTGATCAGCGAACGAAATCAAATCGAGTTTTGTGCTACTTTCACCCTTCATTGCCTCACTCCTCTATACCTTTCCCACCCCCCCACACCTTCCTCCCAACGGGGACAATGCTCGAATGAAGAGTGAACCCCATTAGCGCAAGCTTTTCTTTGTTAGCGAGATTCGCTATCTATTGTTTATGGGTACGGGCGCGATAAGCGAACGCTTAAATTGAAACCACCACCCCTGTGTGCGGTGCCCCCAAAAAGGACGCTAAAAAGGCACTTCACGGTGCACCGTTTCACCGGTTTGATAAATGGCCGTCGCTGGACGGGCAGACAGACAGAGAGAGCGAAAGAGAGAGAGAGAGAGGATGAAAGTCAAGGACAGGCGGGATGGTGTTCGGTTTAAATGATTATGCTGTCATTGTTTAACTTAGCTTCGATCATCCAGCCCAGACGAATAGTGCCACAGGCGAGCCGCTGTTTGAATAGGTTTTGCATTTTTTATTCTCATTCTATTGTTCTCGCCCCCGGCCCTCAGCCATTGTGGTGGAGATTAATACTGTCGGCAACATAATCCGCACCGGGCGGTGGTGGTGGTGATGCCATGTTCTGAAGTGTCGATCGGTGGCGCTCTAAGTGGATTGCTCTGTATTTCAAGAGTTTATTTTATGTGTGCTCATTTTCAATTCGATAAAGAAGTACGTCACTAGGCATGATGTAGTGTTTTGTGTAGCTTAACAACGAATATGTTAAGTGTTTTATTTAATTTGTGCCAAGTGTAGTTCCTCGAATCCATGTACATTGACGTTCAGGCATAATAGATTGAAAGCCACTATGAATGCAATAGCAGCCTGAAAGTATGCAATGAGTATCACAACACGGTTCAGCATGCAAAAAGGACGTTTATGAACACTGCCAACAGTAACAACGTTAAGTAGATAAGTGTACCAAACTTTCAAGTTAATCGTTTAGCGTTAATCAATTTATCGCTTTCCAACTTATTTTCAAGGATTACATACTCAAAAAATTCTCATCTTTATTCAGATATGTTTTCATTTAAAATCAATCCTATAAATCAACACAACTTGCTCTCCATTTACAACTTGGGTAGACATCTAACATTAAAATGAAGCTTTCCCATCTGGCAAGCTTTCGGTAAACACTTTCGCCCTGCAAGAAAAGTTTTCCATCTCAACATTAACCCTTTTCCTCGATCACTATCTACACAATCCGGTCCAGCCGCTTTCTTACCCATCCCGGTGCACATAATTCAAGGCTTTTACAGACGGTCTCTTTCTGAAGCTTTTAGCTGTCAGTTTGCCTAAATCTACATCTTCAAGATTTGCTCCGATTTGCGTACGAATTGATTCATCCTGTTACGCTTCTTCGCACAGTTTTCAACTTCTTCAGCGTATAACATGCTTAACATCCTTTGGCAGCAACGGCGCCCTATCCTTTCGATTCACTCTATCTCACTCTCCCGCTGCCGATACATCGAATATGTAAATTAGCTGCTGCCTGATTATTGATGAGATTTGCAAACTTTTTTTCGCCTCGTTCTCCACTCCCTGTGCACGACCGGCTTTACACGGCAACGGAGTTCGACAGAATCAGATCGATCCTCACGGAGTTCATCACGGATGGCCGGAAGCTGTATGTGAAAAGTTAATGTGCAAGTAAAATTATGCAAACTTTACTGCCATGCTGAGCCCCGTGGTCGTGCACCTAGCTCGCTGAACCCTGTCGCATCACTTCGGGGAAATAAAAGTGCTGAAACTGGAGCACGAACCGGCCAAAAGAAAGCTGAAACCGATTCAAGTGATGAATGTTTCGGGGTTGAGTGAGCTTGTTTTCGCTCGCCTTGCAACCCCGCAAACGCCCGCCATTGATTGGGCTATCGATTTTTCACCGTTTGCCATCACGATTAACTAACCGTTTATGATGAAGATGAAGAATTTTCCGGGCTTTACCGGGCTTCAAGCAGTTTCGCCTTTCATCCAATATTCGATTGCTTCATTTATCAGATGTCACTGGCGGGAAGAATTTACACCCAGGCAAGAGAACAAGACAGCCATCGCGCCAAGCAGCCGTGGACAAACTTTTGACCCGAAAAATTATAAGATCGATCGAAATTTGTTCAGCCAAACACTTTTTGCACCGCACTGATCATGCTTATCGAAATTATGCCGACAAATTTTGGTTCCCTTCCCGTAGCATCACGCAATCCACCAAGCTGAACATTTGCTGACCGGGCGAGCAGGTTCTCGCTTTGCATCCCGGTGTGCTTTCCGCACTGCCAAACGATGCCAGAAAACTTTCGACCCGAAGCAATGGTGGAAATGGAAATTTTCGGAAGAAAAACTTGCGGAAAGTCTCGTGTGGTGGATTTCATTTTCTTCGGCCGTATTTTCAGTTTTCGCAAACGGAAACGGTATCTAAATTGCGGAAAGGGAATGGTGTGTGTGTGTGTGTGTTTTTCTTTGCTTGCTTTGCCGTGCGCGCTTGAATTTGTCTTGTCGCCGTCGTTCCAATCGCTCGCCAAAATGGGGACGTTAAATTTCGAACCACACCATCAGCAAATCATCGAAATTCAATTCCGTACACGGGCGCCGCAGTTTTTGTTGCTTCGTTTCGGGGTCTGCTGGTGGGGAGGGGGGTGTGGGGAGGGGAGTTTTTGTCGTTGCTCCGGCGAAGAAAAGATGGCGTAAAAAAAGAGCGCCCAATGCCCGCAGCCGTGCTGTAATTCAATTGTCCCGTGATTTCCTACGATTGGTGCAATTGCAAAATTGTCTGCATCGTTCGACCGGAAATGAGCAGGGCGCTTCTTGTTGCAGGACGCAAAAAATTGTACAAACCAGGCAGTTTTTAATTTGAATAAAAAAAAAAGAAAAATCCGAGCTTGTTTTTCGGCCCTATTTTTCCTCGAAAGCCTTAAAGTATGCAATGCGCATTACAAAGTGTTTTAATAAAGTCATAATTGCGGGCTAAGGAATATTTCATGCTGCATTTATTTAAAATTTAACAAAATTTGTTTTGAAAATATAGCACTGAATGAAAAACATCCACTTAGTAATATAATGTGTTAAACCAAAAATAAAACATACAATAAACCAAATTACACAATAGTAAATCCTTCTCTTAAATAACACATTAAAAAACAGAAGAAACTCAAAAAAATAATGTAGTTCATGAAATAATAAAATTCAAGAGTAATAAATAATCAATCTTCATCGTTGCTGCTGCAACACCTATGTAGAGGAAAATCGTATCAACGCTTCAAATTCATTTCACAGTAATCGCGCTTAATATTTTATCAATCAAAAACCTTTCTGCCGTTGCTACACTGCAAAACTATTCCCAAGCCCAGTGACGACATGCCAACAGTGCGGCTGGGTGGTTGGCTCAATCACGATCGCTTCAAGTGCTTTGTATTTTAGTTTATCGCTTTAATCCCTTTCATCATTCATCGTTTCGTGTGTCTTTTTTTCCCCCCGCACAAAGCGTCCATGACGTTTCACCCGATTTCCGCACACTAACACATCCTACACACACACACACACAGAGAGACTAAATCCCTGAACCTTCGTGGTCCAAGCCTCGATGCTTCGTGTGTTCGCTCGGGCGCCTTTTTTGCCACTGCTGCCAGGGCGTTAAATATTCAAAGGATCGTAAAACCTGAACCCCGAACAACGTGCCACCCGCTACCTTCCACGGCCTTCGCCTTCCTCCCGCAAACGGTACGAAAGCTCGCGGGACAGCGCACCGGGTGCAACCGGGCGAAAGCGGCTTCACTTTAAATATTCTGTCACCCAAAACCACTCAAATCCCACTGCAGCAATCGATCGTGGAAAGCGGCCCCGGGGCAAAGATGTGCCAGCGCGCTCATGCAATCACGGACCGTGCCAGTGTGACCCGGCCCGGGCTTCACCACAGCTCACAGCGCCGTCTTCATCATCTTCATCATCGTCTACGTCGCCGACATCATCATCTTCATCAACGTCATTGTCGTTCTGATCTTCGGCTGTGCCGACAAGCGGCTTAGAAGGCGATGCCAGGCTATCCTTTCGATAGGCTTCTCCGAAACGATGCGCATAATGAAATATTTAGCAGACAATTTTCTTCTTCTTTCACTGCCCCGGAAAGCCTAGTGGTCCCCCACCCCCCTCTCGGAAAATATTAAATTAAAATACGCACGCATCGCATCGGAAATTGTCATCAATAATTTATGTTTCACTCGCTACCAGTCGAACCGTCCCCAGTGCCGTCACCATTATCGCCCCGGGAGCGCACACGGTGGCTGCGCTTCAATGTATCATTATACGGCACACGGGCAAGATGGAATGATTTTGACATGTGGATGTGTGTGTGTGTGTGTGGGAATCTCTCTCCGACTGACAAAGCTCCAACTCCTTCGCCAATCACCATCCAGGCAGGTATGACTGTCGGAAACAACACTCTGCCAGGGAATGTGGATGTGCAAAATATCGCAACACAAGCCAGCAAACCAGCACATTCCCTTCGTACTAGCGTTTGTGTGTGCACTGGGTAAGCGCCACTGCGCCAGCGAATATGGCGAGTATGTGCATCGAACGAATTGCCGGTGGAATCAATATTAAATTGCCACTTTATGCCACTCCACCCTACGGGGACTTGCCCGATTGCCGTCGAAGATTGCAGAAATAATATAAGTACGGTGGTTTGGCGCACCACGAAGATCTCCCGTTCCCCTCCCGAGGAAGATGGCGGAACGATACACCGGCTATAACAATTCCTCGTTAGTCGGATTTCAAACATCTCACACCGCTTCCGCATCCACCATCGATACAAGGACGAGCGACGGTGAGCAGGATTAATGAAAACAACAGCGCATCCCAAACGCTGCACTGCACGGTTCGTTCCGTTGCGGGTGATAAGGATTTTCCATTCGCCCTTCCCGCTCCTGCTTCAGCTGCCCTGCGTGCACTTTTCGTGCGGCGGAAATTCGTTCGCCTCGGGCTGGATGGTAAAATTTGCGAAAGAATATAAACATAACAATAATAAGCACAGTCGAACGCACGGCGAGTATGGCGGGGAAGGAAAATGCAAAAGACGGTAGAAATATCTACGATCCAAAATTATAATAACCAAGCCAGCCCGCAAAAGCAAACAGCATCGGTTCGTCTGCCAAGACATGCAAGTCGATGCAATTGTGTTCGCAATGATGCGGTTTCTGTTTATTTGTTCTGCAGCTGTGCTGGGAGCACACCAGCACAGCAACAATCTTGTCATTGAGTGACTCTAAGCTGTTATTTTTCCTAAAATCTGTATCAGCTCCAGTTAAGCCAGTAGCATTCCTCCTGAAAATTAAAAACACATTGTTTTTATCATAAAACTCGATCAGAATAATCCAATGCTCTGTCCAATTTTCATATAAAATATTTCTCATCTCTTATTTCTGTCAACTGAATACGATGGTTCAAATTTATTGGTTTCCAATCCTGTTTTCAGCATCTTTCTTTTGTAATATCACATTTCGAAAGAATTACAAATGCCTGAAATAAAACCGTTGTTTTTATTTTATCTACAAAAAACTTGCGCAATTTTAATTTTTTTTTGTTATTCGCATTTCTTAAGTATTATTTTAAGTCAAACAGACTATTGCTATGAATCCTATGTCATGAATTGTTTTTATTTCAATCATTGCAGCGATACCAGTACTGAACAATTTATTGTTAGCTAATTGGTGTAACGACTTCAAAGAGTTTTCCTAAGCCCATAACGTTTCGAGATTTTTGTTTGAAAGTGTTTAGTGCAATAATTTTTAACTCCTTGCCAGCATATATTGCAGACATTTAGGCGTTTCGTGCCAGCATTTCGGCGTTTGAGTTGGAAATTGTAACAGTTTTTTATGTGAGGAGCACCACATCAACAACTAAATAGTTTCGCTTTAAGCTCTCCATATAACAATTCTTGTTTATAGATAAACGCTATTACAAAGAGTTACATTTTTATTTTTGTGTTACATTAAAGGTGAGCATACATCAGCATTGCTGCCATTTTGAAATAAATCTCTAAGCCTCTTTTGCTTTCATTCTTTTCCAATTCAATCAAGCGTTCACTGAGAGTATGAAAAGCATTCCCGGAAATGTTTTCAGCCATGGAAACAAAAACGACTCGAGCTACAGTGTGCGTCACGTGACGCCTTTTCATCATGCGCAAGCAAATATGTGCGTGAATTTTGCTCCCCCTCCAGCATTTCCACCTTTTTACTTCTTTTTCTATTCCGTGTGCTCACAGCCGACAGCATAATTACATTAGTGCACGGTGCACGCATCTCGACGATCATACGTCATGTTCTACCTGTAGCATCAACACCGGAAAAAAACAGCTCACCTTTCCTTCCCCGCACCAAATAACTCAATTGCATTCTGTTACGATTTCGTTGATTTCTTCATCCACTCATGAAAGGTACGGGCACAGCTTCTTGTCGTGTTTTGTTTTATTGCCTCTCGCTCTCTCTTTCCCAATACCTACCCGAAACTGATTCTTTTGTTTTATTGTCTTTCACCCTCTCCTTCCCCGGTATGCCTTTTTGCTTTTGTAGTACATTTCCCATCAACAGGTTCACCAGCCACCAGGCTGCTCCATCGCCCGGCGGAAGCGAACGATCTCATCTCTCCTGCCGGAAATGTGGGGGGGGGGGGTCCATCACACATCTAAAAAAAAAAACACCCAGCCACATCGTATACCTCGCCCGTTCAGTTCGCTTGATTGAGGGTAGCGTCAACGGGGGACCCCCGATGAATATTCGTGCTGCCTTGTGCTGGAACAGACGAAGAAAGCAGCCAGATATCTTTACACAAACCCAAACGACAAACGGTACGGCTCATCAACGTCTTACGTATTCCCTCGATTCCGCTCTTCTACTTTTTCGTCTTACGTCACCGGGCCCTCTCCCGACGTACGCATTGTATTATTGCGATGATATTGTCAGCGTGCGGCAGGTTCATAAATAATAGAACGTAAAATGAAATGAAATCGACGCTCGGGCCAACGGGATAGCGAGATATGCTGTTCCGGCAGTTCGCTCGCTGGCAACCGGTGCGGTGCGGTATTGTCAACATTTGTTCTACCCATAGATTCCCGCTCATCCGTTGCGGAGTGGCTTCACGCGGAGAGCAAAGCGGCAGAAGCGGTGGAGAGGAGCAAAAAAAAACACACACACAACCTCGCCCTCGTCTCGAGTGGAAAGTCACTCCGGCGAAACCGAGGAAAGCGATCCGTAGCGATAAGTCGTCCTGTGATAACCATCTGGCGCTGGCGAGCAATCGCTAGCGAAAGGGTAGCGCGCGCAAAGGAAGCGACAAGAGCGACACATTTTCCCTGACGGAATCAAATCGTACCGGGTACCGTATTCTTTCGGGTTTTCCTTTATTTGCAGTCGCTTTACCACGCTCAATGAGCGAGAGAGAGAGATAGAGGGGGAGAGAAAGGGAGAGAAAAAGTGAGATAGATGGCAAATCCACCGGTAGCATGGTTGAGGTGAATTTTCAATGGTACACGTGTTTTTTTCGGAATTTTGCGTGCCGCTAGCCCATATACCCTTTTTACCACTGTCATGTTCATGCCGCTTTTCCGTTTTCATACACCGACACACACACACACACACAAACAGCAACTATCACACAATGGTATTTTATTTTCTTGTGGATAACCGCCCGTCACCATCACTGGCTGATTCGCACCCAAAGAGATGCCGGTTCTGGTCAGCGATCAGAAGAGGAAAAAAGGCAACCTAAATAAAACATGCTGCGCTCCCCCCTTTTGCTTCCACGCCCGGCACGTTTCGCCCCATACCATTGCTGTCAAAAGTTGCGGGAAAAAGGACACCAGGGTGTGCACGACTGGGTGAGAAGGAATTTACTTGTTACGTTTTTATATTTCCTAAAAGATGCAAGGGAGGTGGTGCAGCTCAAAGCAAAAGACAAAAAAAACACCGACAAAAAGAAACAACTCCCGGCAGCGCTAACGTAAACGCAATTTTGTACAAGTGAAAAAGAAAGCTTGCAAGCAATGAGCACCTCTTGTCCGTGCCGAAGGAAAAGAAAACCCAGTATCCAGTTGTTTTCGGGACGGTTTTTTGAGCATTGGCTGTTGACCATTGGCTGTCGTTCCTTCGTTCGCCGATATCAATTTACCGAGCATTACAGCACAAATAAAGGAAGCAAGTTGTAGTTTTGAAAGGCGAGCAAACTAACCCCGTGAATAATTCAGGTTCCGTTTTCCCGTTCCGGGCCGTTTCATTTACTTGCCGGCTTGTTGGCGACGCTCGCTGCCCGTAATGAACTGAGGAACAGGAAGTGTGTAAGGTTACAAGATGCTGCTTTACGAACCGAAGAAAAAAAAGGTTTAAATTTCCTGGACGATTTTTTCTCGCTCATTATTTGAGCATCAAAATGTTTTTTTTTAAACAATTGATGTTAACACAAAGTCGCAGTAATTCCCTTTTTAAATTCCTTTTTAATTTTACATTACTATAACAAAACCAAATTCGACCGAGGACCGCTATCCCGGATCACTACTATCCATTGAACTAGAAATACAAATTGAAAATTGAACTAATCAGACTTAGACACTACCTTAAATCATGTTCTGTGTCCTGTTGCAGAAATCATTTTGTTACCCATTCATTGTTGGTAGCTACTTTCTTTAGCATCTTTAGCTTTTTCTAGCATCTGTAACTAAGTCCTGTTTATGATTCATCAACTTGTGCCGTAAGACTAAATCCCATACTTAACCTACGTTCTTCTTCTTCTTACGTGGCACAAGAACCCACTATTGTGGTTTGGCTCTTTCCGTGACTGGGTGTACCCGTCTGCAGCAAGATTTTTAATCCTGCGGCGTATGAAGAGTAGTGATTTATAGTGTACTCATAGCCGAATAGTCAATCCTGCGTATGGGGGGGAGGGGGCGGCAGCAACCCGAATGGGATTCGAACCGACCACAGGCCTTTTGACAGGCCTACGCCGTTACCACTAAACTACCGAGCCTGCCCAGGACTCAACCTCAACCTACGTTATAATAACATTTATAGACCGTCTCACTTTTAACGAGTAATTTCTTCTATCATAAGACGCGACGTTGTATCGAACCTCATTCGTTCTGCTATCACCATAATCCCATCCTCCCCTCAACCCACACCCCCCCCACCCCCCTTTATACATAGGATTGACTATCCTGCTATGGGTACAAAAAGCACGTGACTCATTGGTGCTTTGCAGGCCGTGACCCGGCAAAAATTGCTGTACTACTCAAGAAGAGCTTCTATTTCTTCTTTCCGCTAGTAAGCGGAACCCAAGAAAGAGCAAAATTAATCAAAACATGTGTTGGTACTATTTTTACTGGATATTCCATAAACTATTTAGAATAACATTCCTACAGTAGCAAATCTTAATACAAATCAGATAAGCACTAACAATCAGCTGACACTCTATCACTTGTTAGATGGTGTAACTGACATGAAGTACAAAGGTTGGAATGATATGAAGATTCTCGTGCTACCGTCGCTTATTTTAGTATTTGCATAAGCAGTGGCCTAAGCAATTGTAAGGAGATTAGCTATCATATACGCACGATCGATTGATTCGTATTTGCTCTATTTTTAAGTAATTGTTTCATTGTAAGAGTAAAAATAAAATGCTTAAGTTGATAAATTTGTGCTTCTATTTAAAGACGGATACAAAAATAAGCGAATATCCACGCCCGCAACACTTCTAATAATTGTTCCTACCCCTTCTATCTTTACATCGTGCATTACAGATCATGACCATCCATAACCATCGACTGTCGGTCAGCCTAATATTATCCCCCTTTGATGAGCGATATTTCTGCCTTGACCGATAAAAATAAACTCCCCCTTCGAGGCAACAGCTCCTTCCCTCGTTACACGTGACGCATTGAGTCATCTCCACTTACAATCATGAGTCACCCACTGGATACCTTTCAATTACGCATCTGCAGCTAACCCTGCCTCGGGTAAAAAAACGGGAACAAAAAAAGATGTCCGGACGGAAACGGCTAACGACACCAAAATAGCACTAGACAGCCGCATTCTCACTCCCTCATGCCGAATTCAATTTCAAGAAGCCCACCCGAGAGCCGTTTATGCTTCATCGCAACGGAGGAAAAAATAAAACAAACCGGGTGGTGAAAGAATTTAGCTCATTTTATGCTCACTGTTCCTGTGTGCATGTGCTTCAGTTTGTTGTCTCATCCAGTCCACCGTACCGGTACTTCTTATTGCTGCCCTTCGCTACGGCAGACAGTAAACGCCTGCGAGTCCGCCTAATAAATTGCTAAATAACTTCAGCGATCGTTTCACCATCTCCTCCTATAATCCGTCCTCCCCCCCCCTTCCCTTCCCTCTCTCCCTCACAAACCACGTTCCACACAGGGTTGGAAGGCTCAAGCTGACGACAACGATGGCTACAGCTCAACTGCAGCCCACGTGCCGGTGCGTCACGAAATTGATATCATCCACTGCGGAAAAAGGTGGCGTAAAATTGAGCAGATCCCCGAAGAAATGTGCTGCCCCTCTCGAATGAGAGGAATTTAAAGCGAGCAAGAACAGGCAACACGGTAACGTTGAAGAAAAAAAAAAACCCAAGAGGACCAGCAACACTCACACACACACACACACAGTAATCACTGGCGCAACAGTGGATGCGACTTCGACACTTTTTCCGCGCCGCGCCCAAGGATCAGACACACTGACACGGCTCATCCCGCCTGCCTGTGTATGGGCCTTCCGGGCCAGGGCGGAAACAAGGCACGTTAGCATCTCGTGACACTCTGGGTCTCTACCACACTTCAAAGTGATTTAATTTAACGAGAAACCGAGAAGAGCACTGTTCGAGAAGGCGCACAATAAAATATGGTAAAAAAAATCCATGCGCTTTCTGCTTCGCGCTACCCACCGCTAGATGGCGTAGCACGAGTTTCGTGGAAAAGCAAAAGGAAAGCGAACGCACCACCTTTGCGCCGTTCGGTGCCGCGAACAACCGGAAACTAACAAGCCTTGCCATGGTTGCCACCCGCCGTGTACCATCCGACAGCTGGTAGACAAAAATCGAACCCTCAGTAAGACCCCGTTGGACAGCCATGGCCAGTGGCATGGGGCGGACGGGCGAGAGCGGTCCCGGCGCGCAAAGATATTGTCGCGTCTTCTTCATTATGCAAATTTATTCACCCTCGTTCGGCCCATCGACAAACGGGGCACGTTTTTCACGTCGGCGACGATGGCGGTGATCCGTGGAAAAGTGTTTGTTTCTGGTATGCCTATTATTACAATAAGCCTTCCTCCGCGTCTTCCGTTCCCGCACAGTGAGTTTCCTCTTTTTTTTTGGCATTTTTTGCCACCCGTGCCAAGAAATCATTTACCATGCTGACGTGCCGCTCTTGCTATCTCGGTTTCGAGCTGAAGAGAAGGAGAAAAAAGGCTTCTCAAACTCACTCGACTTCTTCACTCGCTTTTTCTACGTAGCCTGAACTGGTTTTGGTGAGTGAGCCTTCGGTGTTGACCTCGAAGGGCCACTTAATGTGCCACAATTTGCACAATAATGGTACCCCCCGGCCGGTGGTCCTGCGATGGAGGGTGAGGAATGGAGAGAGTCCCGAAACAGTGAGCGCAAAACGGTTTACTGATTGGTGTAAAATTGACAGGTGGGACTACAGTTTTCTTTTACCAGGTGGAAGAGGCTATCCAGAGGTTTCTTAGGTAATGAATTTTTTTTTGCTTCAAAAATTATAATGTTAAAGACAAAAAAGTAAAATTTGAGAAAAAAAAACAACTTTTGTGTTAAAACATCCCAATAAAACAAATATTTATTTACAAACTTTAATTTTAAACTAGTAAAGGAAAATGAGGAAAAAACAGAGAAACAAACAGAAAGAAACACAAATCGTTAAATTTAATTATATTAATTTGAATAGGTAAACAGTATGTTAAATAAAATAAAATATACATAAAACAAGAAACAAATCAATTATAATACGTATAACAAGTTAAGAAACAAACAAAATAAATGTAGGTGTAGATATATTATTGAAAAAGAAGTACACAAAAAAACAGAAACCAGAAAATCATAATTTTCACTTAAAAATATACAAATAAAAGAAAAGGCACAAGAAAGACACCATTCAGAAAAGTGTTTAAAAAGAGGAAAAACAAAGAATCGAAAAAAGTACAAACAATAGAATATTAAGCTCTAAACATAAATAGAAGTTTATCTAACTCTAACATAAATAGAAATAAAAGAGAGGCAAACCACATATCTAAGAAAAGACAAAACAAAGTATACATTCTGAAAAATACTCAAAAGCAGGAAAACAACAGAACGAAAATGAATGAAAAATAAGCAAAAACAAACTCAATTAATGTCAAAAACCACCGACCTTACCTTCTCCACTACTTTACATATTTTGGTGCAACCGTCCTAGCTAGTAAAAAAAAAGCGCACGCAAACGCACTGCCAAACCTCGTTGGAAACATCCATTTAAAGCTGTTAAATTATTTGCAACCATTTGCGACGAAGTCAAAGCACTATCTTCATCTCTCGCCTCTCTATTAAATCGCGCTGAGTTGATTTCGTTTCCCACCCATTCGTGGCGTGCAGCTCTTAGCCGATGCTACGAAATCATCATTCCAGCGTTATAATCCGCGAGCGTAATGAAAAATTTACTTACACTTGCACGGCCCCGTGTGCCACCGAGTCCGACGCTGCTTATCTGCGAAACTCGCTAAGTAATGCAGTCCCGGCTGGTTTCATTCCACTCTTCCTTCAGTGTTGCCACCAGTCATTATTTTGCTGCTGCCTGCCTGTCCATTAAAATATAATGAGGCGCGCGCTCGCTTGCGTCACGCTGCAACACACAATTCGTTCGGTGCTTTGATCTGCGATGGGAGACAAATTTCTTCTAGCAGGACGACTTTTGCTGTTTTAGTCGAAACCTAACCGTCAGCTAGACGGTAGGGTGCAGGGTGGCTGGTTTTGCGGAAGCTCACCCAAATGGACGGCCCGTTAAAGCAAAAAGATTTGACGTGGCATCCGGTTGATACTCTTGAGCTGTACGCGTTTAGTGATGCGCCTTCTGTGTTGATTTTCCTTTTCACTTCCTGTGCAAAGGTACCTCATTTATACCTTAAGTTCTGCAGTTTCTTTCGCTTACCTACATCGTTTTTACTGTACGACTAGTTTACATTCTCACAAAACTTTGTCCAAAGAAAAACCCCTACCACTCCGCCGCAACCGATGGGCGATGGGTCTGTGTGCGAAAATCTTGACCGAAAGGAATTGTTTGCTGGTCCGGTGGTGCAGTAAATGCACTGGTTAGCGCTTTCGCTCGAAACCGGCAAAGTGCACTGCACTGCGGCGGTGCTGTGGGTTTGCGGTGATTTGAATTAGACGAGTGGTGGCCCCCGGTGGAACCATTATCCTCTTTTCCGAGACACGGCGTTGAAGTGCAGCCACTTCGACTACCCCCATTGTGAGCTAATTCCTGTCCCTTCCCTGTACTTTGTGTACATCGGTAAGGACGGGCAATCATCGACGAGAGTGTTCGCACCCGAACAACGGTACCCATCACCGGTCTCCCTCCAAGCCACCCACTTTACACCACCAAGATTGTTCACCCGTCCACCAACTGGCCACTAACCGTACTCAACCCAGAGTGTTAATGCGGATGCGGAAGTGGCACATTTAAAATTCATAGTGTCGCAAAAATTGACACCATTTGGGTCGGTTGTTTGGTTTGCTTCGTTGGCGCACGAGATGGGTCGGGATGGCTGCCGCACAGCACAAAACAAACAGCTTTCTTTCGTGCGAACTTTGGTTCATTCGGTTTGCTTACAGTGAAAACCATGAAAAGGTAACGGGGGGTTTCTTTACAGGGTAACAATAAATGCGTGCAACCCTTGTTGTACGGTCCTCGCGTTAAAAAAAACTGCTTTTGCAACTTTTCAGGATTTTATTACAGTTAGCGACATCGAAATGTACAATTAATTTTTAAATACTTTCTTGAGAAAATGGGAGTTTGCTTTGTTGAATATTTCATAAATAATTCATCAAAAATGTTTAACGGATGTCATTAAGGAGCTGGATGATCTGTGTGAATGTGGAAAAATATATCCAGTAAAATAGATTCAAATATAGAGCGGTCCGGCGATGATGGCAGCAGAATCGGAGTTCAATTCCCATCCAAACCGTCCATCTCCGTAAAGAGACGGTAAGTTTTACAAGCCATAAATGGCCTGCATAATGTACGGGGTCATTACGCAAAGAAGTTTCTTGAATAATGCCACAACAACTTATTTTTATCGGTTTATGTATATTGTTATTGTGTAAAATAAAAAAAAATCTATTTCACAAGAAAACTCATTAAATAGCTCCAAAAAAATAACTCAACATAATAACAAAACATACTGAGGTACTTTTTGCATAAGAGATTAAGTGAGCTTTAATAAAATCTTTAAAGATTTGCACCAACGTAGCAATAAAAAATAAATTTCATTTATTGACTCTCCGCCACACTTATTAACCTAGAAGCATGAAACCATTTGAATGCCTTTTAAAATTCGTGCCCATTAACGCCTAAAATGATGCAATATGACCTACGTCAAATTATTGTTAAACTTTTTCTATGAAAATTAACTACTTTAAAATACTTTTCAATGCATAATACGATTTCTCTCGAACAATATATCAGAATGGCGCATTTGTCGGTTATTAGTGTGGAATACAACAGCATCGATGATCCATATTTTAATTTATATTGTTACCTACTGTAAGCTGAAACCCTAACGAACCCATAACTTTGAAGATGGATGCCATGCATGTAACGTCATCCATGCTCGAAGGAAATCGGGCGGAAGTTGACTGCATGCAGGCAACCATCCGTCAAACCATGGCTGGATTAATGGTTCCTTCCCTGTTCCTTCCACTAACCGGCACCGTACACAGCCCAGCCCCAGCCTAGCCACCTTACCGTACGTACCACCGTGGGTAACTTGCACCAACAAGTGGTATTTACATTAATTGTTGGATAATTAATTTGCATTTAATAGCAGACGAGGGACACTCTGCACCCAGCACGGAAGCACGCGAAGGCGGAAAGTGTCGCTAAGATGCCGCCGTGCACCGCATTAGCAGGATCTTGCCTGCCTGCTTGTCAGACCGGTCCGCCCAACACGTGGCATGATTGATGAAGACACTCCACTCCGAAGGAAAGGACTTCGCACCCGGAAGCCCCTTAAGGATCGCTGTCAAGTGGCTGGAAGGAACGGGCGCACGCTGAAGTGAGCACTAGGACGGTGCCAGCGTAAGCATGTGTGTATGCATTTGAGTGTGAGAAGGTGTTTGCCGAAGAGTAGGCTCGTGCAAAGACGAGTAGAGAAAGATAGCCGACACATTTAGCATACCGGGTCGAATGCTTGACTCCATCCAAGGATGGTAATTCACATCGGCCTTGGAAGCGTCCTCTATGTGTCTCCCGTTTGATGCCGGATTCTGTTCCTCCTCCCTGCTGCGGACAGAATGTGGACACGAAATAACAACAGGCTTGCCGCCAACGGACAACATCTTTATCCCCGGGCATGTCTATGCAAGCTGCCCTGTACCCTTTTTGTGCCCTTTGCTTACCCTCCAGCACGATGGTCTCCGAGCGTACGTTTGATGAGTGCCGTTTCTTTTACTGCCAGGCTGTCAACCGTTCGCGACTTTATTGTGTTGCGCTGTGCCTCGGTTGCCGCCGTACCTTCCTTTTTAAGAAGTTCGCACGGCACATGAGCACTCCATTCAGGATGCCAGTGATTGCAATAAAAGTGAATTCTTTTCTTTTTCTCCTACCCCCCTTTGAAGCATTTAATGAACACAAACAGGATGGAACTTTATGTCAAGCATAAACCACCGTCTGTTAATTGCTTATTTTTGGCTGTACTGGGAGTTGCTTTTGCGTTGTTAAATCTTGGTACGAAATGGCTGGGAAGGACAGGGTACTATCACGACTGTAATTTACAGCTTGTTTACATATTTTAATTCGACGTTCTGGAGTTTTGTATACAGTTTTTTTTTTTTACTGGGACATTCGATGGTGGGATAACTGCGCCTAAAGTTATGCATTTAGCGATACTTTATACTCACGAAAGGCTGTATCGATTCACAAACAAATCGTTTTACAAATTGAACTTTATTATTTATGCTGAACTTGAAAGGATCAAACGTTTATTATAATTAAAATTCACTAAATCTGTTGCACAACAACATTTTTATCCTTATTTATACTTTGCTCTTTCAAAAGCTTTCGATTCCTAGCAACGAAAAAGAACCCTATCAGTTCATAATTACCCTTTCAGTATGTTCACCGAAAGCTATAGCATCAGAGCACTTGTTGTAATTGATCGTTCCAGTAAATACTTGTTTACATACTTTGCAATTAAAAATTCACCGCATAATATGCTGTTGATAATAATAATAATAATCACCGCCAAAGGGATTGTTTGCGCTACTTTTCCATTTTAATTACTGCTGCATCAACTATTTCCAAGTACAACAAGTATTGAAACTCAAAATAAGGTAAACTCAGTTCACGAAATACAAACAGCACATTACAATACACGAATAAATCTTCCCTTAATTCTCGGCACAGCGAGACTGATTTTTAATGCCCTGCCAGTGCGCACTGTAAAAAAAAACAATGTTCAACGAGACGTACCAAAATGGAAACCATTCATTATTGATTATTATCGGATTGTTGCCCTGTTGTTGTGTTTGCATTTCTATCCATTTGCGAGTGGCGTTCCATTCCATTTCTGCTTGTTCGCTGGGATACGCTGCGACATAATCACTCTCTCCCTCTCTCTCTCTCTCTCTCCTTGGTCACAAGCTGTGAAGCAGTGAGAATTGCTATCGTAAGTGATGCATACGGTAGTGGCAGACATAAAACAATATGCTCACGTTTCATTTTGAACTTTGAATCACAATGCTGCTCAGCAAGGGTGATGCTTATTTATTTATTTTGATGAATAAAATAATTTTACTAAATAAATCAACCCATCTTTTAGTTTTCTGTACACGAAAAGTGCTAACCTTTACTCTTAAAACTGTACGAACATAAAACAGTTTATAAAGTCTTAATTATTAAAAATATATGCTGTACTAAAGATTGCATAACTGTAGGCGTTTTATTCAGAGGAGTGTAAATTCCCCTTACGGTATGCAATTAAAATCGTACATATATTGTTCAACACTCTTCTACGTTCCATGTTCAGGTGGTCATTCGAAAATGTAAATTACTAACGTGGTGTAAATTTCGAACTCTTCCACTTTTTAACTATCATGCAGCGAAACTATGCCTGGTAGAAATTATAGAATATATTATTGAATCAGACAATTTTAAATACAACCCACCAAACGCACGTCACTGTGAATAAGTTTCTCTCCTTCCACCAGCGAGCAAAAGCAAACACACTGTCATGCCGTCGGTAGCTACCCCTCATCCCACCCAGTTTCGATATCGCTTCGGTCGACGCAAATATGTTGACGATTTCCGTGCGTGTCGTACGTATCGTGCGTTCTTCGTTTCATTGCGGAAGGGCACAGGTAGCGAGAAGGGTCAGCCGTTCGACCAGTTGTTTATTATTTTATCTCACTCAGCACGCGACACCGGCCCAAAGCCTTCTACCGCGCCGATTGCCGATGCACCACACGCCCGGACCCATTATCGCACACACTTTTACACAATAAATAAAAGGCAATGTGTAAATTGCTCATTTAATTAATTCTTTGACCAGCAGTTTGGGTCGCGTCTGGCTGCATTTCCGCCACGATGAGGGCAATGCGGTGCTGACATTATTCGCGCAATCGAGCAGATTTTTTCACCAAACGAGGTGGGTCTCGAGGGAAGGAAGGGCTGAAACAACGCGTTCCGGATTGCAGATGGAGCACGGGATGAGCATGGAAATAATTTTCGACTCCCTGCACGTGCCCTGCCACGGGATTAGAGCGTCAACTATCGCAACTGGGGCTGCTGGGGCCCTGCTAGTGTGCTTTGATGATACTCATTATGTTGCGCTTCCGTTCACTCACAGCCGAACGGTGGTCGACAAAAAGCGTTCGTCTAATTGTTGTGAGCCCATTCCGAGCTGCACACAAACTGCTTCCATTGACTCTTAACGGTAGATGAAGCAATTATGCTCACTCGCCTATCGCTTGTGGTGCTCCCGAACACAATTCTCGTTCACTAAAAATGTATTTTTTTTTAATCTGCCATTGAGTATTGCAACTGCTCTGCAACGAATATATTGCTTCGCCACAGTGCCAATCAAACAGATTCTTGCGCCAGTGCTAGATTTGGCCATGGCGCTAGTATGCAAATATTAGCCCTGCTGTCTGCCGCTATCGCGCCGCGTTTCGGCGAATGATTCGCAAAAGGTGCCCGCCCGAGGTCAATGCCAACAGAATCAATATAAAGCGCGCGTGCATCCCGCGTCCGACGGTGTGGATGAACGAGTTAGGATAAAACGGAAGCTTTTATTTAGCCCAGGCAAACAGTGCGCAGTCTGAATGAATCTGCATCTATTCGCCGGTAGACAGCGAGTGTGGGAAATTTTAATGGTTAGTTATTGGTTTCATCTAGTGACTGCATTTTTTCATCGCTTTTTAGCGCTTGATTGACGATGTCAAATATTAAATTTGAATGCAACATAATTTATTATGTTATTATTTTCCCATACACTTGTTTGCATACTTTTAGGCGCATTTCTACGCGAAAGCAAAAAGGGTATGCTTTCTGCACGACAAAGCCCCTTTGATGTGCAACATATTGCCTTGTTCTTTCTAATTAAGAGCACTTGAATACTTTTGATGTGAAATTGTAGCTAGTTCCCAGAAGTTTGTACTACGTACACTCATGTTTCAAATATTTGATATTCATAACTACTCGTAACGAAAAATCACGACCACACAGCGTCACGCCAACCATGCATCCAACCTGTTGGGCTTCGACATGAATCAGCGCGTTACAGTGTGTCCCATAACAGGACGCCATTTAAAAATTCCCACCCCCTCGCACCGCTTCAAACCCTTATCTCCTCCCTGTTTTAGGTTCCGAATAATGTCATTGTAATTTCAAACGAATCATCACCGGGGTGCCCCTTTTGGCGACGCGTAACATGTACCCTCCGAACTCGCTCTGGACACATGGGGCCAGTGCGTTCCAAAACAACCCCAGCGACCCCTCGGCGCAATTCTAATCCAATGACATGAACCCATGAGCTCGCTCGTTTAATTATAGCTTCGGGCACGAAAATTGCTTCCGACATTATTCAGCCCAACTCTATCGGTGGTGGGATGGTGCATCGTAGTCGTTTTACCGAGACAGGCGAGTAGAGTTCCTAAATCCCCTCGATAAAACAGGGAAAGTTGCTAGAGTCAGTCGGAGTCGGACAATTGTGCCAGTCCCAGGAGATCCGTAAATGACTGCTAATAGCTCCAGAAGGATACGTGTCCCCGGCACTGCACACACTACGCTCCAGCAATTCCATCCTGCCGGCTAAGTGAGGAAGGGGGGGTGGCGGGGGGTTGAAGGGCGAGTTTTCCCTCGGCGCACAGCTGCGGTTCCCACTTCACGGTACGCCATGGTGGGTTCTCCCCTCAGAGATAACGAACATGAACTCCAGGGAGGTAGGAAGTAAGTACTCTAGCACCGACAGAGAGAGAGAGAGAGAGAGAGAGAGAGAGAAAACGAGAGCATTCGAATCGCAGGGGCTTGTCTGCCCTAGATGTTGATTAGTTGCACGAAACACTCTCGCACTAATTGATACTTACGCGGGCACTGCGCGGCCCGCCGACTGGCGGTAAGGCTGCTTCTTATCCCTACACTAACTGAAGGGTGGATTACGCGCGTAAGTTATAGCCGCACCATCGTTTCGTCCGCTCGCGGGCGATAAAAATGGGCTGACCCTTAAGCTGCGGGCTGCATTCATTGACTTTGGGAGGCTAATTTTCGGCCCGATCAAGGTGCCGGATGGTAAACGGCTCTTATGAGGGGGGGGGGGTGGTTTAAAGTACAAATTCATTTACGAGGAGTCTCAGTTTCGTCGCAGGAAACGTCGCGGCATGAGCGGTTAAGTTCATAAATTTTCTATTTTGACAGGCCAAGCGATTTTCCTCGAACGAAGTATATGTACTGTGGCAAGACCGCTACGCACAAGTGACTGGGAAATTAATCTTTTTTCTTAACAATCACCGCTTATTTCCTTCTTGTTAGAAATGAACAATCGGCAATCGGGTTTCCGGATGAGTCTGCTAATCTAAAACTCCGAGGGCCGGCTTGGTAGTCTAGTTGTAACGACGTAGGCCTGTCAAAAGACCCGCCTTCCTTTCGAATCTCGTTCGGACCGCTGCCGCCCCCCATGCGCAGGATTAACTATCTTGTTATGGATGAATACACTCAGTCACAGCAAGAGCCAAAGCACAATGGTGTTCTGGTTTGGCCATAACCCCACAGGGGCTGTTGTGCCACCTAAGAAGAAGAAGAATGTAAAACTCTTTTCATTTCTTGTTTATTAAAATAAATTGAAAAAATAATACACCTTCTTCAATCATTAATTTCAACCCGTCATTATGATCTAGAAAACAGTTTTGCGTTCATTAGTCGATGCGGTTAAACTCAATCAAAATTTTGTTCGAAGAAAATGCTTACACTACTGATCTATAGATGGCGCTATTCGCAAAAGTTGTTTTCAACGTTGCAAGCTTGCGCTATGAAAACATCACTATGGTAAACGGTATGGTATCATTTTTCGATCAGATTTACAGTAATAAACATTGGAAAATGTTTCCAGGTTATAACTTTTACACCTTAAAAATGTTTCAAACCTTTTTTAATAAAATGCAATGTTTTAAATATGATTATTGTTTTCAGCTTCACGTTCAACTATTCAAAAGTTCGTTGGAAACGGTAATTGTTATTGTGGTATAAATGTTGAAATTAAATTTATTAAATAAAAATAAATTAAACATTTGTGTTTCAAATAAAGTATATTACATACAATAGAGTTACAAACAATTTTATAATGGTGGGTTTATGTATCTTTTTAAAAAATTTAAAAAATATTAATTTTTGTTGCTTATTAAAATTCCTTCACAATCATACATCTTCCCCATCAGCCCAACAACGTACGATCCTTTGACCCCATTTCAAGGCACTAGAACAAGTTTTTTTTTCATGCTTTTTAACACTTGTTGATATTTGTTTACATCCAACACATGTTGCTCGCGAGTACCAACCACGCAACAGGTGTCCGTTAAAAATGTTTTCAAAATTTAAACAAACCACGTGTTGCACATGATAGAGCACGTGCTCAACCAAACGACAACGCCGGTTGCTACTGGCGATGATTGCTTCGGTAACTGTCACTTTGCTACCTTTTTCGTTTACCGGTAGTAAACAACTTAAGCGCTTTTTCATTCAAGTAGGCTGCAGTCAATAGTGAGGACGTGCAAAAACTATTCCCGATATTCTGCTTTACTTAAAAGTTGAACGATGAGACGAACAAGGAAATCGAAACCCAAACTCAAGCGACACATCGAGGATGTGCCGTTTTACAAGTTCAGCCATGGACCAGACGAGCTTCCGCTGGATCCTGCCCGCGCCTTCATCGAGGAGCAAATTGGTACGCTTATAGTTAAAAATGATACTCTTGCCACTTTCTTTACCAAAAACTGTTTGTCTAGGAAAAATTCACTCCACCAAATCCAGCTGCTTCACCAAGGATTACAGCCTTCACCGTTCTCCGCGCGGGGATGGTACACTGGATCCGGAACTGCTCCCACCGGAGACAGTTACCTTGTTTAACCACCACGAACCATCGCCCCGTCCCTCGACATCGAAGGTTTACTGCCGGGGTGAACCGGCTCGCGACGGTGGTGATCCACTGTCCACAAAAACCAAAGATGCTACCGATCGTATGATCGACGTGTACAAACGCTTCCGCCTGAAGCTGTTTCACGATCTAGCGCTCACGAAACCGGTGCTTCGTGGCAATGAGTTTTTTCGACGGTACGGCCGTGCGGATGAGACCGGCCGGCGCAAATTGCCATCCCTGTGGAGAAAGAAGCGACCCCAAAAGTTTCAGTTTGATGAGTTTGCCTATCGCACGCCGGAAGAAAATGAGGAAGCGCTGAAGCGAATCCAGAAGCATCTGGATCGGATGATTGCAAAGAGTATAAGGGAAGCCGAGAAGCGTCGCAAAGAGAAAGAAGAGCAGGAGAGAAGGCCACAGTTTGTAGGTTTAATTTTATTGCGATTTAGATTGTTGGTTATTTAACGATAACTTACTTTCCAACGTTATCCACAGTGTACCTCCAAGAGCAAAAATGTCTACCAGGCTAAGGTGAAGAAGAAGCGTCTAACGAACGAACAATATATCAAAAAACTCAAGCAATCGGAAAGCATGTAAGTGGTCTACCATTTTCTCCCCCCACTAACCTTTACTTATCCAAGCATCTTTTACAGCAAGCTCAAGTACCTGCAAGCCCTACTGCCCGTCCATCCGGACGAGCAAAAGCACAAAATACTGCAACGCTACGAGCAAAACTTCCGTCAAGCGATGTATTTTTTTGACGACACCATGAAACAACGTACACTCAACGTGCTCGATCAGCTGGACGTACGCAAAATCGAACACTATCCGTCGCATCTGATCAAAAAGATACTTCCCCGCATAGATCATCGTCTTAACCATCTCAAACAAGCGCACAAATTCATCCAGGAAGAGGAACAGCTCTGGCCCAACGTATATCCGGAGGTGATCCTGATGGACTACCTCTTCGACAGCGATCATGGGGTGTCCCGGGATCAGGCAGTGTTTTTCATCATACTGCTGATGGACCTGCAGGAAGACTATCGATACTATGTTAAGCGAGCGTTTCTACGCTACATCCTACGCTCAGAAGCAGAACGGGCCCGGCTTCAGCTTGCGATCGAACCGCCAGAGTTTCCCATGGCCACAATGGTTGCTCCAGTGCCTTGGAAGTGCTCGATACAGCTGGCCAAAAACAGACTCGAGGAGGTACTGATGATCAATCACCCCGTACTGCAGGCGATCAATATGCTTTGGCACAAACTGTACAGCAACTTGCTGGTGGTCGATTCGGTTAAATTCTACAGCACCGATATACCGATGCACGCCGACAAAATAACCGAAATGATACACAACAGCTGTCGGATTACGAGAGACGTAAGCTGACCGATACTTTGCAGTTGCAGGGATCTTAATTGCGTTGTGACTCATTTCAGATACTAATCAACGACTGGATGCCACGCGTTGCCGACCTTGTGGACGTGATGCGCAAATACTGGAAAGATCTGGTGCCGCGTAACTCTACCCACGGAGGACGAGGGACCATCTTTTTCAACTGCATACACGCCCTGACCTCGTACCATCTGCAGGAACTGATCAAGAAGAGCCTGGATCATTTAGTCGAGGCGCTGGAAGTTTACCGCGACGGTGACATTGCTGGGGATGAACCAAAAGTAAGAAAGAAGCCGTTCATGACACTGGCCGTCTCGGTCGTGGGACAACATCACACCGACATCGAGAAGACTACCGAGAAGGGTGATCTATCGCTGTACCAGGTGGACGATGACGATCCCGACATACTGTCCTCGGAGTCGGACGATTTCGTACTCACCAATGGGGATGAACGGCGAACGTCCTTCATAGTGGAAAGCAGTGGTAAAATCATCATCTATCCGTACATGGAGGAGCTGCCCGATCTCTTCAAAAGCTACTTCGTGAAGATTCTAAAGGTGGGTTACAAGATACCGCGGCTCGAGTACTACCTGACGCAGGACGAGAAGCAACTAGGTTATCTGCACTTTATACGCACCGACAACGACGATATGGAGAAGTTGTACGAGCGCGTGAAGAAGATTGTCATCGCAAACCAGACAGGTCCGACGGTTTACCTTTACCCGATGTACGAGTACTATTTCCCCGTGCTGGCGAACAAGATGAAGCTCATAACGGAGGGCATTTTCTCGCAACAAGAGCTACCACCGTTGGACATCTTTAAAGAGCTGGTGCAAAAGTTTACCGATCTGCTGAACGGGATCTACTACCTGCGGGACTTCATTCCACTCAATCTCTTCATGCTTGACAACAGTAGGCTGAACAAAGTGCTGGAAAAGCTGGTGAACGATCTCAAAAACTTTGTCATCAACTATTTCATCACACTCAATCAGGTGGATAACAGAAGGTAAGTTTAGGAGGGAGTAAACACAGTTGTCTGTATCTGAAAATCATCGCTTTCTTCAATTACCGGCAGAATTTGTGACGAGTTTGAGGATATGTCACTTCACGCTGGTGAGAGACCGAAAGAAACTCCCGAAGTGGTCGCCCTACAGAACTATCTGACTCATTGCCGAGAGGAGCGCATGTACCAGCTAACGTCTGAGATCAAGCAGGTCGCTCAACGTGTTATCTTCCTGCTTACTCATGCGATTCTTGATCGTATGTACACTTCTTTTTTCTCATACTAACTTTTCAAGTTTTCGGTGGTTTTTCATGCACTGTCTTTATGCGTCTCTTTAGAGGAAGACATCAATCTGAACTCGCGCCTGTTCCTATGGCCGAAGGAGCTTGAAAAGGTGCTCGATCTTAGTGGAGCCCGGTTAGCAGTCGTGCGTGATAACCTCGAAACGTCTCTACGTGAACGGCGGGTCAAGTTTGAGCAGTACCTAATGACGGAGAAGAAAAAGATGGACCATTTCCGTACGAGAGAAATACGTGAAATGCTTTCGCTGGACGACTTGCGCGATAAAGTGGACACCGTGGACGGATTGATGAAGATCTTAGAAGTATCTACCTATTCACTGCATTTTCAATACATAGTGTCTAACTTAATTTCAAATCTCTCCAGGACTGCAGCAGGGAGGCAAGGGAGATCAACACGAACGAGAACTTGCTGCAGATCGATCTGTCGTTCTTCCCCTCGCTCAACGAAATGATAGAAAAGATGGGACCGATTGAGAAGCTGTGGCACACGGCGTACAAGTTCGACACCTGTCACGAGGTGTGGTACTTTGGACCGTTCAAAGATCTCGATGCGGACGTCATACGGAACGCAGTGGAGGAGATGTATCAAGCGATCTCGTTGCTGTTGAAAGAGCTTACCGGTAGCCCGCAGGCCAAGCGTGTTGCCGAGCAGATACGCATGAAGGTGGAGAAGTTTAAGGTGTACCTGCCGATACTGGAGTCGATCTGTCGCCAGGGACTGTGCGATCGCCACTGGAAGCAGATCTCGGAAGAGCTCGGCCAAGAAGTGAACCCGCTGGTGCACAATTCGCTCAGTCAAATGGTGGAAATCGATATCGTCAAGATACAGGACCGGCTCGAGGAGATCTCGAATGCGGCCGGCAAGGAGTACGAGCTGAACATCCAGCTCGTCAACATGCAGGAAGAGTGGACCGACGTACTGTTCGTTTGCGTGCCGTACCGGGACAGCGATATGTACATACTTTCCTCGGTCGACGAGATCCAAACGCTGCTGGACGATCACATCCTCAAGGCGCAGGCGATGCGAGGATCGCCCTATATCGCTGCGCTCGGCACGAAGGCAAACAACTGGGAGGACAAGCTCATCTCCATGCAGGACATTATCGATACCTGGCTGCAGGTGCAGGCGACCTGGATGTATCTGGAGCCGATTTTCAGCTCCGAAGACATCCTGCGCCAAATGCCAACGGAGGGCCGTCACTTTAAGGCAGTCGATCGCGTATTCCGCAAGATAATGAAACACACCACGGCAGATCCGCACGTCATCCAGGCGACAGATTATCCAGAGCTGCTCAACACCCTCCGGAAGGCGTACACCGATCTGGAGGAGATCCAGAAAGGTCTCAACATGTATCTGGAGAAGAAGCGGCTCTTCTTTGCGCGATTCTTTTTCCTCTCGAACGACGAGCTGTTGGAGATTTTGTCTGAAACTAAGGATCCACTGCGGGTGCAACCGCATCTGAAGAAGTGCTTCGAGGGCATACACGCCCTGCAGTTCGATCCGCAGATGGAAATCATTGCAATTACATCGGCTGAACAGGAAGTGATACCTTGTGTTCGTAAGGTTAACCCGAACCTTGCTAACGTGAGTATGATCCGTAGGTAGAAGAGTGTACAATAATAATAAATTTGAACTTCATTTTAACTACGATAGGGGCTGGTAGAGAAATGGCTGAAGGAAGTCGAAACGGTGATGCTGGAAAGTGTCAAAGAACAGATCTGGCAGTCGTATGAGCGCTACCCGAACGATCCGCGTAAAGTGTGGGTATTGAACTGGCCAGGACAAGCTGTGCAGGTTGTGTCCTGTCTCAAGTGGACCGAAGAAGCAGAAGAAGCCATTCAGCAAGGCCAATTACCACAGTTCGCAAGCACATGCAGCAATCAGATCGCGGAGCTGGTGGATCTTGTACGAGGGAACCTTAGTGCAGGTGCAACGATTACCATCGAAGCACTGATCGTCGTCGATGTACATGCGCGAGACATTATTAAATTGCTCGCCGAGAAGCAGATAAGCGATGTGGGCGATTTCAACTGGTTCTCGCAGCTTCGATACTACTGGCGCATAGACGATGACGACAAGCAAAGCTACGTCGGTGTCAGTATGGTGACGACGGACCTTAAGTACGGCATGGAGTATCTCGGCAATACGGGACGTCTCGTAACGACCCCACTTACCGATCGATGTTTCCGCACCCTGATGGGTGCTTTCAAGCTAAACCTCGGCGGTGCTCCTGAGGGTCCCGCCGGCACTGGTAAGACGGAAACGTGCAAGGATCTTGCCAAAGCCGTCGCTAAGAAGTGTGTCGTATTCAACTGTTCCGATGGGTTGGACTATAAAGCACTGGGCAAATTTTTCAAGGGTCTCGCACAGTCCGGCTCGTGGGCATGCTTCGACGAGTTTAATCGTATCGAGCTGGAAGTGCTTTCCGTTGTGGCGCAACAGATTCTCACCATTCAGCATGCGATCGCACAGAAGATTGTGAAGTTTACGTTCGAGGACACTCACCTGAAGCTCGATCCTACGTGCAACATTTTTATCACGATGAATCCGGGCTACGCGGGACGAACGGAGCTTCCGGACAATCTGAAGGTTCTGTTCCGTACGGTTGCCATGATGGTGCCGGACTATGCGATGATTGGAGAGATCACGCTCTACTCCAACGGGTTCGATAATGCTCGGGTGCTCGCGCAAAAAATCGTCCACACTTATAAGCTCTGCTCGGAGCAGTTGTCCTCACAGTTCCACTACGACTATGGCATGCGTGCTGTCAAATCGGTTCTAATGGCCGCGGGGTCATTGCGCCGTTCCCAGCCCCACCTGCCAGAGGATCAAATTGTTCTCCGTGCTATTATTGATGTGAATCTTCCGAAGTTTCTTCAACAAGACATTCCACTGTTCGAAGGAATCTATAAGGACTTGTTTCCTGGAGTGGATCTTCCACCGGTAAGAGTTTTAACTTATTTTGCAAGTACATTATTGCTACATTCTGATCCATTCTGTTGTTTTACAGCCTGCCCGCGAGGATATTGTTCGCATACTGCTCGTGAAGCTGGTGAAGCGAAAGCTACAACCTACCGCCTGGTACATCGACAAGATCATGCAGATCTACGAGATGATGCTCGTGCGCCACGGTTTGATGATAGTGGGCGATTCCATGGGAGGTAAAACGACGGCCTACCAAGTATTGACCGAAACGCTGCGCGAGCTGCGCCTCGAAAAAGGACCCAAGTGTGAGGAGCAAGGGGTACAGTACCGTATCATCAATCCAAAGTCCATCTCGATGGGCCAGCTGTACGGCAGCTTCGATCCAGCGTCCCACGAATGGTCGGATGGTGTGCTGGCTAACACGTTCCGCGAAATGGTTAACACCACGAGCCTGGAACGGCAATGGATCATCTTTGACGGGCCGGTTGATGCGGTGTGGATCGAGAACCTTAACACCGTGCTGGACGACAACAAGAAGCTCTGCCTGATGTCGGGCGAAATCATTCAGATGACTAAGCTTATGAATCTTGTGTTCGAACCGGTTGATCTGGAGCAAGCGTCTCCTGCGACAGTCTCGCGGTAAGTGAAAGAAAGATTTCTTCAAAAGGTTTATTTTCTGTTAACTGTATTCACTTCTTTATCCAGATGTGGTATGATCTACATGGAACCGCATCAGCTCGGTTGGATAGCGCTGCACAAATCTTTCCTGCTGGTGCTGGAAGAGAAAGGTGTGTCGGAGATAAGTATCGGAGTGTTCGAGCAGCTTGTTGAGTGGTTAATTCCTCCTTCGCTAAAGTTTCTCAAAATGGTTAAAACCGTGTTACCCATCTCGGAGATGCAGTGCTATTCGGTAGTACAACCTCACCTAGCCATCCCTTTGATAGCTGACTTTATCCTCGCTGTTTTCTTTATTTCAGATGTTCTCAAGGTTTTTCTCCATATTCTGCACCCGCATGCAAAACTACACTCAAATACAGTTTCAGCAGACGTTCCTGTTCTGTTACGCCTGGGGTTACTTCTCGTCCGTCACGAACGAGGGACGCAAAATGATCGATCCTCTGCTGCGCAAGATACTGTACGGTGGCAATGAAGATCACCCGAAACCGAAACACTTCTCGCTTAACCGTGGACAGATGTATCCGGAAAAGATGAACTTTATGGACTATCGTTTCGATGGGCACGAAAATTGGTGGCCCTGGCAAACGACCGAGGAAGTGGTCCTGCCTGAAGCCTGCATCGTGTCCGAGCTTATGATTCCAACGAAAGAAACCGGCTACATCCTGTACTGGACCAATCTGTGCGTTCGCAACGGTATTCCAATTATGCTCGCTGGCCCTACTGGCACGGGTAAAAGTGCTACCATATCAAACTACATCCGTGAGCTGCCGAAAGCGAAGTTCATTTCGAACATCATTAACTGCTCGGCGAGGAGCACCGCGGCACAGGTGCAGGACACGATAATGGGCAAGCTTGATCGACGACGCAAGGGAGTGTACGGGCCACCGGTCGGGAAGGAGTGTGTTAACTTCATCGACGATCTTGCAATGCCGGCACGGGACGAATACGGCTCTCAGCCCCCGCTGGAGCTCGTCCGTACTTGGCTCGATCATCGCATATGGTCGGATCTGCGAGATACATCCAAAATCGAGTTGATCGACCTACTGCTCATCGCAGCGATGGGACCGATCGGAGGAAGCAATTTTATCCCTCAACGTCTCTATCGCCACATGTTCGTAATGTCGGTAGACTCCTTTGAAGATACCACACTGATGCGCATCTTCTCTTCGATCGGCGATTGGCACTTTGCCAAGGGCTTTCCGGAGCCCGTGGCGCGGCTCAGCAAGCTGCTCAGCCAAGCTGCCATTGCAGTGTACCGTGGAGCGATCGAAAACTTCCTGCCAACGCCTGCCAAGTCTCACTATCTCTTTTCCCTTCGCGATGTGTCCCGCGTGTACCAAGGTATCGTACTGCTGCCCTCGAAAAAGCTACCCGATCCAGAGAAGCTGGTACGGCTGTGGGTGCATGAAACGTATCGCGTGTTTTGTGACCGCTTGGTGGATGACGACGATAAGCTGCAGCTGCTTCGCCTGGTTGATGATGCTTGCGTGACGCATTTACGCTTGAAAATGGAACAAGCGTTCGGTGATCGTCTCGAGCCGGGGCAGAAGGTTTCGGACAAGCATATACGCGATCTGCTGTTCGGAAATTACATGGAACCAGCGGCGGTAACACGCATCTACGATGAGGTGGACAACTGGGAACAGCTGGAGAAAAACATCAACTTCTACCTGTCCGACTACAACGATCGGTCGAAATCGCCCATGAACTTGGTGCTGTTCCGGTTTGCGATCGAGCACATCTCGCGCGTCTCACGCGTACTGCAGATGCCCCGCGGACACTTGCTGATGGTGGGACTCGGTGGATCCGGCCGCCGTAGTGCCGTTAAGCTGGCCTCCTTCATGAGCGACTCGCACGTGTTTCAGGTGGAAGTGACGCGCAGCTACACGCTCAACGAGTGGCGCGAGGATATGAAGAAGCTGCTGATGTATGCGGGATGTGAGGGCAAGCGGACGGTATTTCTGTTCAACGACTCTCAGGCCAAGGAGGAAGCGTTCGTGGAGGATATCAACTCGCTGCTCAACACGGCCGACCTGCCCAACCTGTTCCAAGCGGAAGAGAAGGCGGTTATCCTCGAACAAATGCAAATAATCGTCCAGGCCACGAACAAGCCAATCGATCTGACAGCACTCTCGCTATACACCTTCTTTGTGGAGCGTGTCCGCGAGAACCTGCACATTGCGCTCGCTTTCTCACCGATCGGAGACTCCTTCAAGAAGCGGCTACGCATCTATCCCTCCCTCATCAACTGCTGCACAATCGATTGGTTTACGGCTTGGCCCGATGATGCGCTGCAGAAGGTGGCGGAATATTTCATTCGCTCGATGGATCTCGCCAGCAGCCAGGAACGATTGTCATCCCGCGAGTCGTCCAGCGTGGAAGTGGTGGAGCCGCCGGAAGAAAAGGATTCAAAAGTGCGCAAGCTTTCCGAGCTGGAAGGCAAGCTCATTGACTGTGTGCTGGTGTTTAACGAGAGTGTCGTGGAAAACTCGAACCGGTTCTTCCTGGAGCTGGGTCGACGGAACTACGTCACCCCGACGTCGTACCTCGAGATGCTACGTTCGTTCAAAGATCTGTACCACAAGAAGTACTCGGAAACTATTACCCAGCGCGATCGGTACACTACCGGGCTCGAGAAGCTTGACTTTGCCGCCGGACAGGTATCGGTGATGCAGGACCAGCTTAAGGATCTGCAGCCGATGTTGAAGCAAACGTCGGACGAAACGGAGAAGATCATGGTAAACATTGAGCGCGAAACGGCCGAGGCTGAGAAGAAGAAAGAAATTGTTGGAGCGGACGAAACGGCAGCAAACGAGGCGGCCGCCTCGGCGCAGGCAATTAAGGATGATTGTGAGAGTGATTTGCAGGAAGCAGTACCGGCCCTGGAAGCTGCCCTCTCGGCCCTGGACACCCTGAAACCGGCAGACATTACTGTGGTGAAGTCGATGAAGAATCCACCGTCCGGTGTGAAGCTTGTGCTGGAAGCGGTTTGTGTCATTCGGGGTATCAAACCGGACAGAAAGCCTGATCCAAGTGAGTAGTGTTAGGGGTTGATATTACAGATCATTTCACTTACTTTACACACACTTTCCGTTTGATCCGTTTCCGAAGATGGCCATCTCGTGGAGGATTATTGGGGACCGTCACAGAAGATGCTCGGAGATCTCAAGTTTCTGGATAGCTTGAAGACTTTCGACAAGGATAACATTCCCATACCCGTGATGAAGAAGATCAGAGAAGTGTATGATATACCCGATTTTCAAGATTTCTCCTATTGCTTCTAACTCAAATATTTTTCCCACCACAGCTACATTGCTGATCGTGAATTTGTGCCGGAAAAGATCAAAAGCATCTCCATGGCTTGCGAGGGCCTGTGCCGGTGGGTGCGTGCGATGGAGATCTACGATCGGGTCGCCAAGATTGTCGCCCCGAAAAAGATTGCCCTGGCCGAGGCGGAGGCTGAACTGGCGATGCAGATGGAAAAGCTCAACTCGAAACGTGCTGAGCTGCAGGAAATTCTCGACAAACTGCAGAAGCTGAACGATTTCTTCGCCGAAAAGTCGCGCGAAAAGAAACGACTCGAAGATGAGATCGACAGCTGCGAAAAGAAGCTGATCCGCGCGGAACAGCTGATCGGGGGGTTGGGTGGCGAGAAGCGCCGCTGGTCGGAATGTGCCTTCAATCTGCATCAATCGCTGAGCAATGTGGTGGGTGACGTATTGCTAGCCGCTGGCTGTGTGGCCTATCTCGGTTGCTTCTCAACCGAGTTTCGCTCGACGATCGTGCGGGAATGGAACGCGGATGCAGTGTCGCGACGCATTCCGTGTACGGAAAACTTCTCGCTCATCACCACCCTGGGCAATCCGTTGCAAATCCGCAGCTGGTCTAACTGGGGTCTGCCGACGGACAATTTTTCGGTGGAGAATGGCATTATCGTGAAGCATGCACGCCGCTGGCCGCTCATGATCGATCCCGAGGGGCAGGCGAACAAGTGGGTCAAGAACATGGAGAAAGCGAACAACCTTAAGATTATTCAGCAAATGGAAGCCAACTATATGCGCATCGTGGAGAACGCTATCATCAATGGGTATCCGGTGCTGCTGGAGAATGTGGGCGAGAACATCGATTCCGGGTTCAACTCGATACTGGAGAAGAATATCATCTATCAGAAGGGATCGTATAACATCAAGTTCGGGGATGGTATGATTGAGTACAACGACAACTTCCGGTTCTACATCACGACCAATCTACGCAATCCACATTACCTACCCGAGACCGCCGTCATGGTGACGCTGATGAACTTCATGATCACGGAGCAAGGCTTACGTTCCCAGCTGCTTGGTACGGTTATCGTCCAGGAGCGTCCCGATTTGCAGGAGAAAAAGGAATCGCTCATTATCGAGTCGGCCCAAAACCAGGAAGCGCTGTACAACGCCGAGGCCAAGATTCTCCAGGTGCTCTCCACCGCGGAAGGCAATATTCTGGACGATGAAAATGCGATCGATATACTCACCTCGAGCAAGCAACTGTCGGAGGAGATACAAGCGAAACAGATCATTGCCGTTGCCACGGAGGCGGAAATCGATGCTGCCAGACAGCAGTACGAACCTGTGGCGCGCCATTCGGCAGTGATCTTCTTCTGCACGGCCGAGCTGGCCAATATCGATCCGATGTACCAGTTCAATCTGACCTGGTTCCTGAACATCTTCGTGCAGGCAATCCTCAACTCGCCCAAATCGGATGATCTCGAGCAGCGGCTAACGCACCTCACCGATTACTTCACCATGGCCATCTACAGCAACGTTTGCCGCTCGCTGTTCGAGAAGGATAAGCTTATGTTTTCGTTTGTGCTGTGCCTGGGTATTATGCGCGGGAGGGGCGACATTAAGGATCCGGAGCTTTCGTTCCTGCTCACCGGTGGGCTGGCGCTCGATAACCCCTACCCGAACCCGGCGCCCGACTGGCTGACGGACAAGTGCTGGTCGGAGATTGTACGCGCTGGTGCGCTACCATCCCTGAAAAGCCTGCCCCAATCGTTCATGCAAAACATCTCCCAATGGAAAGCGTACAACGATCTCCAAGATCCCGACGCACATCCCCTGCCCGAACCGTACGATCAGCACGAAAACATTACCAAACTGATCTTGCTTAAGTGTCTCCGACCGGATAAGGTCGTCCCGGGCCTGCAACGCTTCATCGTACAGAACATTGGCAAAATCTATGTGGAGCCGCCGCAGTTCAACCTGGAAACCTCGTACCGCGACAGCTCGCCGAGAATTCCGCTCATCTTTATGCTCTCGCCCGGTTCTGATCCGATGGACAACATCTTCACGTTCGCCAACGCGCACTACATGAGTGACGACTGTCGGGTTATATCGCTCGGACAGGGCCAGGGCCCAAAAGCGACCAGAACTATTCTCGACGCGATCAAGCTGGGGTACTGGGTTGTGCTGCAAAACTGTCACGTGGCCGAGTCGTACATGGACGAGCTGGAGAAGATTTGCATGGACTCTAGCCTGTACGAGTCCGTACATCCCAAGTATCGGCTCTGGTGTACGTCGTACCCTAGCCGACGGTTTCCAGTCTCGATACTGCAGAACAGCGTCAAAATGACGAACGAAGCCCCGAAGGGAGTTAGAAACAATATGACACGCATCTTCACCACGGAACCGCTGTCCAACAATGGGTTCTATTCGGAAGCATTCGACGGTGAGCTCGGGAAGGTGTGGCTTCGTGGCGTGTTTTCGTTGGTGTTTTTCCACGCCGTTGTGCAGGAGCGCTGCAAATTCGGTCCACTCGGTTGGAACATTCCGTACGAGTTCAACGAGTCGGATCTTAAGTAAGTGCTTGCGACATACTCACCGAATGCTTTATTTATTATCGCTTTTTATCTACCCCGAAGGATATCACTGATGCAGCTGAAAATGTTCCTGAACCAATATCACAAGATACCGTTCGAGGGGCACATTTATCTGACGGGCGAGTGCAACTACGGTGGTCGCGTTACCGATGACAAGGATCGTCGATTGCTGATGGCTCTGTTGAACCGTATCTACAACCAAGACACGATCGATACGGACAACTTCTCGCTGACTGAGTCGGGCCGCTATAGGGTCCCGATGCTGCCAACAAAGACGGAGGCACTCGACTACATCGCCACCATGCCCATGATCGCGCACCCGGAGGTGTTTGGTTTGCATGCGAATGCGGACATTACGCGCAACATCGATGAAACCTCTTCGGTGAGTAAATAGCTTCTTTAAGAATAGCTGTAGCTACGCATCCTCTAACCGCCGCTATCATTACAGCTGCTCGATCGAGTATTGCTCACCCAAACGCATCTGTTTGCGGGTACGGCGGCCTCCGACACGGACCAGAAGCAAGATCCCGTGCAGCTACTATGCACCGAGATTGCCAAAAAGCTGCCCAACCTGTACGATGTGGATGCCGTCGCCGAGCTGTACCCGATCGAGTACGAAAACTCGATGAACACCGTACTGCGCCAGGAACTTACGCGCTTTAACCGGCTACTCGAGTACATTCGCCACAGCCTGGTGGATGTGCAGCGAGCCATCAAGGGACAGATCAGCATGATACCGGAGCTGGAGAACATTTACCGAGCGATGAAGATTTCGCGCGTACCGAAGGCCTGGCTGTCGAAGAGCTATCCGTCGCTGAAACCGCTCGGCAGCTACGTGAACGACTTTGTGCAGCGGCTCGCGTTCTTCCAGCGCTGGATCGACGAGGGCGAACCGAACGTGTACTGGATGAGTGGGTTCTACTTCACGCAGTCCTTCCTCACCGGTATTATGCAGAACCACTCGCGCAAGTTCAAGCTGCGCATCGACGAGCTGGTGATGGACTTTGCTGTCACCGGCTTTGAATCGGACGAAGCGGTAAAAGATTCGACCGAGGTGGCGACATTTGTTAAGGTACTGTTATAGTTGGCATATAATTTAGATAGTTTTAAGTTAAACATGTTTCAAAACAACAAGACCTAAACATAATATTCAATTTAATGCTGCTTTTCCAAAGGACAAACGACGCACCAACGTTGACTACGTAACGTTTGACGTAAGTAGATCCACCGTCGACTACAACGAGAAGATGCCACTCCATCACCCTGCAATGCTTCCTTGAACTTCTGCAATGATTAACCCCACCTGTCGTAACCTTTTTAACAGGGTCTGTACCTGGAAGGTGCTCGCTGGAACCGGGAAACCATGCGTCTGGATGAACCGCTGTCACGCATCCTCTACGACACGCTACCCATCATCTCGATGACCCCGGTACTGAAGGTGGACAAGGATGATCAGCAGCGCCTACGCTACAACTGTCCCATCTACAAGACGAGCGAACGGCGCGGAGTTCTGTCGACCACTGGCCACTCGACCAACTTTGTCATGTTTCTCGAGCTGGACACCGACCTGCCCTTGGAGCATTGGGTTCTTCGGGGTACGGCATGCCTCTGCCAACTGGATGACTGAATCCCGAGTCTACAACTACTGTCTCAACAGATTTTTTATCACATTTTCTCACATTTGTATGACTGTTTTGGTGTGGCTTTCAACCCATCAACCCTCCCAGGGTTAGGGGAGTTTGAAATAAATCTGTAGTCGTTACTTCGAGTCTCTTTCTCATTACACACCTGTGTTATCTTATCACCTACATTGGCCGTTGCTTGCTAGGACAAGCCGTCCCCTCAAAAAAAGAAAAACGAAAGAGGGTTCGAAAGAGGCATGTTATCTTATCTCGTCCCAACATACTATTCCCTCACGGTTTGCCAATCGCTCGCTGATAACAGTGTAACGTCGTTAGGGTGTAACCAGACAGACTGTAACAGGTCTTATTGTGCTCCAACGCTTCGAAGCAAGTGGAATCGATTGACACATTTCGAACCAAAGAAAGCGGTGTAAAAAAGCAATTTAAAACAATATTCTACAGTGCGTGTGTTTAGTGCTCCTTTAAAAAGTGTAACCTTTTTTTGCTGGAAATAGTTTCACATTCTTCCTAAAGATGCATATCCTCAAGAACAAAGCGGTTTACTTCACGCTCATGCTCGGTAATTATCGCCATTGTGAAATGAACACACAACAGTGACGCAGGGGTAGTGTTTGAAGTGAATTTGTGTGATTCATCGGTAGAACAGTTCCTGGAATTTGACCTTACCTCATCAGCGCTAACTAAAAAGCTAGCTAAAGCATTGCAAACAGTGCGTGTGTTGCAATATCATTGATTTAGCAATAAAAGATAGAAATATTTTATGAGATTGGCAACATAAAATCTTGCCAACACCCGTAGAACGGTTGTATGGCGGTCATTCGCAACCTCACCATCCTAGGTCACTTTGAATGTCCAAACGGACCGTTAGTGTCTGTTTTATCATACGGGTGGGATCTTTCTCTAGACGATGAATCGTTTCATTACAAACACGATCGAAATGAAGTACTTTTATTACAATATTTAATATTTCAATCACGTCTAGAGCGACACTTTAATACCATTCCACTATTGCTTATCTTTCCCAGTCGTCTTGAGCATGTGTTTGGACGAAACCGAGGCACGCCGTAAGATTCTTCGCGGACGCCGCACCATTAACCGAACCTTCAAACGTGAGTCATTACAAGCAGGTCTGTTTCTCTAGCGCAACAACACTAACCTTTCGTGCCGTGCTCCCGCTCAATTGCCAGGTGGACCAGTCATTCCCGCGTGGGCCATCATTACGATAGTGGCTATCGTGAATCTGCTGCTGGGCGGCATAGCCTATTTAATATTCCGCAAGGTCGTGCTCAATGCACCGATCGAGAACGTTACCTCCTACACGCCCGCCATGCAGGATGAGTACAGTTCCTGAGCGCCTGCAACTGAGCCCCGCCAAACAACACTTACCATTTACCGTTCCCTTCCCTGTTCCCTGTTCCACAACCAATCGACATAACAAATTGATTCCTGCCGGTAGTTTGTAAGCACTTTAAACCTGTAGCGTACACGCCTGTATTGATCGCAAATCAATAAAACCAACCAGATCAGTTTCACGAACGTGTAGCGGTGCGCTTCATTGGTTTTGTAAAACAACCCCCAAACAGTTGCAACCCGCCTCATCAATAATGAAAACCGAAACAGTATTACCATGAACCGCATGGCGTTGTGTCGCTTCCAAGCCACACTTGAGATTGCGTGACGGCAGGCGTCACGTTTACGGTTGCTTTTCTTTTTTTATTTTTGAACTTCCTGCATATTTACACAGGAAAATGGTTTTCCAGATTGCCAGGTCGAAACTCGACAGCAGACATTGGTAAAGTAATCGAATCGTTTCCATATTTGATTACCACGTGTGGTGGAAGAAAAATCCTCATTCCATCCAACCAGCTCGTTCATCTTCAAAATCAACCCTAGACGAGTGAGACGGATCGATCAGAACATCCACTCGAAATCAACATTTGCAGCAGGTCGAACCATGCTTTCCGAGGGGAGCTTAAAACTCCGGGGAAGGGTGTTGGTTGTGAAATGGTTCACACAATGTTCAAGAGCAGCATCGGGACGCCGGGGGCTATGTTTTGCACCGCAGTTTAGCTCCACTAAACCATGGTCACGGTCAAGTAGAATCTGTGCAGCAGCAGCAACAGCAGAGGTAGTAACAGCAAAAAGGGGCAAGCGCCCAGCGAGGGATAACGATTTGTATAAATTTACATAATTCATTTACCCCCTTTTCCTAATTTAAATGTTCACTTTCAATCATCGATGCACGGACGTTCGAATGAGAGGGGCGATAGGGGAGTGGAAGGGGTATGTGTGGTAGGGAGATGACCAGGACCTGGGTTGATACTGAGCCACTTCAAATATTTCACCGTTCATGGTGGTAGAATTCGTCCAGCGGCAACATGAAGTTGTTTGATTGACGTGCACATTGGTCGACATTAGAAAACAGACTTTTTTTCAAAGGAATTTTAAATTATTTAAAACTGTACTTTATTCGTTATTTGTCTTTTGAATGTTTTTTAGTTTTAGGATGAAAATTTTAAATTATGTCCGAAAAAACTCAGTTTTTCGTGCTTTCTGTCCGCTTCGTGTAACATTCCTATCCCGTTGTGCCGACCATCATTATCATCCCCCAGTCGTCCCATCAAACCTAAAACCGCAAATCCTAACCACATCAGCCTCATCATCGCTGCTGCCACCGAAATCAGTTCCATTTGGACAGTGCGTGGATAAAAATGTGCCACGGCTAGCGCTCCGTGGAAGTGGTTGCGGTTCCCTTTGCCGAAGCGAGTGTTCCAACTGGGAGAACTTCTCTCAAGCCCCCTGCAGTGAGTGATCTTCTGGATCTTCGCGAAAGAAGTACACCGATCATGCATACGCCGGGATCTTCAACCGCCGGTTACGCACTGCTGCTGATCGTGCAGGTGGTGTTTATTATCGTGTTTGGATTCTGCACCGACTACGCCAAGGAGCTACTGCCCGTGAAGAATGAAACGGCTCGTGCTAACCTCCCGTCCGAACCGGAAGGAGGAAACCTTCGCAAATATCCTCGTAAGAAACTGTGCCATCCCGTCCACGCATCAGCTCAACTTTTTACTGAGTTACACCGCTTCCCCCCCCCTTCCAGACTTCCAGGACATTCACGTGATGATCTTTGCCGGATTTGCCTTTCTGATGACCTTCCTGAAGCGGTACGGCTTTAGCGCCTCCGGACTGAACCTGCTGGTCGCCTCGCTCGTCGTGCAGTGGGCCATCATCATGCGCGGCTGCTACGAGATGGAGGACGGCATCATACCGATCTCGCTGCAGAACCTGATCGGTGCGGACATTGCGGCCGCAGCCGTACTGATCAGCATGGGCGCCCTGCTCGGCCGTACCACCCCGATCCAGCTGCTTATCATGGGCATTGTGGAGATTGCAATCTTCGCCGGCAACGAGTACCTGCAGCTGGAGCTGGTAAAGGCGGCCGATGTCGGTGGTTCGATCACGGTGCACGCCTTCGGTGCATACTTTGGGCTGGCGGTAAGTTTTATGCTCCGCCCCAAGAAGGACCAGGCACGGGCGGGCCCACTGGAAGGTTCGTCCTACAGCTCGGACATTAGCGCCATGATCGGGACGATCTTTCTGTGGATCTTCTGGCCCAGCTTCAACTCGGCCCTGGTCGACGGGGCGGATCAGGAGCGGGCAATCATCAACACGTACCTGTCGCTGGCCGGTGCAACGGTGGCCACCTTCGTGCTGTCCGCGCTGGTATCGCACGAGCACAAACTGGACATGGTGCACGTGCAGAACTCCACGCTGGCTGGTGGTGTTGCCGTCGGTTCGATCTGCAACCTGCTGATCCATCCGTTCGGTGCACTGATCGTCGGTGTTCTTGCGGGCGTTATTTCCGTGCTGGGGTATCGGTTCCTTACGGTACGTATTCCGGTGCTATCTAATGTTTACCTTGTCGTTATCTCAACACCCACTGGAGCTCGCTCTCACGCAGCACGGCATCGGCATCACGCTTTTGAGCAAGCTTTTTTAATTATGTCATTACCAGTGTAGACTCCACAAAAAACATCAAAAGTCCAACCCAACTCCCAGCTGTTAAATGCTGCTAACGAAATGGGCACTTCCTCTGTCTACTGCACTATTAGCAACTGCTTAAAATGCTCAACCCGTCGCGTCACGACGCCACGTTTTCGGAACTGTTTCACACCGACCTGATAAAATGTTGAATCGCAAAGTGCTCCACTTAGCACTCAGTTTAATACGCAAGCAGATGGAGGAACGTTTTTTGATACAAACTATCACCAAATGGTGAAACAACCATATGGGAACTTATTAGCAGATCGAAACTATTTTTACTCGTTTCTATTTCTCCATTGCTTCCCATTTGTCTTCGTAAATATCGGTGCAAAATTTCAAGGTTAGACTAATCAGCAGCATCAATTTCTCCCTTTTACAGCCCGCCATACTGTCCAACCTGCGCATTGCGGATACGTGCGGTGTGCACAATCTGCACGGCATGCCCGCCGTCCTGTCTGCAATCTTCTCCGCCATCTATGCATCGTTCGCGAGTGTGGAAACGTACGGCAGCTCGTTGGCTACGATTTTCCCAGCGATGCAGAACCCGAACGCTACCAGTGCCGCCGGAGAAATGGAGCATCTGGAATATGTTATTGGGGTAGGCACTGGTTTCGATCGGTAGAACGGAACTTTACATCTCATTTCAAAATGATTCTTCTCATTGTTTGTCCTCTCTGCAGGGATACGGCCGTTCCGGTGCTAAGCAGGGTGCCTTTCAGCTTATGGCTATCGGTTTGACGATGGTAATCGCCATTGTCGGTGGTTTGGTTACGGGTAAGTACGGTGATCTCAGCGATCGTCCCTCTACTGATGCAATCGCGTAACGCTTGTTTGATAGGAATTATCATTAGAATGAACGCGTTCGGAGGGCTGCTAGGCGCATCAGTACAGTGCAGTGATGCGCTCTGGTGGCAGCTGCAACCGACCGAAAGCCCAAAGCAAGGGCCGAATGGTACACTGTCTAACCCTAGCATGACGCTCAAGGCAAACGTTGCGTTTAGGCGGGCGTTGAAAAGGTGATAAGTAAATTGAAATTGGCTAGATCGCTGTTCCATCACCCATTTTTTTGCACCGCTGCACAGTGTTGATTAGATGGAGTATTGATGTTTCATGCTAGTATGTTTTTTTGTTTGGCTTGTACAAGCCAATTTTACCTTTCATTTTTCAGTCCGTATGTAAAAAAGATTCTACTTAAATTAGGCTAATTTGACTCTTCTAGGAACCAACAAAGAACAGCGAGATATTACATCCGTTTTCACTTAGAAATGATCAATTCAGTGATTGCTTTTAATTTGAGTACTAGCCTTTTTATGACATTTTAAGATAGAGACTTAATGTTTGGATGTTTATTGATTTAATTTCAATTTATTTCCTGGCTCGAGCTATATAATTTTGATTGTGTTTGTGTAATGTATCCTTTATTTCTCAATACAGTATTTGATGTCAGCTTTAATATCATTATTAACGTTTTCATTATTGATACCATTGAAGGATTGATACTCAAGTCACCCTCAGTTCGTCAGTTGGAAGAACATGAGCTGCACAAGGACGATGCCTTCTGGGAGACGCCATCAGAAGAATCGACCAATACTACCACCACAAACGAGTCAGCAAGTCACTAAACGAAAAAGAAGCGTTGAACACGAAAACACTTCAACCGGGCAGTATACAATTGTTGTCTTTGTAAGCGATCGAGTTAAAATAAACCGTAAAATGTTATTTAGAGTTAAACAAGTGATCACAAACAGAAACGGTAGCAGCTAAGGGCTAAGCTCATGTAACCATTCAAAGCGATTCCACTACAATGAAACACATTGATCGGATGGAGAAAAACAATTAAAAAGCAAACGACGAAGAAGAAAGTCATCACGATCACTCAACATCTTTCGAGCAAGATTTCCATCACGCTCGGAATTGATTTCAGTCGCGATTGTGTGGCGAGATACGCATGTCTGTCTTCTCTCCTCTCGCTTGCCACCTGTGTCCCACCCGTTTAAGTCCCATTTTCATGCCAGCTGGCTCTCAATCGCCCCATCACTACCGCCACCCCGTTCCAGCACCGTCGAGAGTTTCCCGGCGTGCCACCACGCCACCAGGCACATGGCCAACGTTTGCAAAATTTCGCTTGCACGCTCCACTACACACACGGTGCCAACGGTGGTCACGCTAAGCTGCCACTTTATCACGCGATCATACCTTTGAGCGCCAGCTTTATACTCTCCATTTCTTTAATAAGCGTGAAATGTATCACCTGCACACGTCGCCCTTTCGCGTAAATCCCGCCCCTGTCCACACGGTTTTGCGTACCACCGGGGCTCCTTCTGTATTTTTACACACTTCTACCTAAAACTCATTAAAGCGCATGCTAATGCATTAAAACGGCAACGACTGGGAAACAATGGGGCAGCGGACACGTTTAGCGGGAAAAGCTACCTGCCCATTATAAACAGTGGCATAAAATCGTAGCATTAGTCCCCGGCTAGCCCCGTTTCATTCACGGCAATCCAATTAACGATGTCATACACACGCTGCCAGCATTAGTCCTTGCGGCATCCTGATGTCACTTCTTCCGACATAGCGACGTGCTCGTACAAGACTCCCGGTGCAGGACAGCCCAAAATCTAAACCACTATCCGATTAGTGTTACGTGCGGTCGGAAACTTTGCCAATATTATGTCACGTTCGCGAACGACCACTGACCATTGTGCCCCAAGACAAAACCGGCAAATCAAAGACACAAAACGTTCCATCGGTCCGTGCTTTCTAATTTAATGAAAAGTGACCCACATTTCGGTGGGGGCTAATGAACTTTCAATCCTTTAAAGAGACGCTTTAGTTTCGAATTGAGTAGCTTCGCGTGTCGTCACATCTACACCCTTTCCCACTGTTTGCTAATTGATCTCAATCTCTCGCAGCAATGTCGGTCATCTCACAAGAAACCAACAGCAGGTTGTGTGTACGTAACCTACAGCAGTGCCGAACGAACCTACCCAAACACCTCACATGCGACACTTCCAGACACTTCCGCAAATGAGCACGCGAAGGTATAATGAACGAAGCCCCACGACGCTGGTTTCGAGGGATAGGGGGATGAGTCCTACGTTTTCCGAGCGGGTGGGAGCGGGAAAAGCGACATGGAAAATGAGTGAAAGAGAGAGATATGTATGGGCACATTTTCTGCTTCACGCACATGCCATGAAGTTTCGCTCGTACGGTTCATAACAATTCCTAGAACCTGGTGAACGTTGGTTCGGCCAACGAAAGTTTGAGGCCAGGGACGGCTGGGAATGAGAAAATTGTTGAAAAATTGGTTACAAAGCTATTTCATTCGTTTTTTTTTGTTTTATTCTAAGTGAACAAGAGCAAATCAAAAAACAATTTAAAAATCTTTAAAAGATTAAAACAATCTTAAAAGCCCAAACAAATGCAAAGAATTTATTTTATTAGTAATAAATAAGAAAAAATAGCAAAAAGACTCTGCACCAATAAAACAAGTTCAATCAAATGAGAAAGAAAACCTGAAATGTTCGTATAGATCGTACCAGTAAAAAGAAACAAAAAGAATTAAAAAAAAGCGAAAAGAATAAAAGCAAATAAACGAATCGGTACAAAGAGACGTAAAAATATTCGGAAAGATTTTTTGTCATATTATTACACTCATACTTGAATCTTTGAATTTGTATTCCTTCTTTTATTCTTTGCAGACCATTTCGATTCCTTTGCGATTCTTTTCCAGTTCTTAGTGTTGAATTTTGTTAACGTGTAACACTTTTTATTTTTTATTTTTCCAGTACGTCATCAATTATCCAATTATTTATCTATTCGTTTTATGTTGTCTGTTCTTTCTTAACAGTCTTTTAACTATTTTTAAATCTTTTTTTCTTACATTCTTTTCCATTCCTATTCCTTAGTTTAAGATTCGTTCTATGTGTTTATCGGTTTATTTCGATTTAAACCTGCCTAACTTTAAAGAGCAAAATATTGCAGCTTTACAACATTAGATGCATTAGTTGTTCAGTACATTAGAACAATTAGATGTTCAGTAAACAGTATCACCAACATCAAAAACTGATAGGCAAGTTGTGTCTTCTCAGGCTGCTAACCATGACACAGGTCCACAAACCGTTGCATAGAAAGAAGCTAGACAACAAAAAACACTAACAAACCAATTGGTCCGACCGTCCTGAAAAAAAAACGAGAAAAAAAACATACAACATCGCGACCGCTACAGCGCAAACACGGGCCCAGCACACAAAAACTCTCCCGAAGACGTAAAGTCGCGAAACGCCAAACGGCGAACACCGCACGGGTATAGCACGGGGTAATTAGAACCGCAACCGCTATAGACGCAAAGCAACCCATCGGCCCGAACCATCGCTCATTTCGCTAGCGGCACCCATCGAAGCAGGCCGCAATTTGTGTGTGTTGCTTCCTCACGCGCAGTCGGCGGTTGCTTATTCCGTTGGTTGGTTTTTCCCGTTTTTCTTTTTCCGTTCCGCTGTTCCGTAATCTAGAAAGAAAAGTCCGTGGAAACCTGTTACTGCGTCGGTCCGCAGAAATCCGAGGTGCGTTGTACAAGTGATACCATTTTCCACGGATATCGTGTGCTGTTTTGCGTGTGCGTTTCTCCGTGCGGGTATCTGTTTTCCTCTCGCGGCATGCCCCGGACGGAGGGAGCGGCCGTACCGGGAGGGAATCGTACAGTAGCCGGACCATTTTTACCGTAATCGAACGCAAGGAAAATCGATCCGACAGGTGGATGTAACCTAGCAGGGTGAAACCTCTAATCATCGCCGTCTCTAAAAACTGTGAATGTGTGTCCGTGCGTGCGTCTGTTTGTTTGTGTGTGAGCCGTTCCCTTATTTTTCCCACCGCGTAAACGGTCGAGAAAGTGAAACCAATCAAGAAAAGTAAAAGCCCACCCCAACAGCACCATCACCCTTCATGCCTCAGGCCTTCTGTTTGTGTTACGACCGTTACGTGAATTTTTGCAGTTCCATTTTCTCCTTTCGGCCATTCCGTTTCACATTTCGATGTTGTTGTCTTTTTTTTTTGTTATTGTTGTGTGTGTTCAATAATGAGGTAAAAGAGTTCGATCCGGCAAAGTGTTTATTAAATTTATCCCGAACGCGCATCGCGCAACCCTCTCACGGCGCGTGGAACGTGCGTTGTGGGGGTGAGTGCGCGCAACCAGCGCAGCATAGGCACAGTGGGTAAGCGGTAGTAGGCCAGTGGTTAAAAATAACACCACACACCCCTTTACACCGCGGTGGTTTGCGAAGTGATGGCGATGGTGATGATAGCGCAATGATCTCACAGCGCACCCGCCCTAACGCAACGCAAGCACTCGCGCGCATCTGACGGTGGTGCGGATGTGAACAGGCGCGCTCAGTGCGACCCCACTCCAGTTAGGGGGTGATGGTGGCGGAACGACAGAACGACATTGACAGACGCAACGCGCATCGCAAGCGACGGGTGTGAGTGCGGGTACAATTTTCTACCTCATCGAGAAGTAGTTCGAACTAACCTCAAAAAGGCTGTCCCAACATGGTGCGATGTACTTGTACGAGGTAGTAGTAAAGCCAAACGGTGCCTCCTCGGTGCTGCAACCCCCGGCGGTGGTTGCTGTTTTCGCAACTTTTGTGGCAAAAATCGCAAGCAATAGCGTAAAGTGGCGTGCGGATGGCAAAATCAAAGCGTCGTACCAACAACAACAAAAAACGAAGCAGGAAGTGGATGAGTGTGTTGATTGCACCAGCGAGTGACAAGTGTGTGTGTGTGTGTATGTGAGTGTGTTGATTGCACCAGCGAGTGACAAGTGTGTGTGTGTGTGTATGTGTGGCTGTGCGTGTTACTGAGTTGGTGGGACGAGGTAGGCGAGGAGGTGTTTTATCATCTAGGTTTCCGCACTAAACGAGGCATCTCTCAGCTCTGATACGTCATACTCACGGCGTGTGTGTGTGTGTGTGGTTCCCCTAGCTATTGTTTTCCGTTTCCATACTAACATAACAAAAAAGTTAAAGACCGGTGTCCATTTCATCATTCTCCAGATCTAACCCCAAGGTACAGGGTGGTGGTAATTCTATCCCCTAAGCTGGATAAGAAGCTTCCTTTCTAAAAGCGCTTTTTGCGTAATACTTCTCCAAATTTTTTGCTCCCAACTCCCCCTCCGCTCTAACCGTCCCTTTTGTCGCGCCCCAAAAAACTGAAACAAAAAACATTCCACACAAAGCACACCTTTGCAATGCTATGGCAGTGGTTCGGCCCCACTGCCCACTGTGCGTTCTGTGACCGTCCGTGGAGGTCACGGGGAGTGAAATCGCGAAAAGTGGTGCGCGCTACCGTTCGGCCCCGGACAGCAACCTTCCATGCGTAGAAATCTCCAAATTGCACCTCAAGATCGTGCGTCATCGCAGCCTGGCCTCCTAGCGCCGTGCTAATCCTCCGTGCGCTACGAACACTTGGAAGCCCTGGTAGCGTGCCGTTGCGCCACAGAGAAAAACACCACTGCAAGACTGTGTTCTTGTTTGTTGCTTTCCCTGCGGCGCAACTATTTCCAGCGCTTTACGGTCGAGGTAGTTATAATCTTATCCGTATCCTCTTCAATCCACCAGCGCGTGTGCGACCGTTTCAGTTTATTATCTAATGTGACTTCAGACTCAAGTGTAAGGTTATCTGTCTACGGACGACGTGAACTGTGTGCCGTACCGTCCAATCAACTGCATCGTGTGGTCGAAAAGTGATGCTTCCGGTGAGCGGTTTGCTGCCCAGCTGCTGATCTCTGTCCAGTGCCTCCGTCCGATCAAATTTGGTCACCCGCAGCACAGCGTTAAATGGATACGGTACGTAGATAGAAGGTGTTTCTCAGTGGGCACAGGGTGATTGTAAGATAAGCTAATCGGTGGTTAGATCTATTAGGTTGATTGTTTTTTTTCGAAGGTGGTTGTTAATTTTAACACTTTTCCTAAGTTATATCGCTTTCGTGAAAAAAAAAAAGTTTTAGTTTTGATGCACTGTAATTAATTTAGCATTTCTTCTGAATCAAGCGGTATAATACTTGAACTCGATGGTGAAGCGTCATTCATTTAATTTCTGTTCACAAACTGTATTACTTTTACAACTGAAAGGAATACGTTATTTTTCACAAACCGTAGCGCGGGTTTAAAAATACGTTCCTAAATAGATTTGATGTCCTTTTGCATGGCTTTCTTCACTTGACAATGGGCAGTAAATTCGACAGAGTGGGTGTTAAATCTACTTTTCGAAGTTTATGCTCTAGATAGCCTCAAGATAGCGATTTGGATCGGCAAACAACTCAAATTGCTAGTTGTATTTTAGTGATTGGAAGATAATGAAACTTCAACCGGTAAGGCTTGTCTGTCATTTGATTGACGATTAGAATATACCAAATACTAAGAAGCATGAATATATCCTTAACACAATCCTTAACAATCTTTAGAGAGAGTACGAGGGTCTGAAATAGGCGCTATTATTCGAAATAAGGTCGGAAATTTTCACTTGTAATTGATCTCAGGACAACAAAAACATGACACCACTTAAACAATACGTAGAAAACATAATTTGTGTGAAATGCTTTCTTTCACTGAGACCATTTGGACAGAGTATATGCCTAAGAACTACTTCAGAATACACTTACTCCTGATCCAGTCTTGTCAAGATGAAATTATGTTTCTAAAAATTCACGCTCGTTATCTTTCATCACCCTGTGTGCTAAAATTCTCTTCCCTAATGACTATCGGCACGCCTCAGAAGCGCCCCCATTCGACGGCGCCGACACAAACCCGCATACAGATGCCACTTACGGCGGTGGTATTGTGTTTAGTTTGTATCGGATAGCTTGCTCCTAACTGACGTGGCTCTTCAAATCGATCCCGCAACAACGTTCTACTGTACGGGTAATTAGTGGAATAAAGTGACATGGTTCGTTAGTTTCGATTCTTCTTTTCATCCGCCATATATACCATATTGATGCATTTTTTTCCGTACTACATACTTTATTGCTGTTTGCATAATGCACGATATCCTCTCCACGATTTCACCCCACACGACAATGAACCCTTGAAATTTGTAATCAGTTCATTGCATAGATTGCCCGAACAGCTGCCTGTGTTGGGTTTATGACTAATAAAAACGCAAGTTTTTGTTAATCCCGCTTTCTTATCTCTTAACGGATTCTTTCAATTACATTACATTTTAAATTTGCTGTTTAAACGAAACAGAACCAATTTTGAAAACATTGCACTGATAAGAAAGAACGGCTAGCTCTCATGGTTTTTAATAGCATCCGAACGTTTTGTAACGGAAAGTCAAAACAGTTTGCCCATAACTTGGCACCACTGGTGTATATTGGAGCACGAAAAAGAAACATATTTTTCAGATTGTTACACTTCAGGTGGTTAATCATTCTGTTAAACCAGTAACCATTTTATATTTATTTGCTTGGATTTGCTTAGACGGTGATTACTACCCATCATCGATAAAAGAGGATTTTATTCATCAATGTCTTTTAATTGGTTCCATTCCCTTTACTAGAGCTTTTGTTACCATTTCCACGTTGTTTTCCATTCGCTTTGCCATTTTGCTTTCCATTCTTTTCGTGCCCTTTTTTCTTCCCTCTCCCTGGACTGCTACTATGGCGAGCTGGGTTGCCACGATTTGGTTCACGAACGGCCACAGGCTCTACTGTTGGGGCTGGTGCATCGGGGACATTCATTCTATTTGTAGCACCAACGTTCGGTTGCGTTTTTTGTACGTTGTATGGGGTTTGAGACAGGGCATTGACGGAGAGTTTTGTGATTTGTGCTTCAGCATTTGATGGCGCTCTAGTCGCCTGCAGTGGAATTAATCCCGCCCCAAGTTGTGGAGGGTATGGTTTGTAAGGGGGAAAACCTGCTGTCCCAGAAATATCCAGCGAACGTCGAACCCGATAGTTGTTGCGTTCTTCGGAGCTCTCGTTCGCTGCTTGTCGCTCCAAGCCGGCGCTAATCCCGGAGGCAGCAACAACAGTCGAAACAGACACCAACTGCAACAGCAAACACCGTATGGTCCACATTGCGTCGTTAAAAAAACTGGGAAAATGTCCAATCCCACGTGTTGCTTTATACGTGTACAGTTCCCTCGAAATAAGTGACCAATTCTGCAAATTAAAAAGCAATAAATCATACGCTATCAGTATTCACCCCTTCACCAATTTGTACAAAGCATTCTAATCACCTTAATTAACCAGCCGGGAAGTATAAAAGACCACAAGAATTTGAAAGAATTTATTAGCACAAGTCCACGCTTTGGCGCAACAACAACTTCCATCTCCAAACAAACAACAATGAAGGCTACTCTGTTCTTCCTGGTCGTCGTCCTGTGCGTCGTTGCCATCTCTGCCAACGGTGGCGAGAGGCAGGGCAAGGGACAGGGTAAGGGACAGGGCAAGGGTAAGGAGAACGCGTCGGTTGGAGCTCAGGATGGCTCGAAAGTAGGTGTTGGCAGTGGAAAGGGCAAGGGACAGGAGAAGGGCGACGCTGCCGCTCGCGCTGAGGCTGGACGTGCCCATGCCCAGAACGGAGGAAAGGGCCAGGAGAAGGCCAAGGAGCACGGAAAGGGCAAGGG
>KB670503.1:9889-129684 GCA_000349105.1 Anopheles epiroticus
CTTCCCTCCAGTTTTGGAACCAGCACGGCACCAGGTATAAAGGTGTAGTAAAGTTTTACAATCTTTCCCGAACCCGTACGCGCTTTGAATATCGAATTATCACGCCTGCACAATCGTGTGTAGTTCGTTAAGCGGCAATTAGAGATGGTTTGCAACCGGTAGAGCGTTGTTTGAGGTGGTCCCATGCTTTTGGAGCGGTTATTCTTGTGCTTTCTGCTATCGTGCCCATTGCATTATCTTTGGTTAGGTCATGCTTATCGGCGTTCCACATTGGGGAGTCATCGCCAAGGAATGTCGTCATGGTGGCTTACGGGGTACTTACAGGAAATTCCGAACAGTCAGCAGGAAGCTGGTTGGCATCTAGCTCCGTTGGTGGTACCGTCGACACCGCCGTTGCTGTCGTCACGGTCCGCATGGCCTCATTACCGGTAGCGATTGGTGACGCCGTCGCTGCCGCTGCTTCCGTCGTGCTTACGGTGGAGCTTGCGCTGGTGGTGGTCGTTTCTGTTGCAATCGTTGATGATACGATGGTCGCTTCGGGCGCTACATTGGATTGGTCTAGCACCGTCACATGGGGCACTTCACTCGGCAGCAGGGAATTCTCGCGCACCGCCCCGGTTGCGTTATCTATCGTGCCCACACTGGTATCGAGCGGCAGTAGGAGCACCAGTAGAAACACTTGCCACTTCACAAACGTCCGCATCGTGCAAAGGACCATTCTTTACCTAGGGCACTGAAGAACCTTTTTTCACGGTGACGATCTAATTTCACCCTCACCACGTGTCCCACCGAAACAGCTGTTCCCAACGGCACTAACACCAATCTCATGCACGGGACAGCACAGAAACCTCTGACGTCTAAAAGAGGCACCAGTCGTCGCCGTCAAGGCCGCCTTGATGAGCAGTGACTCAAACGCGAATCGCAACCCAAACGACGAACGGGCTCAAAGCCTCAAGGTTATTGTGGGATCTGGCCTGTGGCCGTAACCTTACATAACCTAGTTCACTTTCTTGCTGTTCCTCCTGTTTTTGTTTTCTTCACTGCACATTTGCACCTGAACACACCTTTAATCACCTTGCAGATTACGGGCTAGGTACATTCTCATTCCCGACCCTGAGCTACCTAACCTCCGAAAGGCTTTGCGCGTTCGTCAACTGGCGCGCTGCGTTGCTTCTCAAATAAAGCCGACTCCGATGGGTGTCTTCATATCATCACCCGTGGTCGATCGGCACACATGCACACTGGAACGACTCACTTAGCTACTAAAGCAGAATCTCTCGGCCCGGGGCGCTCTCACACACTGTATCTCCCGCTCCCGAGTACGCGTTTAATCTCGCTGCTTCACCGCTTAAGCTACTGCCTGTCTGTTCTCTTTCGCTCTTTCTCGCTCTCTCGCCGGCTAGATTGTACCTTCACAACCTCTCTGCAACCCTTAACCAAAAAGTCAACTGTTGGTACAACCACAACAGCACACCGTAACCGCGAGAATTCCGATACACCGGTCGCACGGAAACTGGTTCACCCCGTTCGCCGAAAGACACGGTTACAGACACCCCAGCAACGCTACCTGTGAGCCAGCGGTGCTCGCGGTCTGTTGATTAAGCTCGCGAGTTTCGGCTAAAGCCATCTTCTCCCCAGTCCTCGTTGGTTCGGTTGTCGATGATAACATTTATCTAATCGGATCCCACCCTTGAGCCGAAGCTACTGCCTCACGTCGCCTAATGCCACGCGTAAAAAACTCGATCTCGGTAGGGTTGTGTGCGTATCGGCTCGCTGTCGAACGTTCACTGTCACTGTGTGTCTTTTCGGGTTTTTTTCTTTTCGTGGTAGAAGGGCTTAATGTTCTGCCCTTGTTTTACTGTTAAACGTTTTAAAACAATAATACAAACATCTAGAGAAGGTGCAGTGGCAACCCCCGAAACGAACGCACTGTCTACCCCGTTTGTGCGTGAGTCTGCATTTCCGGTCGGGGTTTGAGAGTGTTTGGTATGTATTTGGTAGCTTCCATTCGCCGGTAAGAAACCATTCCGGTGGCAGCTGTGGACGGTGGGCGCTTTATGCTAGAACCATGCCTAGCATAAATAAGCACCCCGTATTTTTGTTTTCTAAGTTCCCCCTTTTCTTTGATCTTCAGCGGGGGAAGGGATCCTCCTTACCGCGCATAAAATTACCCATTAAAGAAGGAAATGAATAGCGTAGGGCAGGGAAGAACAACCCCTTTTTGAACTTGTGTTAGATGTAATTATTTGGTTGTTTGTTGATATTTTAATTAATTGATAACAAAACTGTTTCCTTATAGCAAGCAAATAAGAAAGCTTTTTCATTACACTAATGGATATGCTGATTTGTGGTATAAACGGGAAACCGGATAATTTCAGGTGGAGTTTAACTTAAAGGTTAAACTTTACGTGCCCTTTTAACATCTTTTAGGATCTCAGAAGACTTTTTATATGAGCACCATTTGATTTTAACTTTAGTATAACAACGTGGTTTAGAACCTCTTCGATTTTTTTCTGATAAAAATTTGCACAAAATGTACCTCAACAGTATTTGAACTCCACACTCCAAAGCACAGGCAGGCATACTTCACTGCTGCAACAATTTAACTCGATATCTACGTCCATTGCCTGGTATCGCTCACGGTCGAACTAATTATGTTTCAATTGACCCTCTGACTACCATGTGAAGGTGGTTCAACGAGGTCTAGTAAACATTTGATTTTTACTTGTCGCTTTTATGCACCGGCTCATTAAGCTGCATGCAACTGATTGTACAGTAAAAGTTCAAAGTACATAATAAGCAGCCCAATGCATATAGAGTCAAGGACATATGACATGATGTACATAGTAAACTCTGAGAGCTATAATATTACACCAAATTATGGAGCATCCATCTTGTGAAAAAGATGATAAATATGATGACCTGCCATTAACCAGTTGAGATACATAGCCATGCAGAAAAATTAGTTATAAAATTACAAAAAACCCATTCCCATACTTTTAGTTTTAATTTTCACAATTTTAATTTATGAACAAAATTACAACGAAAAAGTTGCTCATCCCTGACCAAGATTCTAATTGTAGGCATTCTACGGAATTGGATGTTTATCTTGCATTTATGTTTATGGATGTATTGAAACGTGTAGAATTAACATTAATCTGTAAACTACCCCTGTTACTTTGGTTGGACTCCGTTAGAATACAAAGATAAGAATATGTGAAGTTTTAAGATAAAAACTATTCTTCATATCATAATACGATTTTAAAGGCGATTAAAACGCCAATAAATATCACGAAACAGTTACAACCAAAAATAATTGATCTCCTTGGAAAATCCTCCATCCAGCTAAATCCCCACACAATGAACGGTACAAGATCGCTTAACCTTTACATACCAGCCACTGGTCCGATCGGAAAGTACGACGATGGATGAATCATAAGAAAATTACCGTACAAGGTGAGGGCCCTTTTTATTCGTTCCGTTCAGCCCGTTCCTGCCCCGAAGCGACCGATACAGGTGGAGACAGATTGAAACCTGGTCGGTTTGCCTTTGTGCATTCGCTTTCGCTGGGGGGAAAATCCACCGAACATGGACATCCCCTTTTTGCAGCCGGTTTCTGTTTGTATTCTTCTGGAGAACGGTTGTCCTTTGCCGTGCGTCCGAGACAGCGTGTGGGGTTGCAATTTTTGTTTTTACTTTTGCTCGTATATAAAACTGTCTTTTTATTGCACCTTTAAGTGGAGACTTGCTGTGGAGTGGTATTTTTGGACATTCGACTCATAAATCACACCATTCGGACCGTTCACTTTGCCGGGTGTACACGATTGCAATTAATGGGAACCTTCGTCATCGCTTGTACTTTAAAACAACATACGACAATAATCGTCTTTCTTCCAAACTCAGTATGATGTCTGCAATGGTCTCAACTCTTCATCCCCAATGGCGCACAAAACTGATCTCGATACGATCGCTCAACTGCGAACGCGGGTGCAGCCACACCCGAACCGGTAGAAACGATTTTATTTTCTTCGCTCGATTTGTCCGCTCCACTCCAGAGCCGCTTGGAAGACAACAGCCATCTTCGCGCGGTCAGCTGCAGGGGGGCCTAAAGAATCCCCCTAAAACCGCTTCAAGGCCACCGTACCGTGAAAGAGCATGAAACCGGTTTGAACTCGCCAAAACCGCGACGGCAAAAGAAATGTGACGAATCTTGAACACGTTTTCTGTGTTTGTAAGGGTGTTTTTGTTTGTTTTATTTATTTCGTCTTTAAGGTTTTCTTACATCCAAGATTGTCCTCCCTGCTTTTATCTTCAAAATTCGGCTTCAAACCGGTGCTTCGACGAACCGGAACGACCGGCTTCAGTGACTAATCTTCTCGAGGTTTCGCAAGTTGGGAAAGAAAAAGTATCATCGCCAGCAGGAAACTTAAATTACTACACGGAACGTCACAATTCTTCTACCTAAACGTGCCTTTATGCTTCGTCTTATGTACAGTCTAAGCTGCTACGCAATCTCTCCATAGTGCGCAGCAGTGGTCAGTTGGCGTAGAGGTGTCTACACCACGCGCAGCTCATTTTCTGCCTCGATTTCGTCGTCCGGCGGCAGGACGGTTTGAGTATCGCGTGGCATCTGATGGTCGGCGTACGGGGAGCCGATCGACACCTGTCCCGGGCGTTGCAGCTTTACCCGCTGGCCAACGTTGCACAAGCCGATCGAACGTCGCCGCAGGCCCACGAACACGACGAAGATGATGATCGTGTTCCAGGCCAGCACGGACAGCAGCGTGTACTTGCCCATGGAGTACGGTATCCAGACGATGATCTGTGTGGCGCAGGCGAACGTCGACACAACCGTACTGGAGGGGAGTTGAGAAAGAGAAGTTGTTTAGGATTATTATTTTGAAAACCAGAAAGCCCAGCTTAGTGTCCACTTACAGCTCCTTCCGCTGATCCATACGCTTGGCGGTGCTGCCCTCGTTGATAATCTCGAACGGATTTTCGCTACTGTTGAACCCAAGATGGTTACGTCCGAACGAGGTGTACACGTTGGCGGCGCTGATGATGAGTGCGACCAGCAGGCTCACCAGTACAGCCATCAGCAGGACACGCTCGGAGTAGAACGTCAGCCCGACGGCCACTAGCGAGCAGGAGGAAACGAAGAACACCGCTACCAGCAGTAACCGGTAGTTGATGCTCGTGGTACCGGTGGCCGAGGAGAAGAACAGCATTGCGCTGAAGATCACGAAGATGGCGTAAGAGATTTCCACCAGCATGTCAACCAGGGGACGGTAATGATCTGTTGAAGATATGAAACGTAAGTATATCATTGATAAGAAATAAAGAACTAAGCTCAATAACAATTATCAAAGAAATTCTTCCAAATCCTAAACAAGTCCTTTCTCTGAACTTATTTTGTCTAAAGAGCTGTTTATAAACTTAACTGAAGATTCTCTTTGCCCTATTTGAATTCCATTATCTCTGTCTGTAAACTACGATTATCTATTGTTGAATTCCAACTTGTGTTCACCGTCTGGCCACCGTCGATGATTCTTAGCTAAGTAGTCCGAGGTTCCAGGATCATCTCACGACAATTTTGTCTTCGTACTATAATGCCCTAAGAAAAATGGTTATTGTGAAGAAGGGCTCTAAAAATACAACCCTCAAGGGGTCTAGTTGCTCGAAATTTTATAACGCCACAGTTATGTAACATTCTTTTATTTCAAATATTCCAGTTAATTACCACTTTCTAAACACATCCGAAGAACTTTCTGGGAAATCCTCGTTCACGTCTAATAACTCCTCTGGACGGGCTAATAACACTCTAGCCTTCTGACTAGTCCATCCATCTCAAGGATCTTTTGCAAGAACGCAATCACTTACCTTGCTGCAGTGCTGCCAGCAGCAACTCGAGCAGTATCGCGCCCGCCAACAGCCCCGCATGGCTCGCAATCAGTGGCCCGTACCGGTGGGGCAGGGTGCGATCGAACGCGTACGCCAGCACGGTAACGGCCGAGGCGACCAGCGCCAGCACTATCATCACCGTGCCCAGCCACCCGGAGAACAGATCGTCCCCGTGGTGCGCACCCTCCGCATCGCAGATGTGCGCCGCCAGCACCATGTTGCCCGTCTCCTCCACGCAGAAGTCATCGTAGAACTCGACCCGGTCGCCGCGCGTCACCAGCAGCGAACCGTTCTGGATCAGCAGCATCTGCGTGCCACGATCGTTAAATATCAACCTGTCGGGTGATGATGGTGAAACTAGAAACACCCGTCACACGGTTCGGACGGCCCGTCGGAAGGCCTGCGCCGCTGCTTACCTCTGGCCGACGCACCGCTTGTCGATCGTGGTGTTGTAGCGCAGATACTTGCCGTACTCGTGACACCCGGCACCGTAGTAGTTGAGCTCGCGGGCCAGCAGCGTGAAGCGGCTTATGTGATCGTGCACATCCATCGGGTGGCAGGTGGTTATGCTTAGACGGTGGAACGATTGGCCCTTCGGGCAGCACTTGCGCACGTTCAGCCGGTCCAGGGTGGGGATGTGTTGTGGCTGCCAAGCGGGAACGGGAACGGGTTGACAAGACAAATTAGCTATTATCAATATCGGCGCTTAAGGTGACAAGTAGTTTGTGTGATCGTGCCGGTCGGGAAAGGTGTGGAAAAATCCATGATTGAACGAAGCAGAAATACTGAAGATAGTTTCTTTAAAGCCTATTTTTGTCCCTTGAAAGTGATAAATGCTAGATTAGACAAAGGTGAAGGCTATTTTTAGTCAATTTTGAGTCTGCTTCAAGTTTTACTGAACAAAATCGATGGACAGATACAGGATTCTGATATCTCTTCCAAGAAACATATTTATAACCAGGTAGCCTCTTCGTATCGGAGGAAGCCCGGTAGTCGATTGGTAATGTGTTAGGCCTCCTACCAAGATCCGACGTTCTTCGAATCCCATTAGAGCTGCCTACCCAAAGCAAGAGAGACTATCCTGCTTTATACGTACAAACAAATCTCACAGAGATCTTTTTCCACTGGTAGAAATTCTAGGCCCTAACCAAAGCTGGATGCTGTTGTATAAATCGACCAAATTAGAGAGCCTTTTAGCTACTCAGTAATTCACTGGTTGCTCAGAAGACTTTCCCCAAATTTCCTTCCTATACTACACACACACATTAATTATGTAAATTTGCCGATTGACGTTAAAATTGAACACAAGATTAACATAACCGTTCTTTATCCTACTTTTGCCTTAAAGGGAAGACCGTAACAGAACTCTATCGATAATTCTGTGGGAGAGTATGGCCATGTATGCGGGATTGATACCTATTGCTCCAAAAGAACTTCACAATCCAACCTAACGCTTCCACCCTTTAGCACATTCCTTACCACTTTTCGCGAGAATTTGGCGAATAAAAGGCAGTAAGATTATAAATGATGCTAAGTTCCCATCACCTTTCCGCCCAGGGACCGGTTCCAGCCCGGCCAACAAACTTCATTTTGATTATCACGATACCTTTTGACCACATTCCACATTCGCAAAATTCTAATATCGCAACAAATCATCATCTTCAGTCCGCTTTAAGAATCCTGTTTTTAAAACTTGTAAAGCTGCCCGGAGGTGACTCTCGAAGCAATAAATACATTCACCACAAGAACGCGATGCTTGGCAGGAAAAATGATTCTTCTTTTTTCATGATTAAAACGAGGCCCACCGCTACCACCGACAGACAGAGCAGTGTTTCCGGTTGCACGTCTACTGCACTTGGCCCGGGGCACACGCAACCTGGACGGCTTCACTGCAGCTGCCCCGAAAAAGGTCGCATCCAAAACAGCGAAGCAGAAAGTAAAGTCCTTCACAGCGGACGATCCGACACAAAAATGTGAAGAAATCAGTTTGCCTCGCCACCGGTCTATAGCTTCGGCTTTTGGAGGCTTCGGTTCATGTTTTTGCGATGCGGTTGTTGCACATTTTATTAACCTTGCTCGAGCTTTTATAGGTTTCGGTTTGCCAAGACGCGTTCTGTACACGCAACCCCGGACCACTGTGCGAATGATATGCGCACTTTTTGCATGGTAGATTTATCGAGATAATGGCTGGGAAAAGGTAACGTTCAATATTCTTTTTTGTTTGTTTGCGTGCGCAAACTTCCTCATGCCCTATCAGGGTAAGGACGGAAATAAAATGCAAGGTCTTTGATCTCAGCTGGCCGACCGGTCCGAATAGGTCGCGCTATAAAGGCTGAAAAAATCAGCACACTCTACTGCAACTGTTATGTCTTCCACCTTTCAGATGCTAGAGCGCTTTCTAATGCGAGTTTGAAACGAGATAAAGGCGTCATAAATCAAATTAGCATCGTCCCGCGAGCGTTTCCAGCGCTGTTCCCATTTTGTAGCTAATAAAGTTGTTCCTCCTAAATAGGAGAGGGGGGGGGGGGTTGCTTTTGTAAAACCGATTACTAAAACCCAACTTCACAGTAATAAAACAGGTAGTGATTTTCTAAGCAGCCGCACTCGCCGGAGCGTTCTGACGACTACTGTCCCGCCAAAGGTAACAGGCCCGGTAGCTCTTGTCAGCTTCCATTTTCACACCCTCGCGATTAGCCTTATAGCTAAGCTACATATTAAAGCAATTATACAACCAACATCTCATCCAGTGTCCGAGCATGTGGGGAAACTGTTTGCCATTAATCGTTTCATATCCTGCTCATTAGTAAGCGCGGTGGCTTGTAAGTCGCTGAGAGGTAAGCGAAAACAAAGCGCCAGGAAAGAGAGGGAGACAGAGAAACCGGTCAATGCAATTAACAGCCGACTGTCATCCGAAGTGACGCGTGCTGATGAGTGCTAACTGCATCTCACACTATTGTGCGGTATGCACAATTGCCCAACAGTCCAAAAATGGAGACTTGCTCAAGGCCTTCGGATGCCTTCTGTTGCCCCGTAAAACCGCAACTCCAAGTGACACTGTTTTCTCATCCAACTCATTCACGAAATGTCAGATGATCATGTTGCTTCAGATGCTCCACTTCTTTCACCAAACCGTTCCAAAATGGTCCTATTCTTACGGGCTCAAGGTCTCACCTTCCGACTGCCCATGCAGGCCACACTCTGCTCGGCCGAGCTGAAGCCCCCGTATTCCTCCGAGGACGTCTCGTTCGACCGGGGCACCGTTTGATTGAGCGCGTCCGCAATCAACCGATCGAGCGCATCGTTGTAGTCCTGCGGGCGCACCTTCTTCCGCCCGTGCTTCGTGTCCAGCACGTAATCTTCCGGCACATTCTCGCCGGACTCGTCCACGTACGTGATGAAGTTGCCGTCAGTCCGATCGACCAGCAGCAGGATCAGCACACCGACACTCCACAACGCGACCGCACATACCGCACCGTTTGGAGCCATTTTAAACTGTATATACGATCTTACTCTTAAAGTAACTTCTTCCACAATCACGCACAAAACAAGTACACAAAATCACAGATAAAATCAATCTTTGCGAGCGTAAACAATAACAGGCAGAACTTCACGGTGACTTCACGACCCAACTGCACGCCATTCTCGGTGGAGTTCGCGCACGGAACTGACGCTAGCGGAATCCTTTCGGCGTCAAAACCCTGCGCAAGCTGCTGCTGCTGCTGCTTTGTGCGTAAAGCGACTGCTCCACCTGAACTGACCAGTCCAGCCAGCCCAAGCCTGCCCCGAACGGGCATCGTCTCGAGGTCTCGCAGGCTGGCGGGCGCGTTGCTAGTGAGCGAGCAACATGCAGATCATGGTTGCTGTGCCGCATGTTTTTGACCCACACACATCACCGTCCCTTGAAGCGGTGTGCGTACGGCGTCGTCGTTGTTGTTGTGCTGCTCTTCAGGGTTTCCCTTGCCCTCCTCCCCCCCCCTCCTTCAACCGTCTGCTCATCCTCGCCTGGTCAGGTGTCCGGTGAAATCAGGTTTTCGTACTTTTCGGATGACTGAACTGATGCAACACCGAAAAACCCCGTCCAAACGATCGTCTCGGATAGGCCCACACCGACACAAGCACAAAGCGATCGGAAAAACGAGTTCGAAAGCGAGGGAGAGTGAAGGAAGGGGTGTTTGATGCTACCGATCGGTCGGGGGGGTTGAAGCGCCGCTTTGCAAGGTCACTCGGGGAGGGGATGCGTGCGCTTGCGTACGTGCAAAACTTGTCCGCTTCTTCTATCCTCTCTACTTCTACAAGGGGAGAAGGGGAGGGAACTGGGTGGACGCCGCATGCAATTGACAATTAATGGGGGGAAATACAGATATTCCCATACCGTTCCACTTCCTCGTACACGCGGGAATTCACCGCGGCGTGTGGAATCCCCCACAGGCAAGTCACTTTTCAAACGACCGCATTATGCGTGCTGCGCGCGTTAACGATTGCATACTTTCAGGCGGATTTCTACAAGAGGAGCATCGGGCGCGTGCTTGAAAGCTGCCTTCGCGTTTCGCCGTAAAACTTTATCGAGCATGCAATGCAGCGGTATGACGGTATCGCGCTTTGCGCTTTGAAGCAAGAAGTATATGGAAACCGATAGATATTTTTTTATCGTTTAGTTTCTTTTAAGCACGGGGTGGTAAGAAGTATTATAGATGTGTTAGGAAGGCAACACGATGCATGTGAAATAGGTCCAATGGAACATAAAACAGATAAAGGCTGACTAAAAGTAGTTTGGTACGTCCCTCGCGTACCTTAAGCAAGTATGCAATTTTCGTAATCTATTACAAAAGCTTTGTCTACTTTACTATAGAAAACAACTGTTCCATAACTGATAAGTCTAGTAGATCACAGTGAGAAATAATGCCAGCCCACTAGCACGTAGTAAATTAAAAGCTCACAGGTCCCAAGCTGGTTTAATTATTGAAGATGTTCAAACTAACCGTTTTCCTACGGCGAATAAAATGAGTTGAGCATGTCGAAAAGTTACGGGTGATCTTCGAAAATACTAGACCCAGGAATTGCAGCGACTAGTACAAGTGCTTAGTAGCAAGCTATAGTGGTTGGATAAGTGATAAGCACAACGAGAACTTTCAAATAATGCAAAATATCTTCTTAAAAACTGAACTCTCAAATGCAGCCGTTAAACATTATAATTGTACATTGTTTATGAATTCCGTGTTCTTGTTTAATGATAGCTCTCGTGTTCAATCAAACCCCGACTCTATTTTCAAAAAACGTTCGCCACAAGCCACATACGCAAATCAAGGATCACACAGAGGCTCGCGTGGTGTTTAGACGAGATATTAACTCCGCCTCGGATAGTCCGAGTTCAAACACCTCACCCACCAAGTTAAGTAGATGGCACATACGTATAAGAGGATTGCTAGACCCAAAGGAAGTCCGAGGAGTATATCTAGTAGCGCCCGAGATCGAAGCAATCTGGTTGGTACATAGAGCCCCACCGATGAAAGCAGAGCTGGAAAATCGAACGTCTCGTTGAGGAGCCAGGTCGCTGAAGCCAAGCCGCACATGTTGGATTCGGTCCATCTGGTCTTATAGTACAGCTGCTATCCCAGGAACAGAGGGTGAAACGCGTTGCTCTGTGTTGAATGGACTCGAGCCCGGCCCGAGCCTTGGCCCGGCCACCAAGGCCCGAGTCGAGGATGGCCACTACACGATGCTGGCGTACTCAACTAGCGATCGAACCAACAGAGCTTTCTTCGTTAGGCTTCCTGCTCTAAGAGTCTGGTATATCGAAAGCTGCGTAGTCTAATCTTAGGCTTAAAATCTCTTGTGAGAAGAAGAATCCTGCTCCTGTCATTCTCTTTACTAGTTTACTTATCCTTGTTCTCCTCGCTGAGGCCCTAACTCTCCTTATATTACATACGTTCCATATTCTGTTTCGTTTGTAAAGTAAGCTTCTTTAGGTTTAGTTAGGCTAGTTTGGGTATAGCATTTGACTTAGTTTTTAAGTTTTGTGAATCATGCAAGAGCTCTCAATGTCAAGTAAATCACAATCGATAAAAGATGTTCTTTTCACCTTACAGCAATTGTCATACTATATGCCAGGCTAAGATCCTTAAACTATTTCCTCTTACGAATTGGAATCGCTTCCGATAACTGGATGGTATCGAATGACCCATTGTTAATTGGAAGCGCAATAAGTAAAAAACAGTGGAAAAACTCCAATAAATGTCATTGGTTGATAGATATTCAAAACCGGACATCAGCAGAAAACATCTACCCATTCAAACAGAAACAGGCACCGCAACGCACCTCCCAAGGATCTCCCAAGCAGGATCCTGCTCCGATTCCGCAGAGGCATTTGTATGAAAAACATTTCACACGAACACGCTCACACTCACTTCCGCATTGGGCAAAGGAAGAGAGATGTGGCAAAAGGATCCATGTTGAACATGGATACAACACGAGGAATGTATCGTCCTTTTTCTGTATCGCCCCCGGGGGAGGTCTCCTACCTTCTGTGCATGCACGCACGGTACCGGTAATGCGAAACTCGACGAAAATCTTCCTTTCTCCCACACGCCGGCACATCGCCATCGCCATCGCACCGAGCGATACAGAGACTTATTTGATATCGTTTTAATGAGAGTGTTCAGCTACAGTTTGTGTGTGCTTGGTTTACTTTCCCTCCCCCCCTACCTGTTTCGAAAAGCTTTGCCCGTTTTTGGACACCCGAGGCCATTCCGGCGCAGTGCGATACGGATCTGTTTTCCAGTGCCAGTAGGGTTGTTGTTTTTTTGTTTTACCATCCCTGCCCGGAGACACGGGAAGGAAACGGAAATGAAAGCACGAATTCGGATCGAAGACACAAAGCGCGTGTCGCTTTTGCCGTCCGTGCTAACGAATACACATTCATTTTCGTGCCGGGCATGTGCTTTCGTAATGTATGAAGCAATCAACTCAAGCAGTAGCAGCAGTAGCAGCAGAAAGTGTGTGTGTGTGTGTACGTGGGGATTAGTGCTTTTAGTGCGCGATGATGATTGCGGGATTCTGTTTGGGGGCCACGAATAGAGCCTAGTGCCAGGGCGCTATACGCGTGATTGAAGTGTTATAAAATGCCCGCGCAAGTGGCCAGTGAACTGGAAGTAAGGATGTGCCAAGATGTACAGGGTGATGTTCAGATTTGTGTTTAGAACACTTAGCAGAAGCTTGTTAAGCATGGTTATGTGGAGAACATAATTGATAAGGTAAGTCGTAGTACATACAAATGATTATTATTACGCAGTTTGTGGTGAAACGTTTATTTAAATAACAAAAACTTTATGACCATGGAATTTCTCTCATAAAATTGTTAAACTAAGATATTCAAACCAAACGAACATTAAAGAGTGTGGATCGCAGCGAATCGAATAGCCCATAAAAGTGAAATATTCTTGTAATAGGATATGCCAGAGGTTGGCAACAACTTCAAGGAAAGGGCCTAATCATTATGACAAAACAATGTCTCATTTAATTCTATTTTAGGAAAATCTTTGTAACAACACAGCTTGCCAGTTTCTACGAAACTTTTTTTTTAAACGTGATTTAATTATGCTTTTTATTTGCTATGCTTAGCTGCTTGATGAATTAATAATAAAAATTATGATTTAACGCAATCTCATTGTAACAACACAGTGAAACGTGTATACCAGTGGCTCCCAGATATTTTTCATTCAGCACCCCCTTTCCAGTCTCTATCCTTATTGTGCCTCCCATTTTAAGCTACTTTTAATACTTTTTAAGCAAAATATTCAACGCATTTTAAATTGCTCTTTTAAAATCTTTTTTTGAAATTTTCAACAAAAAAAAGGCATGTGGTGTGAGTAATACATACTACTGTTTTGTTTTTTAATAATCCTGGCTAATTCTATTTAATGCACAAAAATCACTTGAAGACAATCTTTACTAAATGCTTATTTCACTAGCCATGACGATGGTAATTTGGAGTTGGTATATTTTCAAAAATCGTTCATGCTTTTGGGATGATATACTACAAAGGGTTTCCATGGCCAAACTTTATTTTGGCATTTTATTCGAGCTCTTTGTTTTTCCTTTCAAAATTCGTTCATTCCCTACTTGATCTACTGAAATAATGCTTGATTTCTACTGAGTTCTAGCAGACTTTAGCCTCAGACGTAATAAAACAATATTTTATTGTTGAAAACTACTCCTTTTATCTATTTAATAAATTAATTTAACTCTTTTTTTCTCAAACAGTATGCCAATTTTATAAGCTAAATAATTAACACAATTTTCTGTTGATAACACATAAACAGTGATGTTTGGTGATAGCGAGGATATTATTGTTTAAATTTTAACATTAACGATAGCAGAAACAGTATGCGAAGGTCTGTAAACTCTCACACGCTTTGCCAAGCACAAGAGAAAGCAAGAAACCATTCTAGCCTCGAAAATGATTTCCACCAAGCCCTAACGCTTTCGGGGAAATTCATCAACGTATCGTACCAAGCCCCAAGCCCTCGGCTCCACCTCTGTTCATTTCCGGTGCGGGAAAAAACGGAGGGAGAATTATAATTTGTGAACTTTTGCCTCCCGTTGCTTTCCGTCCCAACCAACACTCACACACACACACGCATACTACCCTCTCCGTTCAATTACCTTCATTTCCGGAAAGCGAAAAGGTTTGAATGCTGTGACGGGTATTTTTATTATTTCTTTCGTTCAAAACGGTCACGAAGATGACTCAGGAGAAAAGCATATTAAAGCTTTGTGGATGGAAAGTTCGGTGTTCCTTTCCTTTGCTTCAGATATTTTTTTCCCACTCTCAACCAGAACAAAAATTCCAAATACCGATAAGAAACGATGCCTGTGAGCAGCACTGTTCGCTGAGTGGAAGGAACCTCTTATCGATCTTTTAGTTTTTACCTTTGTTTACCTGTTTTTTTTTTCGACCAAAAAACGACCGAAAAACTTTTGGAAAACATGCTATCCTTCTTATTCGAGTAAGAAGTTAGAGCGGGGCAACTCGGCAAACCGTCCGATGATAAGGCAAGAAACAGATTAAAACATTTCTTCCCAAGTGTTTTCCGGGGATAAACTGCTACATGAATGGTGATGGAGATGGTGCAGATTGCTCGCGGTGAAAAGTTTTCCATTCACTGAGAACCATCCAAAAGGATTGATGGAAACGATAAACTCAGGTTAAAATGTATCTATACAGCAGTGTTTTCAGAAAATTTATAGAGTAAATATGAAGAAAGCAGAAACATTAAAATTAATTATTTCATTCGCCAGGTTATTCTGTTTCCCCAGAGATTAAGGGCCTTAACGAAGTGCAGAAATGTATGAACATTAGCACAACAAAATTTAATCTCTTTCAACTAATACTGTTCATGTATAATTGAACTCCAAACACAAATTCCTGTAGACAGTTTCATGTATGTTCAGCTTCACAGCTTGCGCGTCCTATCCACCATCCAGTGAACTCACTTCTGCTCTTCTGCGAGCATAAATTTTCCCTTTTTCCAGTACAACTTTTCCACGGTACACGAGCAGGCCTCATCGATCCTGGAGAATATGCCGTCCAATCTGTTCTGGCCTGCGCACGGGCGTGACGCTAATGAGCGGCCATTAATTCAATATAATTTCCCAACCCAGGCTCCAGGTTGCTCGGGACGGGACGGGTGCTGGCAAGGAGTTTTCTTCCTGCAGCTGCCCCCCGCTCTGCTACAGATTGGTCAATTTTTCCACCCTTCAGGTTCTTGGTGCGAAATGATTCTAATTACGGTAACGGTTGATGGGATAAATTTGTGCGAAAGCTATCCCAGCGGCCCGTTCTGCGTAGCCATGCGTCTAGCAGGGCCGGTTTGGTGGGAGGGGAATTGGAGTGAAGCAATCACGTTGCAATGGAGAGAGAAAAGGTGAAAAGTGTGAACGAAGGATAAAGGGAGACAGAGAAAAGCAACGATTACCATGGTTGTTAGGGATTAATATCTTTTTTTATCACTAAACTAATTATGATTTGTTTCGCAGGCTTAATTGTTCATCTTTTATTCTCTTTTTCATTATAACGTTTCATAGCTTAACAACACTCTAGTTCAATCCTTGATAAAGTCTGCATGTGTATGATAATTTTTTTTTCTATTAAAGTTCCATTCTTTGTCGTCAAGTCTTCAGTCTTCAAGAGCATCAAACATAATGGATCAAGGTCTAGCAAATACTTGCTTGCGTCATACTTATGTTTTGAACTTGATGGGGTTTTTAGTATTTTTTATGAATTTTTCTATCGATTAATATAAATAGCGTAATACTAAATTAAATTGTGGCTGTAAATGGACTGGCGAAAGCTGCTTAAGCGCTGTTTAACTGATCCAAGACAATTGACGCTACTTTTCTAATAAAATTTCCATATTCAAAAATTAAATTGTGCCTACGCTGGCGCTCTCTGGCGGAGGCTGGCTGAACTGCGTTATCCTTACGTTTAATAAATGTTATGTTGCCCTTCGTTTTCGCTAAAAATTACCACTAAACAAATCAAATCTTAAGTGTAATCTTGATCTTCACTGGCGTCATTTAATGGCAGTTAGCGGAAGCTCTCAAAATAATTTTGGGATTATCATCCAATAATCGAAGTATTTACTCGTTGTTTGTGCTGGAAGCGGCTACGTACGTATAAATTATAGATCAACATATCAAAAAATGGTAAAAAACATATTTTTTAGTACGACATGGTTCCACAAATCGCCAATAGATGTCGTCAGCGGAAATCAAGATAACACACCCGGTTATGCATCATCGATCCTGGTTTTAAGGCTATGATTATTGGGTGTTGAAAGGCAACTGTTTGTTGACATCTTCCGCTAATTGCCACCAGACAGCGCCAGTGTACATCCAGAATACAGATTATGATTTACGTCCCGTGTATCCTGACCTTCAGCGTGCCAAAATGGGCTACTTAAGCTTTTTGGGTTACGTGTTACTCTTGCTAATAAAAATGTTTAGCGCTCTAGCAGTAGAATTAGCACATCTATAATTTTGAATGTTGATGTTCTATTGTTAATACTTAATATGCAGATAAAATGTTATTTTATCTCAATTTTAAACTTAAATCAAGTTAAAATGGAATTGCAGCGTTATGAAATAATGTATTAACTACTCATAGCTGTTTAAACTTGTGCGTAATAAAAGTTTTAACGAGTGGCTCACTTATTATTCTTCCGTTCAATTGCCTAATAAATCTCACTGCTTACGTTCAAATTCTCAAAATGCCTATTGAACCATAAAACACCTTTGCGATAACAATGCAAAATACACGTTATATCATCATCTCTTTTCCGTAAAACCCCCTTACTTCGTTGCTGTGCTTTGTGTCGAAACCGCCCACAGCTCCTACAAGCGCTGCAAATTACACGTCAAGGAAACGTTTGACCTTTTTCTGGCGTGACACACACCAGGGACGCTGTGGCAGGGCACTAAAAAGGGCAACTAAATTAGCATTTGTTTGCAAATTTATTACTCTCGCTGGTAACAAGCCTTATCGCTGCTGTCCCAGGCGATAAACGGACTAGTGCGAAACACATTCGATCAATCAAAAAGATGCATGCCAAAGCAGCACGTTGAAAGGTGCAATCACTCCCAGTTTTGGTCTCAGGGATAGGTCTTGCTTCCTTTATAAATTCCACCTAAAGTACACCATAGATAGAAGCTAATCTATTGAGCCAACAAAAAAGGTCAAGATGGCGCTCGGGTGACACTCAACAGACCGTTCGAGGCGTTGTCATCTTCACTCTCCCCACTTCTTGCAAGATTCTGCAAATTTAATTAACTAACGCCAGGCGGCTCCACGGCCCTGAACGGCAGGTGTCGTGTGGGACGGAAGTGGCAGTGTGGACACGCGGCGGATGGAAGATTAGTTTCACACGCTCTAAACAAAACGACGCCCTACAGCGTCCCGGACCGTTCACCTATCGGCACCGGCCTGACCCTGCGCCGGGCACGGTTCGCATCGTACGTCAAAGTCGTCCTCCGGCCGAGAGAGCTAATCACACGCAAACAGGAAGCGTGGCACCGTGACGCTGCCGTGATATGCCCTGTCTTGTCGGCTGTCATCGGCGGCGTTGGGCCGCGATCTTTACCGCAGCGGTGCAGTGAGACGAGCGGGAAGTATGCGCCTGTAGCTGCACCCATCCCGGGCTGCAGGTTCCGCTGCGGTCGTGGCGTAAAATGTGGATCAATGCCAAACATGTGCGCATACGGTTCGCGTAAACCTCCCCCCCCCCCGCCCCAGGGGCTGGTTTGGTGAACGGTTAGAAAACGCACCGTGAGAACACGAAGTGACATTCGCATGGTAGTTGATGGTTTTACGGTTGCCGTTTAGGGATGAAGTAGTGTCTAGAACGAACTGACTTGCTGCTGTTAAGATGTGGACGCTAAATACTTCAAGTTGCTTTCTGCAAATAAAGGATGTCTATCCAAATTTGAACGTCTATTTTCATCCCTTAATCCGTGGAGCAATGTTATCCCGTGAACGTGGTAATCGAGTGCACACAAATTATGATCACCCTTTTTCTGGTTTTCACACTCGATTACTTATTGACACATTTGCCTCCCATCAGCCAGTTGCGGCACCAACCTTCCCTTTTTACACCGTTATGGACCATTTGATTTTAATCGATTATCGACTGATTTGCTTACAGGCCATGGCACACAGCACGGGCAACACGGGTATAGGCAGCAGAAGCAAAAAAATTAAAACAAAAATTGCCCACTCGCCCACCCGAAAACCTCTGTGGCATATGAGGCATATAATTACATCACACGGCCCGGCCCCCGTCGTTCACTAGGCCGTACCAGCCCTTGGCATGGTTTTTTTTTTGTTTCGCATTCCTCTGCCACCGATGGCCGGTTTGCGCTTTGCGGGGTTTGCCTTTTTTTTTTGTTTTAAATCCTCCGCTTCGGCAGCTGTGCGATAGTGCAAATTGAAACTTAATTTTGGGAGAGTTGAAGCGAACGGTGTACGCCTGCAAAACATTGAAAAAAAATGTCATTTTTAATATTGGATAGGCGGTGCGGTTACGAATTTTTAATCCGATTTCGTTTAGTTTGATTTCCAGTGCGAGGTAATGCAATTATTGCGCTCGTGATGGAGCAGAGGAATGGTTCATATTCAAGGATATGTATGAAAATTTTATTTATTTATTTTTTTGTTTTTTGTTTCAAAATTTTTGTAATTTTCAGGGATAAAATTGGCTAGTGTAAAATCCAGCCACAGTTTGTTTACGGTCAGAGGGTGCCTCATTACAGAAATTATCGATTTTTACCTATTTTGCGGCTTTATATGTTCTAAAAAGGGGTTTTGTTATAATTTCAACATATATCTTTTTGAGCTTATTTTAATATTATTTTATTTATACTTTAGGTCTTATAGCTGCTAAGTAATCAGTTTTTAGCAGTAGAGCTGTAGTTATATGAGTTTCATATGTACCTCAAGATTCAGCCTAAAAGGCAGTGTAATACGGAGCGTAATTCTCTAGGGTATCCTTGGTTTGAACGAGCGCCCTCTGTTGTTCGCTAGTGGAAGTTGTTTAAACCAGTAAGGCTTTGGAATCGAAAAAGTGTGAAATACTCAAAACATAACATATTCTATTGATCGTACTACTGAAATAACGTCTTTCTCGGCTTAATACGATCCACGTTTTAATTCTTTTTTTTTAATGCCAGGATCGACGACGCGTATTCTCATGTATAATGCCAGGATCGACGACGCGTATTCTCATGTATAATCTTGATATGAGCTAGTGCCATCTATAGGCGGTAAACAAAAGCTTGTCGCCCGTATAATCTATCTGTCAAAAAGATTTTTGGGTTCATGGGCCAATAATCGTGTGATCTCGGAGCGTTATCTTATAGTCAGGTTAAAATCAGAGGCAGAGACAAGCAAGCAAATTGGCCAGATTTGTCGGTGTTGACTTTCTTTTGTGGCATGAGTGTGATTGCAAGGCAAATAAATTATCGAACAGTGTGTTACTGAGAACTGCACCAGGTGCCTTCTTGTTTTTTTGGTATCTAAATTACACGGATGGCAAGCTTCTGCTTACTGCCAATAGATGGCGCCAGCTCAGAGCAGGATTATAAATGAGAATACGCGTCGTCGATCCTGGCTTTAATGTTTTTAGTAAGTTTCATTGTCTAAATACTCAACGAAATAAATATATGGGCCAGAATGGACTAAGCTTTCAACGCTTACTATTGATTTCGTTGAGCTTAGAGTGTAAGATTTCTTAGTGTTGCGTCTTACACTACAGTTAAAAAGGCTTCATAATTTCTTTGAAATACATCTAGAGCCTTCTACCTTCTATCTTAAAACTAAAATTTAAAAGTCAATTCATTTCAGTGCTTTGGATGTCCTTGGCCAACTATTGAGGGTTTGTTTCCATTAAAATGAAAAAAAGAATCAACCTGTGTCCTCGAAACAGTAAAATGGATTTTACACTTTAATCCTTTGACTTAATTATTGCTCGCTCCATTTAGACACTTCCGCTCCCGTGCTTAGTTTGGGACGCGTTCGTCACGATAATTGTTAAGCCCCACCAGACCCGAAAAAAAAACCATGAATTGATAATTGATCTAATTGGCTATCGATTTTTGAGTTCGTTCGCTGGTGCCTAGATACACTCGCCCGGGCAACAATTGACGGAATAGTGTCGCGGGTACGCGTCAAATGCAATTTGGCGAAAAGAAAAGAAAGAAAAGCGGGGGCAAAATAGCCAACCAGCTGATATGCGTGCCAATGCAGCGGGATGGGTGGTTGCTGAACGGTGGTGGGTGGCTGGTGACTGATTGGACGGAGGGCCGAGTGGTCTGAGACAAGGTGTCGGCCTCAAGAGCTGCTAACACTTGTGGTGTGTGATAGCAGCCGTTTTGTGAAACGTTCATTTATTTTCGTTCGTCATTGCGATGACATTGGCCCCCTCCACGGGGGTATGGTAGTGGTGGTGGTGGTGGTAGGAGGGAATGCGGTTTGAGTTATTGACCTTCCTATCTGAAAAGTTTTTTGTTTTGTTGTTCTTTCGTTTTTTTGTTTGGTTGATGTTGCCCGTCACACCACTTTGCTCTTTCTGCTCTTCTCTTTTTGTTAAATGTCATTTCGATGGACGCGAATCAAGTAGATTCGGTTGCTGCTGCCGTTCTTCCTCTTCGTTTCCCAGCGTTGGTAACAAACCTCTCAATTTCATGGCATCCAAAATGGCACACACACACGCTTACACATACCCACACAGTGTTATTGGTTTTGTGATTTTGCAAAATCGAACGAAAATTAGCAAAAACCCTTCTCATCCTGACGTCTACTACGTTAGCAGCATTCGCTTTGGGCAAATCTAATTACATTTTGATGCTGCTACTACTACTACGGCTACGACTACAACCTCTTTATTGCCACTATGTTCACATCGTCTCGATGTCATTCAGCATACTTGAGCGACCCTCTCCGATCTACTCTGTCTAGAAATTACCATCCCACACCGTTCCGGATGCTTGACGACCCCACCATTTCTTCTGCGGATGAGTTGCGGATTGATAAGAATTCATTGCCCTCGCCAAATCACGTGCCGCTTAACCTACGCCCGCTGAAGCTGAGGCATATCCGCAAACACGGGTTGCGGATGACCGATCGCGTTTTGCTAGCAGCAATCGCATGTTGGCAATCTGATACGAAATACATTAAAATTATCGATTTCATCTCTCGTGCAGTATTCATGGTAGAGCGAGAGAATAAAGACGCAGAGAAAGAGAGAGAGAGAGAGTGTGTGTGTGAAGAATACAGGAAGAAACGGTTGCTTACGTTCGGTTCGGTGCGCACTTTCATCTTCCTCCGAAAAAGGCGGACTCGAACGCTTACCTTCCGGTGTTCTACTTCCTCCCGGCGAAGAGGTTTGTGCATGTTTTAGCGCGAGTTTATTCTTCGGCACGAGCGCCAGGCTACACACCGAGCCGGGTCACGGCACCGGGCAGGAAGGAGCTTCAAATTGATTTTAATACTTAATTTAAATTATAGTTAGACTGTTCTAACTTGTCATTTCTTGAAACCATTTGTTTTGACATTCTGAGTATATACTTTTTACCAATTTCAGTTCTTATCTTCAGTTACTTTAAAGTGGCAAGACACAAATTTGTTCCCTGCAGGGCCACATCGTTATTAGGATTTATTTTTTCCTTTTGTGTCGTGAACCGATCTCCTTGGTTAAGACAGCTATATTTTCACAATTTTTCACCAAACATAAAAAAGGGTTAATTTCTAAAATACTATGCTACATTCTTTGTCATCCATACTGTATTGTTAAAGAGAGTGTCCGTTCAAAAGTTGATTTGACAGCCTCCGCTAGCTCTCCATAGGGGGCGCTTGTGTGAAACAAGAATTCACTAGGGAACAAGGCTTTAAGTCTCCTAGATTTTGTAAGCTAAAATTACAACTATATCAACCAATTTTTATGGGAGTAAGTTGTAAAGAGTAATGATTTCAAGGTTTTGATTTCAACTTGCAAAGAGTATTGATGAATTATATCTGTACGATCAGTTACTGACAACTATTTATTCATGACTAGGAATTTAGTTTCATGCCTAACCATGAGAAGACCTACCATGGTGCCCTCTATTGGCAATTCGTGTATTATTCTTCTTCGTTATTTTACCGAGTGGGTTGTATTCTTCTACTGCTCACATTTCCCTTGTTCTACAATTTTCATCACACTCAACCAATGTTTTGATAAGTCATGGCCAGCTAATATTTGGTTCATAGTTTTTGTTTCCTTCGCAGTTATATTGATGTTTGCGTGCCATGGCGTTTCCTCAAATCCTTCTGGTTATTCAGTAATTTTTTTGCCTCTTTTTTGTGTTTCTAGCCTATACCATGCTTTAGTGTCCTTTATCATTTTTTGTTTTAGTCTGTTTTTTATATCTTCTATCCTATTTTTATTCGTGTATTAAAGTATTAAAAATCCATAATATGCTTTCTTATCGAACTATGTGACGATTTACGAAATCTTTGAATGATCTCAAACAAATTGTGTATTGTCATAGTAGCTAGTTCCAAAAACAGGTTCTCGAAACTCGGACAAAAAAAACGTTTCACAAACTAAAACTGGTGCTAAGACATAAAACTTTGGATCAGCCAAGTCCAAAGACTCTATATACTCTATAGCATATTCATCAATCGTTGAAAACAGCTATAAGTCCTAGTACAATTTGTTTGCCTTTTCAGCTCCGTTGTTTACTCGAAACGTTTCCAATGACTTATTTTTCCACCACGACACTAGCAAAACAGACCTCCCTACCATATGGCGCGAATGGCGAGAAGAATCCAGAATCGTTGCCAAAAAAGCGGTTGTGTTTGGTGCAGTTGTTTATTTAAAACATTGACAGACGGAGACCCATTCGGGCAGCTGAACAGCGTGTGTATGGTTGTTTCTGCACAGTCCGCCAGCAAAACAATCTGTTTTCCGTAGCACCCCGGGCACCGTTCGATTACTTTGAACCGATGAAAAATTAGTATTAGTCGGGTTCGAATTAGCTGCGTTGAGTTTTAAGTCATAAACGACCGAGCTGCGCGGGGTCTGCTCCATCCGTGTGGCGCCAGACGCGCGTTTCAAATGCTGCTTCGCCCGCTCTTAAACCTCAAGGTAACTGGGCCGTTTATTGCTCGAGACGCTCGCTCGAAGGCCATTTCATTTGCTAATGTGTCCCCACGCTCTCCAGTGGCCAGTGGACAGAGCATGGGCATGAGGCGTTACACTAAGTCGACGCCGTGCATTCACATTAATAGTTCCATACTCACCTTCGCACTTAACAGGGCAGAGACGGGGGCCATATCATGCAAACCGGAACGGGATATGACCACCAGATGTTTTCGCGACACAACGCCCGTCCCTGTTCGCCGTCTCTAATGAAAGCATTAAACGGTTTGTTTGTACGCCTGGCGGGCACTGTGCCGTGGCGCGTTACTGCAGGGTTGCCACTTCACTGGCAATAAACGCTACACAGGCAGGCCAGCAACAACATTTGGCAACGTTTACTCAAAATAAAACGGCAAGCAAAACTTTCGGCCCGTCACCGTGCCGTTCCGCTGCTGCTGAGTGGAATGCGAAATTTAGAGCTGAATCAATAATTGCAAGCCAAGCATTCGTTTGCGAATACAAGCGCAACTCACAAAAATGGGAAAGAAAACCTCGATGCAAAAATGCTATAAAATAGATGAAAGGTCGTAAAAAGTGTGATATCGATTAAAGTTTGAGGCCTATTAAAGGATGACCCACGAGTACGCCCTGGATATAGGGCTGTGAAGAAAGTTATCGCGCCCGCTTCCTTTCCGTTCCTGTTTTTTTTCTAATACTCACACATAGTCACACAAACGAGCGCACCCTGCCACCCCCATTTGGTCAATTCCTCGACGATTACGTAATCTAATCACTCGAGTGAAAACGCATTAACGAGTCGGTTACACCCCCCCCCCACTCCCCCCACCCACTTCCTGACCCACCCCGGGCTTATCCCTTTTTACCCTTGTGGTGTGACTGTCGCGAATGGGGGTTTTCCGAGAGTCCCCACTGCTTATCTAGAGCGGAAGTGGGGAAAAAACGGAAAACTGCCCACACTTTTCACGCCACTGCTATTGTGTTTGTTCGTAGTGAAGACTGGCGTTTGTGTTTGTGTGAGTGAGTGTGATGAATGTGCTTTGGAAAGATGTTGGAGGCTCTGGTTGGATGGACTTTGGGGCGGTCGACGAAAAAGAGCATTCTGGTGGATAGATATCGCCATCTTGGAATCGTTCAACAGTGAAAATTATTTTTGGATGTATCTGAAGCATATGTTTATTGTCTACCTGTCGGTTTTGGTGCATGCTTAGCTTGTAATGCTCGGTTTATATAAAACCCATAATCTTTAGGTTAGATAAAACCCATAATCTTTATTAAAACATTTCGCCAGTCTGAGTAAGGGATGGAACTCCACATGGTAGGCAGGACATTGAAGGATTTTTTGCCCTAGGTTTTCTACTTAATTTCCAATTTCCAGAAATTAAATGCTCTCTTTTCTCAAATCTGTTGCGATCAAGAACCTTAATTGAACTAAAATTCTACCCAAGGGCTCTCTTATATTCTTAACTCTTATATTCTTATATTCTACCTGGATACCACGCAATTCGGAAGAGGTGTAATGATTTCTGAGTTTTATCTATTTCATTCGTCAGGCATAACCCCTGGGTGAACTAGCTGCTCAACTATGTCAGGGAAAAGGCTTTTAAAACTAAAGGTTGTTTAGTGTCATTTTTAAACATTGCAATTCTTGCTATACATATTACTTGAAGATCTTCGTAGCACGCATGTACATGACAAAACACATTCCTAATGGCTTTCGGATAACGTCAGACCTTCTAAGATCGGTCTTATCACATCGTTTCCATAATCCTGATTGTCTTTTTTGAACTCAGACAACATCTTCAAATATAATAGTAAAACCTTGTTGATGATAGTAACTCACAATTTGGAGGTCTGAATTGAATGCTAATTTAGAAGTAAATAACCTGTATCGAGTTTAACGCGTTAAAATCAAAATCATTTTGTAGCCGTAGGAAACACCTTGAGATAGTGGTAGTGAGGTTGCAAGTTCAACTCTAAGCTCAACTTTCACCATGACAAAGAAAAAATGTAGTGAGAGAAGAAAAGCAGCAGCTCTCAACAATGGGCAGTTTCGTTAGGATAGTATTATTTTAAGAGGTTAGATTAGTATCTTTGGAACCTATACAGTCTATTCTACTAGTAGCTAATATACTACAAATGTCACTCTTTGAATGGTTTCTCTTATTTAACCCCTATCCTAAGAGAAATCAATTCAATGATTAAATTTTTAAAAAGTAAGTGTATGAATTTACCATTGAAGCCTATCCCCTGGGACGATGAGTGTCTTCCCATAATTATAGCCTACCCTGCAAACTTTTTTACCCTTAGAACAAAAAAAAATCACGCTTAATAAAATCAAACTCCCCCACACGGACACGGCCACAGTGGAAGCACAGACAATCGGAAAAACCATCTCACCACGCATACATTCCGGACACGAGCAGAAAGAAAGTATTTTTGATACCTCCATAGTGCTTTTCACATCGCAGCGTTATGACATTTTTACTTATTTCCTATATAGTTTCATCTCAACTTCAACCTTTGTTCTACGCTGAGCTGTCGTCAAGAGCAGGGCCTTTTTTAACCTATCTCTACGTACTTTTCAAAGCAAAAGGTGAGCAGCAGAAGTTGCACCGACAGTGATACAAAACAGAAAAATGTTTTCTACTTTCACAACACGCCGCTGTCTTCCTTGGTGTATGGTTTGACCCTTTCCCTTTCCATTTCTCTAGCCACTCTTTTCTACCCGAACGCGTCAATTACTCACAGATGAAGTCACCGGAATCGACGTTAATTGGATTTATTGAAGATAGAGTGAGCGAGAGGGAAAAAAGGATGTAGGTAGAAGGTTGGGCGGTCAGCCAGGGCTATCTTGAAGGCGTCATACACGCACACATTCTCAACAGCAAGGCAGCAACAAAATACACGCCAAGTGCTGCATATACACAGACGCAATCGCAAACGCCTAAATCGGATGTTTGCCGAGGCGAGGAAATCGATCGATGACAGCGGGCCGACGAAATATGGCCCCTGCCGACACCGGTGCTAATGGTATTACCATTAGGTTGTTTAGTTTGCAATCGCCTTTTACGGACATTCGGTTTGAAGTACGTTCCGTGGCATTCGCACTGCGATGCTGGATTAAGCTAAGGTTTTCCAAGCGCTTTCAAAAGAATTTTTGTTAACAAGGACATAAAAATTGCTGCCACTCAGGCGCTCGTCACGTCTTCATGCAAGTCACGTTAAATTAGTGTAAAATCAACCAGACTAGAAACAACACAATAAAAAGGCAATCAGTAGTAAAATACGGACATTTGCATCCGTAGCGCTGGTTTCTTATTTTTCTGATCAACAACGTGAAAAAGGGGGAGAATAAAACACAAGTAAAGCAATTCTAACCCTTCTGGATGCGCTCCTTGGCACTTCGCTGGCGAGACGCTTCAAATAGTGTCCCGAATTTATGTCCCAATCCGATGGCTACACACATAAAACTCTAGTAAAACCACAGTCATCCCCCAAACCAGACACGCGAATCCTTACGAACGAGTTAAAAATTTTACCATCCCACCGTCCTGGTCAATCGTTGTCGCTTGTTTGTTCCGCATTTTCCGCAATAGTTCTCGCACACTTCTGTGCAGCAAAATTTTTGCAAATAAGAGTAAAACTTCCTGACGCACGCAAAGCAGTAAAAGACACTACGCTTATACTCAGATGCCCTTTGTACTATGATACCATCAAAAGACGATAAATAAAACTCAAGGATTCAAGACGAATGTTGAAATGACTCAGTTTGATGAATATCTTCACCCGCAGGAAGGTAAGCCCTACAGTATCCAGCGTAGGATTGATTGACGGTTGTCTTTTTGCTCATCGAGGATATAACTCCTGTTTGTTGTTATTAAAATTGACATTTGTGTCTCCACTCGCTTGGGTTGAGATGCTAATTGCATTAGAAGTTGTCCTGACAACTTCATGCAAATGTTCCATTACTGAACAATAGGCTCTGATCGCTTTCTATTTCTATTCTTTCTATAACTTGGGAAGAAGCTGAAAGTAATTATATTATAGAGGAAAAACTTTTTTTAATAAGGAATGAGATTACTGCTTGTACTAAAATTCAATCACCAGGAAGTTAGCCGATGCCGATGATGCCGAGGCCGATGATGAGTTCTTCTCTTAGTACTATCTCTATTACTAACTCTACTATCAACTTAGGAAGGAATCTCGCCTAAAGAGGTTGCTCTTTCCCCTTTTTCCATACATAATAGATTATTTTATTAACTTATAAAATTTATTATTTAAATTTATGAATTGACTTAATTTCTCTATATTTCAAAGAATTGTTATAAATCACATTTAAATTCAACAAACAATAGTGAATATAGATATACTTTGTACGGGAATCGCTCCTCTCCTTGTACTCTTCAGCTTCTTTTCATTGAGGCTGTTTTTACTTGTATCTTAAGATCACATATATACCGACACACAACGAATGATGTACTCTAAAATTGCTAACAAAATCAGGGTCTGCTATGCTGGTTTAAATCACCATATAAAACTGTATAATACAAAAACAACGATATAACGAAAACATGTAAAAAATGTCGTCATAATGAGGTATATTTCAATATTTTAAATTTACCTATTTTAGCAAGAAACTTACCTTTAATAAGTACCATTTTATTCTATTGAGCGTTGCGTGAGTTCCCCAAACATGAGTCTGTGGTATACACATGAGTCTGAAGAATGCTTCCTGGAATCTTGTTTCTCTTGAGTGTACTTCAACCTATAGTAACGACTCTTGACTATCAATATATACTCAATATACTGTACATGCCCTTCCCTGATTTTAACTCTGATCTCACTCATTCTTCTAGGTTGTCTGAAGTCTGCTTCAAGTTGAATCTCTAATTTTTGTTCTAGTTTTCTTTCCTTGTTTGTTCAATTTCCTTTGTTTTCTTTCTGTACGCTTTCTGATCAATAGAGCGCATCCTACATTATTGTGTTGGATGTTTGAATTATTACAGTTGGAAGTTCATGCTAATATCCAAGTACTATAAGCACATATTTATTTCAACTCAATTTTATTTCCTCAGAAACATCTAAAAGCAAAAATATAAAAGCAAAACAAGCAGTAAGTAAAGTGTAGGAATACCAATCACCCTGTTCAAACAGCTTAAACACACGTACTGCCACTTCCGCACATATAGCAGATGAATTGCAAACGCAAAAGACACGTGTCTGTAGCACATTCTCTTTATCTAGTCATCTGAATGAGATTCGCACGTCCGTATCAAGCCGTCCAATAGCGAACGTTACAAACACAACCAGCGGATTTGATTTTAATTTCTAATCCATCCTTTTCAATCCCACTCGCACTGGCAGGGCGGTACGGTCCGCTCGCTATTTATGGGCTTTTATTTTATACCTTTGCCTGCCTTTTGCATCTCCTCGCTCTGTGCCGATTTCCGACGCAGCTGCCAAATGGTCAGCATGTGCGAATAGGGAATTAAACCGGCGAAGGTTAGCCACGCGCATTCGCTGCCAACACGGAACAGACACGTGATCAAATTACGGAAGTTGTAACGTAACTTGTTTGAAACAAAGTATTGTTGGGAACAAAAAAATAAAATTTAAATACTAGACCTTGAGGAATTCTCTAACTCTAATCTCTCGAAAAAATTAAAAAAGATACTCTTATATAATACAAGATACTCTACTATAATAAAATGACACTAGAAAGTGATATAAACGCAAATATGACCATGTGCAAATAAAGCACGCTCCAATTCATCAATCATAAAACAATCACAAATTTCACACCAAACCAGATGAAAGGACGAACCTGTTTGTGCTTCCAAATCCTCCACGCAAACACAAACACAAAGGCTGAAGCGCATAAAAAATCACTAAATTTAATAAAACTCACCCCGTGCAGGACTATAAAATGGTAAAAATCCAAGAGCACACGCAAAAAAGCAAGATAAAATAGCAAGAAAACCTCAAACGCACTGCCAGAGTGTGGAGCAAGGGGAAAGCGATGGAAAATAATAATTCTGCATTTTATTACATGCTACTTTTTACAACCCACCGTACCACCTACAATACGCGGCGGGTGAGTGGTGCATCGCCACGCTCGTTTCGCATCTAGTGCGAGTGGGTGCGCCGAGCTTTATCTGATTATCCGCTTCGCACGCTAACAAGCAGCCTGTGGTTCAGCTCACTAGTGGTTTTTAATGAACGGATCAACGGATCCGGTCGCTATCATTGTGTCCGTGGCATTATGAAAAAAGGGAAAAGGGAAGTGTTATAAGTTTTTAGTTTTTTTATATGTAACGTTAAATCCATCACTTATGAAACTTTTTTCATGGTGAATGAAATATAATGAGCAGTCTTGTCAGGTTTTGTCTTTATTGAACCATCAACCGTAGGAAAGCAGAGCATCAATAACTACACGAAAAAAAAATTGAAATAAATTTAACGACGGAACTTCAATTCTGTTTCTTTAATTAAGTCCTCCGAACCAGCTTCAGGCACGAGATCAGGATAGTTTGAAGATCTGCTGCTTTGGGACTTTGGTTCGCCTTCAACCCCTGAACTACTAAGTGTGAGAATCTCTAGGGTTCCAATAGATGCAATCTAGTGATAAGAAAGTAAGCCAGGATCTTACAGAAAAGGAATGGTTGTTGCAACTGGTTAGCTGTGACTGCAACGAGTACTCATTGTGCAATAAAGTGTTTGTCCAGATGCAGGAGTAGACTCAGGAGCGAGCATCATAAAATGAGGTTTGACTGTCTGCTGCTCATTGAAGAATACAGGGGTTTAACAACAGCTTATGTTCACAAACAGCTCAGTTATTCGAAAAGATCGGCGATCAATTTAGTATTCTGAACTGTTGCTTGCTTATTAGCGAATCTGTAACCATGCTGTGGTCAACTCTACATGCTTAAAATCTGCTTTTATAAGCAATTACATGTGAATGCATGAATTATCTGCCACATCATCTAAACAGTTTGTTTTCATACCATATAGCAGTTTAAACATTGCTGAAGCTTAGTAACCTCATCGCCTACTCCGTTAGGGACATAAAAAAGAAATCACAATCACTCAGCAAACGAAAACTGAAAAAATATGTTCATTAAAACTGAAATGAAAACAAAACACAAAGCCAGCAGATAAAAGGTGAGGATTTAAAATAGTAAACCATCTAAAACCAGCAGTAGTGATGGGTAGATTCGACTCCATTAATTTCGGAAGCGGCTGCGGAACGTAGGTTCAGTACTCCGAGCATGAAACCGTCCGGAGCCGTCTAGTACCGTTTAAGTTGTCCAGAGTCATCGGAGCCGTCGGAACCATCAGAGCCGTCCGGAGCCGCTAGTCGATAGCCGGAATCATTTGTGCTGAAACGAATTGAACATCAGGAACGCAATAAATCGTTCATAATACGGTAATATTAAAAACAGATAACTTCAAAGAAAAAGGAAATCGGCTGTTGCTAAATAGCACTCCTGTCTCCGTTGCGCTTTATAAAATTTATCAGTACAATAATTTTCTGTTACCACCGAACAAAATATAGAAATTTTTATGGATCACCAATTTAGTTTATATCACCCTATTATGGATGATTTGAAGCGCTTCGGAATTTCAATTCATTTCAGCTCCAATTATTCCGATAGCTTTGGCGGTTTTGAAGGCTCCAGACGTTTTCCTACGGTTACGACGACTCTTAATGACTCCGACGACTCCGGACAGTTCCAATGACTTCGATTACTCCGACGGCTTCGGACGGCTCCGAGTCCCGACTAGCAGGCAACGGGTGGCTCCAAACGACTCCGACGACTCCGACTAGCAGCTCCGGACGGTTGCAGACGGCCCGGGATGATTCCAAATGGGACCGTGCGTTTGATTAGACCGGAACCGCTTTCGAAGTAAAGATGCTCGGAAACGATTCGGAATCGTGGGTTCGATTCCCAGAGCCCATCGCTAACCAGCATCATAGCCCTACCCAGAAGAAAGTTTCGCTTCACGTACCATGCGCACGGCGCATCAGTTTGGATGATGATAAAGTCACTCGTGTTCATATTTCTGTTCAGACTTTGTAATTGACAACGGACACTCAGCTTCGTTCGCTTTCTCCACCCCGATTTGCGACCGCAAAAGTGTCGTTCGGTGGTTTTTAAGAGAGATTTTATTTTTGATTCCACTTTTTCGATGTTTTCTTTACCGACCTGTCCCGTGCGTACCTAAAATGGGCGTGATATAAATCGCAAACAGTGACCTGACAGGTAAGTCATGCGATTTCGAATCGGAATCGCCACCATCATCGGTGCCTTTTACAAACAGGGGGGAAATATTGGATATCAGATATAAAAAGTTGGTCCTCACACAAACTGTTCAATGTCGGTATGTTCTCACAGTTAAAAAGCAAACTGCTTTAAAATTGCCTAACCTTACGTAGGCATGAAAGCAATTAAAGTACAAACCTCAGCAAAGATAGCGTGATCGTCTCTGCAGTACCTAATCGGCCCATCGGCCGCAGCTCCGACCTAATCGGAACTTCACATCGTTTGATGAATAATTAAATTAGCCCTGATCAGGGGCTGATAAGCGCTTATCATACCTCGCACCTCGGTCCGCTGTCGGTTTTGGGAACGCCCGAGAGCGCAGAAAGGTGTGGAAGTTTACAGAAACTGAAACCGCACACGTGTGTTTGCTGTAGAGTTACTTCTTATCTGCTCAGGAGAACAAGAAACCGGCGAGGATGGAGTAAGTGTATAAATAACATACCACCGAAGGCTTCAGTTACCATGTAGGATGTTGGAGCTTCAGGGGAACGAGCATTAGTTCGGAAGAAATGAATTGAATTTATAATTGAAATAAGTTTGCCTCACATCGTTGAGGAATGAGAAATCAATTAAAACCTGGTGAGCATTAGTTACGTGTTTACTTTTAGACAGAAGACGCAATCTCATCAAATTGTTTGATATTATAAATCATAAAAAAGACTTCATAATATTCACAGTCTTTGAAATCAGTTCAAAGCGTAACATTTATAACCAAGATAGGCATTTAGCTGACTTTACTTAACAACATGGCTGTCATGGCTTGTCTCGGATGTCTCGGTTGATAATGCTTCTATTATAGAGATGAATAATGTGTTGTGGAATGAACAGTTCACATCTTACTACGCCTGAAGACTGTCCAAATAGAACATTAAAAGGGAAGAAAAGTTTGACGTGTGGTTTGACTCTGCAAGGATGTTGTTGATACCAACTTGTTGGAGTTTCTGGTCGTGGAAAAGTTAACATCAGCCGTCAACCACTGTGGAATCTACGACATCTTGAGAAGTCAAGTCAAAATTATACATTTATACTCCCGGCAATAAATCCAAGAAGATCTAAGCAAAGGATGCAATGCGATATAAATCTAAATGATGGATCTGGTGATCTTTTGCATGGACTAAACATCACTACGATGTCTGATGCCTGTTTGGAAGTTTATCGCCCCCGCGCTTTTGCCCGAATTAAGTTGTTGCCCAAGGGCGATCCCTGCTGTAGAAACCACTGTAGACGGCTAACGAACGGGTTCTAGATATTGAGATGTACCTGTTTCCGCCAAATGTTCTTTATAAAGGATAAATAGCCAATATCGATTGAGTTTGTAAATACATTAATAAGACTAGAATAACTGATGACACACTGTATAGAACAATGTAGATCTTTTAACCAATGATCTCAGAATTAGCCATGCTTTTCAATACTCAGTAGGAAAAAACTTATCATGTTGTATAGTAGGAAAAAACTTGTCATGTACTTGCTTGGCGGTCTTGGCTTGCCAAACTTCGAATCCTCTCACGGTTTCAGGCCGTCGTCTTTCAATCCGTTATCCCGGTCTTGATGGCGGACGCCTCAACGCCATCTTCCTACCTCAGCTTGGGCCTACCATGCCCCCTCTGTCCATGTGGACGGCCTAAGAGGACTTTACGGGCTGGGTCGTCCGGGTCCATGCGTTCATGGACATCCCACTGAAACCAGGCGAACTTAATCCTTAGTTACGTACAAGACCACTAAAATAAACCCTTTACAATTACCATAATCAATCGTGTTTAAGCCATTGTGAATAATTTGTACAAACACGTGTTATGTTTCAATTTAAATTAAAAGTCTCATTTTCTGAAACGTGTTTTTCAAGCATCCATTACCTTGAAATATTCTCCTGCGTTAGCTACTCCACCGAAGTACTTTGAGTAACTTAAAAATAAAAAAAAATCACACATAACATGCTCCAACCTGCAGGAAGATTTGTTTTGCATCAATAAACAGACCGCAACCGGAGAAGCGCGGAAGCGTGTACACGTTTTCTGCGCAAACACAGGCGTTCCGCGCGCCCGCGGGCGTTACCATGCATCGGCTACGGGTGGATTGAAGTGTTTGCAGATAAATAAATAAATTCATTAGAACAAACATGCAACATGCGTACTAACACACATAGGTTTTACGATCGAGCTTCTACCCCCGGCAACCGCTGGTGTGTGGTGTCTGCAGAGTGGCATTGCATCTCATTAGCGCGGGGAACTCGAAGGGAAAGCAATGCCGTTGGAAGCGTCTCAAAGTTGCTCTCTTTTTATTATGGACCCTTATTGCTGTGCCAAAGCTGTACAATAAAACATAATGCACCATTTCGCCGTTTGCTGCCAAGATAGAAGGTTTTCTGGAGTTGGAGCAATAAGGAGACGAGTGCTCTCCGGGTGAAACATCTTTCGGATGGTCCATTTTATGGAATATCAAGAACAGCAGATACCGAGAGTGTAACGCTCGGATATCACGTACCGGTGTTGGCAAGGAAATTGAAGGAAATAGAGGTGAAACTAATGATAACTTCGTTCACACCTCGCTGTCTGACTTCCGTGCCTTCCTACCTCCGAAGATTTCTCCGACAAAAGCACAAGCGAGCGGAAGGTCCTTTCAGTGAAAAAGGAAATACATGAAAATATAGGACACCACAAGTACGAGTGAGTTGTTGCGCCAAGAATACTAACACTCCCAACTTCAATCGAACGGCGAGTCCAAAGGTGGTTGGAATCACCAGGACCCGGAGCAAACGGGGGTGACCTAGTTTACTCGCTACATTTTAATGCGTTTTAAAGGGCCATTCGAGAGTGGCCTTGGTTCAATGAACCCCGGGTGCTATGTTGTTTGTTATTTTGTTGTTTTTTAGAATTCCCAAGTGATCCCCGGGCGTCCCCTTTACCCCCTCTCTTCGTTGTTAATGAGTTTGATGTCGCAATCAATATCAATTTCCTATTTGCTTTCCTTCGTTTTCTTTTGTTTTCAAGCTGGTTTCGTATTAAGTAAATTAAATTTCAACACCACATTCCTGCTGTGTGCGTTGGAAATTACGTCTTGGAAGACGATAGCAATTAAAGCGTCACACAGCGCGTTGCTTTGAAGGAAGCGCACCGCAAAGGTTTGAGAGTTTGGGCGGGAGCGAACGGCATGACATCATACCAACGATCGATCGGGGGACGGGAACGAACGCTTATGCTAACGCCAACTTGCCGAAAAGAGAAATGATCAAGAACAGTTCAATTCGAAGCGTCAGTCAGCTTAATTAATGTCGCACTTAACTCTACACTTCTCCGGACCGCGAACAGATCCATCCTGCAGGTTCTCTTCGCCCGGGACGATTCGCTTGGAAAACCGTTTTCATTTTTATTATTCCTCCAGTACCACAATAGTTTCTTTTAGTTTTGTAGCATAAAAGTGGTCTCCATTGTGAGGGAAAGAGGGTCGTTGCATACAGCAAACACACACACACGCGCACACGTAATTTAGTCGAGTCAAATCCGTAGCCTAGAGCAGTGGTCGACAATCTTTGCGATATGATGAACCGATGATGAACATATGATATTTATTTTTTCTATGATGAAGAATTTAATCTGAGTATGTAAATAGCTACTGCGTACTCATTTTGATGCGTAATTTTGTTGCTACTGAAACTAAGCGTGAAATTAACTTTTTCTTGTATTTCCGGTTCATTTCATCAAGTTACGAAATATATTGCTTGTCAATAAGACATTTGATGAGAGAATGGTAAAAATATTAATTGAAATTCGTGTATCTTTTAAGTTTTCGGAAATACGCTCCCTAGTGGAAAAGATGGGCCCCCTTTTGTAGGGAAAGATGGACAGAAATATTTGAGCATCTTTATTGATTTGCATTTATCCGATGGAGCAATGCGGCATGGCCGTCTTTCATCGAAAAAGTTACTAAAAGTCATGAGATTCTTAAAAAAGAGACTAAAAATAATGATATTGATTTCTGAATTTTCTAAAGGTTTCCATGGTGTCTGCCTTTCTCCCATACATCTGAACTGCACGGGTTAAAGTATTTTTTTTATAGATAGGAAATACATTTATCATCAGAAACGATAAAAAATCGATTAACTAAAATTATTCGAGACACGTTAAAAAATCAATCAATTAATATATTGATGAATTACACATTTTACGTGAGATTTGCAGTTAGTTTATTATTCGAAATTCCAAGTTAAAAGATATCCTAAATAAACCTCAAGACTTCGTCCGTCTTTATGTTCGGTCCTCTGCTGTCTTAGGATCACACTTGTTATAATTTTGGATTTATTTTAAACTTCTTACTTAATTTTACTCAGTATTATCATTCAAACAAAATAAAGCTGTTTTTTCTGTTGAGCACTAAACAGCTTCGAATCCAACAGAATAAGGCTTTTTCATCAGTTTTTTTCAGAGCTAGCCTCAGAACTATTGATAGTTTCAAAGTGTAGGATGGGATAAGAGCCTCTACCTTGTCACCAAAGAATCTTTCGCGACCCCTTACTTTGCCGACCACTGGTCTAGACGACAAAGAACATGGCTAATGGCTGTGCGCGAAGATGGCAGTCCCGGGACGTAGGTCACTACTGCCAGAATGCTGACTAATGGTAATTGTAGAACAAACTTATCTTCCCTCTCACCCCTTTTTTCCTGTTTTTGCGTCTCATCAGTATAAGTGAAACCATTTCATGCATATTATAATATCGACGGACAGCGAGCCAGAGCTCAGGGAATGTCACTGTCATGCCAATCGAACGGCCAGACAAGACGCACTACTCAAGCATCTCATTGTGAGCGAATAATAAACCGTACCCCATTCCCTAGCTTTCGCCCCTTTTAGCCTTTAAAATTGTAAGTGGTCATTTCCTTTCGGCATGAGTCATCTACACGGAAGAACAGTTTCCTGAGTAACAGTTACCTCTCGTCAAGTCGTCCCTCTTTTACATTCGAGCCGTGATAGTGGGTATCATTTGCAACATCTCACATTTGAGCTGACCCTTAACCTCCTTCCCGAACCGATCGCACCGGGATTGTACAATTACGAAACACGGCCACAAAAACGAATGCGAAGTAACGATTCGAGTGCAGTGGGGAAACCTTTACTGCCCCCACCGCATGCACATATGCAGTGCCTTAAAGGCAAGAACTGCTTGGTGGCGTGGCAAACTCAGGTCAGCCATCATGTATTTATTTAACGCAATAAATCTCGCAATCCCCAGTTTGTTGGCTGGTAAGAAACAGGCATTGAAAACCAAGAAAATCGAAAACCAAAAACTCAACAGGGCGATCGTCATCACGCTGAGGTACGACCTGCGAAGTTCACCCCGCAAAAAAAAACAACACAGCAACGTATAAGATGGGGTGATCTTGCGGCCGCTCAAGTGTCGTGATGCAACTGCAGTGCGATATTGCAACCTCAATGCTCTCGCCACCGGTTCCACGTCTCGCCTTCTCTGCAGCCCTTCGATCGTGCACATTCCTTCACGCAGGCGCGCAAGATCGCGCCGTCAAACATTGGTCCCCAACAATTACAATCACCATCGATCACCGCGTCACCTCACCCACCGTTAGGTCCACCGGGTAAGGCTTGCGGATAGGATTCCCGTGTGTGCAATTATCGCTCGTAAAGCTGACAGCTTCAGCAGCATCAGAGACCCGATCGATTGTAGATTGAAACAAAATCAAACGCAATCGGAGCAGTTTGCAAAGTCTTTAAAAAAAACCCTACTTGTTTCTAAGACGATCGCTCTGAGAACGGGGATGGTTGATGACTTTCCAGTTTGCCTCACCAGATGAAGCGGCGTACAATGACCCCGGTTCGTTCTCAGGCTAGCCAAAACTTTTCGACGTCTTAAAGTCGTTTGTCAATTGTTTTAGCTTCAAGACAAAGCTTCTCACGAACACAAGCGAATGCCTCGCTCGATTGGAGTGTCGTGAAGTTGACGGGTTTGTTCTATGCTATATCTTTCCAAATGAACGATTTCTTTACCCCTTTAGAACGTTCTTTTGCATCCACGAAGAGAGCAGTTAGGGGATCGTGCGGCGTGAGTGTGAGTATGCACTGTTGATAAAAAATTAAAATCAACACACACTCACACACACGCGGTGGTGCTGTTGGTGGAGCGAAATGGGAGCAAGAGAATGTGAGCCGCTATGTCTTTTGGAGGATCCGGACAGGAATGAAGCGCTGGCCGGGTCAGGAATAAGTGCATTTATTCTTTGCATAAATTAACCTCATAATTACGTATTCATCTCGTTTGCTCGTTTGCTCGTGTTCGTTAGGTGGAAGGGTTTAGGCGATAGAGCGAAGAGAGAAAGAGATTTAAAATAGTGACAGAAAGGGAGAAAATAAGCGGTTTTTAGAAAAAGGTCACTCCACAATAGGGACGGAAAACAAATGCATTCCTGAGTCGAGAACTATATTTAGTTTTGAATTGCTTTTAATGTTTCATCTTTCTCGCTTCATGACCAAAAGGGAAGTATAATTAAAGAAACGCATTCTTATATAAAATTTTAAAAACTTTTTCTCTGGCTATAGTTAACTTCAGCTACGTAATCTGGTAAGATACTGCTTGAAGCATCGTTGGGTGGATTTCAGCTTTGGATAGAAAATGAACCAATAAAAGTTGATATTTTATTGTTTGTATAAGATAAAACTTATATCACACGTTCTACATCATTTAGTCAGCTGTGATTTTATATTGTATTTATTTATCAAACTCTCCTTGTTTTATTTTAAAACTAAACTTAAAAACAAAAATTTTTAAGATCCCAAAACAGGCGTAGATTCTGAATCATAAACAGTTCATAAAATTCAGGAGCAAAGGCAAGATTCAAGATTGTTTCCAAGATAAGATTCCAAATATAAGATTCCAGATAAGGTTCCAAATATAACGTCATAGAGTAACGTCATTCTGACTATTATATGCAGTTCATTTAGCGAAGTACATGCACTCTTAGATATTAATACTAGCACACCAATAGAGTTTAGTAAATTCATCAGGAGTTTTATTGTTCAAAGAATAGAAAAACAATACAATAACAGCAGTACAGCTGATTGCAAGCCCTCAAATTCCGTAGCAATGGTTTGAGTACGACCAACTAAGGCGCCGTCCATCAATTACGTAACGCTAAAATTTCGATATAGGACCAACTCTCCTCTACTGTAACGGACCGTAACACTTGCTAAACTATACTCCCCCATCCCTATGTAACACATTGAGAGCCCTCTGTTCTCCCTACGAGATTTACGTAGTTAATTGACAGTCTCTAAGCAAAATCGATTCCATCATTTTTAATTACTCATTTATTACACAAGGTAAAACTAGCAGGGTGTATTAGGTAATAGAAACCAACGAGAATCTTATTTTTATACCCAACAAAACTCGAAGAGGCCTCGATCGATATTGGTTGCTAAAACAGAAAACAAACTCATTTACATGTTAGAAATATTGTCAACGAGAAATCCGTTTGATACCCTTTGTTTATAATTAAGTCGATTTTGTTAATCACCTGGCGTAATTGTAATTGTTCAGTTTAGGAAACTGTAGACTGAAATGTTGAATCTATGCAATTAACGAACTAACTAAAACGAATCTTTTCTTTCATTGTCTTGAGTTCTCTCTGGTCCAGGTCTCGCTTCATACAGTCTGAACCAGGGTAAAAACAAAATATTCCAAAGCCACTTGCCCTGTTTGAAACGCTTCATAAAATTATTATTTCAAGTGCATCCTATTTGAATACCTCAAGACCTGACCAAACCCCCATCAGAACGCTATAAAAATTTGCTGCCGTTTATAGCTTGACTTGTGTAAAATTTCAATAAAATCCCATCCCGCGATTATTCCAACATTTGCGCCCCGTAAAATCCCAGCTCTTCTTATTGAAAAAAAATCAACGTTTCCCATCATCACCACTGCCCAACGGAATGCGTAACCACTCGCGTAAGCAAACACTCGAGCGCTTCGGGAATCTGCAGGCCCAGCACTTTGCACAGAAACGGGTCCCAAGCACGGAACACCCGGCTCCTGAGATGTTACACTATAAACTGTGATACCGTTTTTATTGCTCGCTTCAAGTTTAAAGTTTTTGACGAGTTTACCGTCTCCGAGCCGAGAGGGGGAGTTGGGTTGGGCGCCTGGGCAAGCGAATAAAGTGCAAAACTGCTGATGATGTCAACGATGGACGGACGAACGCCGGTGCAAGGTCAGCCATAAGTCGGTGCTGCTGCTGCTGCTGCTGCTGCTGCCTGTTTGATTGCCGAATGCGTTCACTTCAATCTTATCGGTTTGCCATGAACAACACGGCCATTTGTCGCTGTCGTCGGTCGTCGGAGTCGTCATCTACATAAAGTGGAGTTTGCGAAGAAAATAAAAATACATCTAACAATCGAGAGGCGGGAAGTTTACGCGAAGCGCACGGGAAAGGAATACAAACCGGAATGAATTTTAAGCAAATTCGCTTAGGATCGGACCGGGAGCGCATCTATCGCATGGAACATCGTACGAACGGCAGCATCAATCATCGTCACATCTTTTCGGGGTTTGATGCTTGTTCGATCACTACACCAAACAAAAAAAAGACGTAAAAATCCCATTCCGTTCTACGACTTCCGGGCAAAGCGACCTGGTACGTGGTCGGGTCAAAGTTTGTCCATCAAAAGGGTGGAGACAATCGAATCGGAGGACGCTCATGAACGTTCGCTTATTACGCTTGGGTTGGACATTAGAATCTCCCAGGAAATACCGGGAACGGGTTTTGTTGGTTAGGGGACATCATGTTGCCGTTGTGTTTTCTTCAGTACTCCATTTCGCAACGATCGGAAATGGTTGAATTTCCGCCAGAGCTCTCCCGGAATGGATACACCGGACGACGGTGAATTATGTTCTCCTGCATATGGGAATGACATTTGATGGACAAGAACGGGAAAACAGACCGTCCAGGGAATTTGGGGGAACCGTTGTATGGATTTTGCCTTTCTCAATGATAAGTTTTTTTATTCCATTGAAATGGCGAAGTCGTATTGCTGCTAAATGATGAGTTTTGTATGGTAATATGCATAGTTTTGGATATATATTAGAATTTTGATCTTGTAAAGTGAGTAATTGTGAATTATTTTAAATAATTTCTTCTGAGACACAGTTAGCCACATATGTAAACCTTACATACAGAGTTTCCTTGTTCCCTTACTCGATCTTACACAAATGAGGCTGTACTCTATCTATCGTCGAACAAAATGCATGCAAGAAGTGTAGAATTATATGGAAATAATCTCTCAAGCAATCAAGACAGACAGGATCTGGAACCAACAACCTGAACTTTGTTAGAGAAATATAAATTGAATAATAGAATAAGACGAAGTAGATTACTGAACAGGCTACTTAGGAATGACTTAGGACTTAGAGATCTTGCTCGACAAACCCATCAGGTTGACTGATATTCAATCGAGTCAATCGAGCGAATCGGATGTTAGAGATTCTTTTTCGAGCTACTAGGGAATTTCACGGTCCAACTCACATTAAGACTGTTTTTCCTATTACGGGATGGCCTGGAATATGCTAGTATCGTTTGGTGCCCCTCAGCTTAGTGTTGGATCCAGCACATTGAGGCAATGTAACGCAAAGCGACGCGGTTTGCTTGCATGCTTCTTCCATGGAGGTCTGGTGACTCATGCCCGGACTATACCAGTGGTCCAATGCTTGTCCAATGCTTTCTGTTGGGTCTACAGCCTCTCTCCCTAAGAAGGGTGAGTACCCAGCAGCTGTTTGTAGTTTGTTTGATCAACGAGGAGTTTGATGCTCCGAGACTACTGAGTGCTGTAAATACTTCTGCTTCGGTTTCGGCCAGATCGAAAAAATATCGATTAATTATAATTTCATATCCGATGAGCAGAACAATAAACAATACATCGATACAATAAAAACTAGTGCAGTAAGATATGAATAGGATAGTTAAATTCTTTTAACTATGAGTTGTCATCATGACCAGAGTTGTTCGTGATACATTTTCCCTGAATAGGATAGTTTATTTTCCTTTAGCTATGAGTTGTCATCATAACCAGGGTTATTCCTGATACATTTTTTACCGCAATAGAATTTTCAAAATAAATACGCATTTTTTATCATGACGCATCATTACAGTCATCTAATATCCATCAAATTGTGTAAAAGACCGAAATTTGGAAAAAAATAAAATAAAATGTTTGAAAAAATAAACCATGATAAAAACTTAACTAACTAATATGGTACAAAGAAGGAGAAAAAATCTTAGTATCGATATAAACTACGTAACTTCTCATTTGTTCTTGAAAACGTACAAGGTATTTCTATGCAATAACAAACAATTCCAAAAGACACCCAACAAGTGATCGAACACTTGCTTGTGCGCTTGTCTTGTTCGATCGATTCCAGAGCACTGCCTAATCAAAGCAAACCCGATTATCAAAGGACCATCTAAAAAAATAAATTCAAAGATAACACCCTGAATTTTCTAAACATTTGTAATCTTCATGGGAAAACTTTGCCTCAAATCTAAATTTTTCTATAACTTTCAAAACAATGTAAAAGAAAGTTTTTGAATTCAGTAGGAAAAATAATAAATGTCTTCAAACGTGTTTCGTGATGGCCCCACAGCATTCGTATGCATGCTATCGTATACAAGATTTGCCTCTAATTATGCCCTTAATACTCTTAGTATTTACCTTAAACCAATCCCTTATCTTCCAGCAGGCGCAACAGAAAACATTTATTATCTCTTTCCTTCATTTGCTGCCTCTGTTGCATCATAACTCCTTTCTCAACATCTGCACATCGAACAGATCGTTATCAATCTCAAACACGCGCGTGTGTCTTTCCAAGAATGATTCGTTTTTCCATTTCCCTTCAATCCCTTCCGTCTCGTCAGCAAAAAATGGCACGACACGCAAGAGAAGTAGCAACGTTTTGTGGTACGACCGAAAAGAGCAAACGAAAATCATCTCTTACCATTCTTAGTTAAGCGACACCGGTAGCCGGTAATAACTACGAGAATCGTTTGCTAGAAGAGGAAAAAAAACATCTAAGCGTGAAGCTACCCCACCCAGATGAAATACACTCATTTTGCCACATTTCCATCCATCGACGCTCGCAAACTCATTCAAACAGTCGCGGAAAAACACCATGGGTAATGGAAAACGGTCGTGTGGAATCGTCTTCCCCTTCTGCCCGAAACGAATGCATTCCGGCAGCATTTCCGACGCTCTAAAGTGAAGTGAAATTTGTCCCGATTGCGGGTGCGGTACGATTTGCTGCTGAAAATTTTCCTTTCTGTTTCAAGCTTGAACCGATCTCCGGTTGGTGGAGGAACTACCGAGAACCGAGCTTACTGTTAGTACCGCTACTGCTGCTACTCGTCATAAACGACCCTGCGAGTGGCTGCTGCCATATGGCTGAGTGTGTGGCGAGCTGAATTTATGCAAATATTTTCTTTATTCATTCACGGTTTTCCACACTCTTTCTGTCACCTTCTTCCCGTTTTTAGCCGGCCAAACTTTGCGAACTTTGGTGGATGCAGGGAATCGAACATGATGGGGACGTGCGGATGAGTCTATGGAAATGGAAAATCAAAGAAAATCACCCTTATGGAGCTAGTGTGGGAAAGCGTTTTTTTTTTTTTTTTTGTAGTAAATAATGTAGAGACTCCTTTCATGCACTTCGGTTATTCGTTTGCAGAACAGTTTCGAGCAGTTTTGTTGATAGAACGAATGGCTACCACTGTTGCATGATTGAAACGGTTTTCGTTTGCTGTTGTTAACAGCTTAAACATCATTTTAAAGCACTCGTTATATTTTATAATTCTATTTGATTTTTTATGAAAAGAACACAGCGTCTACCAAACCTATAACTTCTTTCAGAATCTTTGTATTATCATCGCTTATATTTACTTGATGAGGAAGTTCCAGGTTCGATAGTTTATATTGGAATGGAGTAAATTAGATTTCAAGTTGATTGGATAATAAATACTTAAATGTTTTAGAGGTTGTATCAAAAATAATCGTACATTAAATTATTGGACAATTATTATACAATTACAGGAAAGCTCGATAACGCATTAAAATGCTTATAAAATTTTTTAGATGTATGTTAAATAGAATCGAATTGTTGTTTGCCGTTAGCAATTTTCAATTTACTTATTTAATCTTTTTTTTTTATTTTAATTTATTTAATGATACACTCCCCAATTTTATCTCTAATCTTTTACGAAAAAGACTCTTGTTCTTATTAAATGTTCAAGATTGCTTACTTGCAAGAAAACAAAAGAAACCATACATATGTCAAGCAATCGCAAAAAAACTTACAAAACTACACTTTCTTTTTTTTTTGTTGATGAGATTTTCTTCAAAATATATGAGGCATAAAATCTTCAATATATTGAAACTAAATAGAAAATACTCCTTCTATGCTACAACTCAAAAGAAACCTCACATTGGAGAAATTTTCACAATAAAAAGTTTTCACCTTTAAACTAACTATAAATGAACAAAAACTAACTTTTTTATTATGGAAGATAATAAATGATGCTTTTCTTCACTGCTTCAGCCACCTGTAAATGGACAATTTGCTACGTGAAGTCTCAAGTTTTTTTTCTCTTTACAGCAGAGAAGCCAGCACTTAGACGATTGTTCATCAAATAATCGACTGGCTGCTGGAAGTTTCAAACAACTGTATTTACTCCAAAAACGATCCATTGAATTTGTGCAAGTTTCCTTGTGTAATACCCTGCCAAATGTTTAAACCTAGTATCATAAATCTACTTCAAAATCAAAATCTGCGACTAGCATAAAATCTGTGATACGAAACACATATTACAATCATTAACACTTCAGACTGCGGGATAAGCAATAGCGATGTATCTAAATACTCCACAAAATTTTATCGATGCCGTTCCTACCATGGCAGTATAATGTACCGTATTGTATCGGTCTGACGTCAATCTCATGCCGGTTTTTATTACATGAGATTGCATTATCAGGACCACTACCAACGGTCGGATGGTTATTGTCTGTAAGACAGACTAACGTTACTGCTGAAGCAACGAAAAGAAATGATTTCCCCTCCTAAATGAGTGAAATAGAGAATTTTTGTTAATAAATTGTACTCAACACCTTTACTCTAGCAATATTAAATTACTTTTATGTTAATCCAAAATCGCATTATACGTTTTAGGAGCAGCTGCACGCTAACAATAATCCACCGAAAACCGAAAAAAACCGATTAGCTTATCTGCGCTTTCACAACAAATTTAAGCCTCATTGCACATATTTACATCGGTGTAACTAACTATCTGCGTAGACATAACCGCAAACGTAAATATGCACACACGTCAAATGTTAATATTGATCTCCTCGCAGCACCCAGCCCAGCAAAGGATAGATTTCACATTTCTCGTACAAATATAGCAACACACACAACACACGCTTGCTTAGAGAGAAGGCAAGTGCGATAGAGGGTAAGCGAGAGCTTTATTGCTATTTTTATATTACCTTCAAACCCACCCCTCTACCCCCTCCCCCCTCCCCACCAATGGGCGAATGAGATGGTCGAGATTAAAATGTAATTTATTTTCTTTTTTTCTTGCTCACCCTACCAACCCCCTCCCGGCCATGTTGTTTTTTTTTATTTCTGTTGCATTTTCCCTGTGTGCACCTGGCCGGTTCAGTTTGGTCAGTTTTTAAAGCGGCTTGGGCCCCACCGGCCCTGGCACGCTCCCTCCTGTTGCCATGGGCGGTACGGTGGCGAAGAAGACGACGATGGGACGCTGAGCAACAACAGCAACAAAAAAATGGGCTGCAAACGATGCACTGCCTAATGCACTTGTCCTCACTCCCCTCTCCTCCCCCCCCTCCCATCACCACCTTAAAAGAGGAAGCAAAACTTCCGATGCAGCGTTTGTATGTATTTGTTGCTTTCTCGTGTGACCTACATACACAGCAGCAGCTATTGCAGTGTGAGTTTGTTTTTTAAATAATTTCTTGTGCACCAAATGCAACCGGCCTGAATCTTTTTTGTGTGTGTTTTTTTTCTATTTAATTCAAAAGAGGTTCAACCTTTTATGTTTCAGCAGAATGCACCGAAAGAATGGAAACCCGGGGGGGGGGGGAGGGCTTTTGTGGAGCTCAGGTTATCATGTAGAGGAAATTTGTTATGTTTCAAAAAGAAATTGCTTCCCAATTTTTAGCTGTACTTCAACTTACTTCCACTATCACCAAAAGTGGACCAACTTTTCCGTGACTGAAACGTAGTTTTCCCACCCATTCTCCCACCCGATTGATGCTGTAAGTTGAACCCCGTAGCGGAGAAAGCGAAAGGCACGGCAAGGAAAATTGATCACTTTAATCGGTGAACATCCGAAGAATGACCGAGTCAAGGTCACTGGTGCGTGTTTGTGCCGCCCATTTGGTGGGGGGGGGGAGGGGAGGTCTGGTTGGGTGGGGCAGCAAACTGACACGTGTGGTTAGGATTTGTGCAGACCGGGTTGCGGAGAAAGGTGATACACGGAGAAAGGTGAAAGGTGCACGGGCGTACGCACGATGCTCTCACGCACGCGGTCGCACCAATACGCAATGCTGGCTCCGGCATGGGCATAAGAGAAGCGTTTACTGGAAGGGACAGAGAAAGAGCGAGATTTTGGAGCTGAACGAATCGTAAGTAAACCCTGAAACGCTGGCAACAACAAAAATATTGCAAATGGTAAACAAAATTCTATTAGGATAATATAAGGACAAAGAAATTGAGAAAAAATAGCAACATTTACATAAAGGTACATAAGAATTCGAATGAAGTGTAAAAAATGTAAAACATATAAAAAAAGTTGAAAATAGGAACAAGTTTTGGAAAATGAAAGTGAAAATGGAAAGGAAGGAAAAGAAAGTATAAAGTATCATTAAATGTAATGTGTCATTTACCTTTATTTTCTGAAGGCACGACAAGACCGTATAGCAAAATGTGTTCTACGTGAGATTTAGTAAAATTTAACTGACATTCAAACAACTCAAACAGATTGCAAAATATTAGTTTTAATTTTCTAGTTTAAAAAACAAGTCAATATCTCAGAGAAAATTTCGAAACCCAGAATGAATTATTAATTCTACCAAAGCATCCAAAATGTAACATTTTTTCAACATCTGCTTGCAAAACTATGACTTGTCTTTAGAAAGAATCCATATTCTATAACCATGATGATTTGCAGCAATTAAAATCCTCAATTCCTCCACTGGCTTTGCGTTGAAGATGGACACGCAATTTTAATTTTGATTTGACTGGAACGTGATGCAATTGCGAGAATACTTCAATGAACAAAACCTTTCGTACGAATCAGTTTCTCTCTCCCTCTCTCTCTCTCTGTACTCTCATGAACACAGAGCACGCTCTCAGAAATTGTCCGAATTCGAAGAAATGTGCGTGCGATGCAGATTTGTTCATTCTTTTGTTACACGCACACATCAATTCATTCTGCCGCTGTTTAAGGGATGAATGTGTGTTTGTACTGCTCTTGCAAACGGTCGTCAAGCTGTGTTGCATCTCATTCAGCATCGAGAGAGAAAAGAAACGCCTCTCGCAAGCAGGGTTCGCTTCGCATGATAAAGGTGTGGGGTAGCAAGAGGCGAGCCTTTTGTAAAATTTTATTTCTTTGTTATTGTGTATTCCTTCCTCAGTTTTGTTTAAAACAGTTAGTTATTTTAAACCTCAAAAAGGTATTAGAGAAATCAAGAAAATCCCCAATTCCATTGTCATTTATAAGTCGACGGAAGGTTCGTTCAAACATCTCGCAGCCCCTAAAATAGGGGTGAACAATTTTCCACGATCTTGCGAGCCATCGGCAACCCTTCTCTTACCAGCCCTGCATTCGGTGAGCGAGGCGGAAAACATCAACTCCCTGCGCTGTTCACTGAAAAACCAACCACAACATTTCAAACTTGAAATCCCGCGTGGTCGCATCGCAGCAACCTGACCGACGACTAGGCTGCACCACACATAGGCAGCGGCGAGAAGAAAAAAAAGTAGATAGACATGTGTGTGTGCGTTTCGAATGTGAGCAAAACAACAATACGGTGACGATAAGAAGGTGATGGAGAATTTTAATTAAAACTTGAGTGCAAAAGTTAATTAATCAATATTTTGGGAGTGATTTGCTGTGCTGGCGATTGATAATGTTTTTATTTTGAGGCCAATTGGGGTATCATTTGAATAGTGCTGTTTTCATTCAATAATGTTGAATTTGTTGAGGAATTTAATGTGCAATACTCTGTTGATTCAAAATTGCTGTGCACGATGTACTAAACGGTAATATGGTGTCATGTTAACGATTTGTTTGGTGATGTAGAACGATTTCTACGACGGTGCATTCGATTTATAGTACATACAGGCGAACGCGTGTGTGCGTGTGCGTGCCAAAACCAATAGAGTGAGAGAGAGTGTGCGCAAAATAGCAGCAAACGAGCAGAGAAGCGAAGAGATGTCAAAGAAGAGAGAGAAAAAAGCAAAACAACAAAAAAGAAACAACACACACACACCATTGCAAATTATGCTACTATGTGTGTGTATACTAGTATCAGTGTCATGAGAAATAAAAAAAAGTAGCGTAATGTGAGTGAGGCAAAGGCCCCATTTTGTGTTGGTGTATGTGTGTCAAGCGTGCTAGTAATCAATGATAGTGCACACCGTTTTCATGGCAATACGTTTGTAGTACCGTAGTACATTGTTGTTGTTTTTTATGCGATTTCAACCACCTGCCAAAGTGCAGAAAAGTTTCTATTTCGCTGAAGTATTTTTCGATAAAAATGATGGATAGTGCAGTTCTGTTCTGGTATTTTGTGGAAGAGGGAAACAAATGCAGCCATCAATGTGATACTCCCCTTTTTCTGACATTTACGACATGTCAAACCCTAATTATGACGCAAATGACGCATACTGCTGCTAGTGGGTTAAAAGATCGGTTGAGGGAACCATTTTTTAAAGCAATTGACGTTTCGAGAAGCAGTTTCTAGTAGCGTTCGTTTCCTCATACACTGCTGTTTGTCGTCTTTTTTTGTTACAACAAAGCTGTCAAAATGAAAAATGTACCGGTGTGTTGCAATATGACAACACAACAAAGCATGACCTTTAGAAATTCACTTAATTATTTAACTTTTAGAAGCATGTCTGATTATTTTATTCATTTTGTTTATCAGCTTGTAAGAATCAATGAAAAGCATTTTTCAAAGAAGTTGGTCAAAACTGTCTTAGAAAAAATGAAGATTTTGTGAAACTTTGAAAAATTGAAATATTTTTACAACTGTAATAGACTAAAGACATAACGCGATTGATTTTGGAACATATGAAAGCAGTGAAACACAACGACTATGCTGTTTGAGAACATCTAAGCAAGAATTATCCATTAAGTTGCTTCAAGCTTGAAATCATATGGTTGTGGATGGATGTTTTTATTTAATTACTAACGAATGATGTTATGACAATTTTTTTCCCTGTGGTACTAGTCCCTTCTGATGACCGCTGAGTAACAACAATCAATACCATACTCACGTGTACTATCAACAAACCTTACCTCTAAGCCCCATACCAATTTTTGTATAGCGTGGTTGTTAAATCTTTTGGGGTTAAACCACTTTTATATTACACTCGCATGACAAATGACGTATCTGAATGTTTATTCCCTATTAAAAATCGTTCCTAGTGCACGCCATGTACTGAAGACCCCTGGATATGATAAAAACTCGTCAAAATGGCCGTACCTTAAAAGCATCTAAAACTTTATAAATACGCTGTTATAAATTATGTTTCACGTGCTGTCCCATCCACCGACTTCCATCGTGCCCATCAGCCTCGGCGTGCGTTCTAATGAGGCAATAATTCATACCGGCAGTGGTTCCCGTTTTAATGACCCCGACAGCCATTAGTGCCGGAATTGTCGGGGTGACAATCGCTAGTGTGTGCGTTGTTCTGCCATTCAGGGTTTCGGCGTGTGCTGGTCAGCGTATCTGTGGGTTCACTGGGTTATAATGTGTCGTCGTTTTTTTTTTCTATTTTCAAGGTGTAAGCAAAAGCAAAAAGAGATTCTCCCAAGAAAATTACGCTAAAGTATGCAAAGAAAGTTGGAAGTTTGAAGTGATCTAGTGATCGACCTGTGAAATGAAAACAACGTGTCGGAGAGCATGCCGTTCGGTGAAGTGATTTATTACCTTTCGAGTGACCATAACGTATGTGGATTTGAAAAGGGTAGCCTGTATGAAGTGTATTTGTAAGGGGGCGCACGGTTTTCCCGAGTTTCCGACACACAATTCAAAATCAATCCAATCAAGCGGCCTCTTCCATATCGTGCGAGCCTGTCAGTGGAACGTACCCCAAAAATTCTCCCGCCACGGTCGCGTGTGTTGCCCCGTACGGCTGTGTGAGTGTGTGTGAGTAATTTAGATCGAGAGAGGGAGAGAGCGAGAAATTGAAACGAAAAGAAAAAAAGCGTGAGAGCAGCCCTGCACAGCCCTCGCGCGCGGTAGTGTGTGCGTGCTAGTGAGCAGAAACGTGTCGAGAGAAACGTGTGTGCGCGAGTGTGTGCGTGTAGTTGTGTGTGGTGAGGCAGAAAAAAAAATCGAAATACACGATTTTGACAGCTCTCTTTCGGGGAGGCTTTTCATGAGTTGTGTGTAGTTCAAGTGACACGGAATTCGTCGCTATCCGTACGAGGGTTTTCGGTACAACCGTGCTGGGAAAATCAAAACATCTCATTTACGGGGAAAAAATGCTCTAGTGCAGTGTGTGCACGTGTGTGTGTGTGTGTGTGTGTGTGCGTGCTTCTAGTGTGTTCTAGAAAATGCTTCAATAATATTGCTAATTGCGTGAAGAAGTACAAAATCCGAACAGTAGGCTCTGCATACTCCACTGAGCAGTGGGGGGAAAGCAAGAAGGAAAGGAGCTCTTCTTCGATCGATTTCGTGAAAAGTGTTGGCTCCGTCCCGTGTGCGAGAAGAAAAGGAAGAAGCCAGTGCGATTTGGTGATTAAAAATTTCCTGAGCTTTTCCATCTTTCCCTCTGCGGGGTGATGTTTTTCGTGACGAGTGCCAAGTTGATAATTCGAGGCTAGTGAACCCTGGTGTGCGGTTTTCGTGTGAAGGAAAATTCTTGCAAGAAATAAACACACACACGAGCAAGGAGGGTCCACGTTTTTGAGAAAGTTTGAGAGGTCTGGTGCCCGTTGAAATCGTACGAATTACTGGAGCAAATGGTCCAGCATTACGATTCACACACCGCACAGCCTCGCCTATCCCAGTGTGCCATCGGGAGGTGTGTTAAAGTATGTTAAGCTTGTGCCAGTAGTGCGGTGGGATACGAAACAGATAAGCAGCAGCAGCAACAGCACTGTGTGCGCCGTGTTTCGTGAAAAGTGCAATAAGTGGTGAAATGAAAAGCGAATTGCGATGCTGCTGCGCTCCCTTATTCCGCTAACAAGTTCCCGTCCCGACCCCAGCGCGTGTGTGTGTCGGTGCGTGCAAGGGTGTGTGCGTGTGTGTGCAGCGGATCGCAGTGTGCGTAGCCATCGCGCCAAGAAGTATCGCCGTGCGGTGGTGTTCTACTAGCAGTGTGTGCTGTTCGGAGAAAGCAATAGAGCGGCATTTAGTGTGTCCTGCTGTGTCCACCATCTTGGTTCTTTCCCGTCTGCTTTAGTTTCCCTCCTCCCTTCCTTTCCTTGACCCCGATGTGGAGAAGGATTAGTATCGCGGGAAACACGGGCAATGGTTACCGGTCGCGGATATGAGTGCCGAGGTTAGTGCACCGCAATGGCGATCGCTCGGATTCAACAACGGCACATCCGACGGTTGCGGGCCACACGATGGCGACACGAGGACGGTGGAGGCGATTGCTGCGGTGGCGACCTCGCCGCCGACGCCGCCACCCACCCTTCCTGATCTCATACCGATTGCCGGGGGTGGCGATGGGACGAAACCCGCCGCCAACCAAACGAACGCCATCATGCCCGGCGAGAAGTGCATCAATCACAACAACAACATAGTCAGCCTGGAGGACGCGGGGGGGAACAGTGCTGGTGCTGCTCCTGAATCGAAGGATGACGGCGGCTCGGAGGAGCTCAACTGTGAGCTAGTGCTGAGCGCACTGGAGGATGGCGAGATGATGCCGCAAACGCAAACCGTGTCCGAATCGCACACGGATCGTGATTCCGGCTTCGAAACACCCTCGCTCGATACGACGCCTGCGGGGATCGGCTGGGAGAAACCGGAAGTGGCGGTTGGCGGCGCTGGTGCAACAGCCGAGCAACGTTGCGGCGAACAACAGGGACGGCACTATGTTGCACACGTCGTTGTTGCAGGGGAGTGCAGCGAGTCGAAGGACACGAAGCTGATACTGAGACGGCGTACTGTCGCGTCGTCCTCGCCGTCGGCCGGAAGTGGCGGCAGCGCCGCTGCGACACCCCCGCCGCCCGCATCTGAAACGATGATGTCAAACAGTCCACCAGCAGCAGCACCATCAATCACCGTGAAGCAGGAGACGCAGGAGAAGGAAAAGACCGGTAAGGAAGCGGCACCGGTCGTTGTGAAGCAGGAGCTTGGCGCTGGCGCTTCAACCTCCCGGCCTCCCACGGCCCCCCATCCGCCGCCCAAACGGTCCGGATACAAGGACGATCCGCTGCCGCTGCCGCTTGAACCGAAGGAACACCGCAAGTCCAACCGGCGGAGACAGTTTACCGATCGCATCATTGATACGCTCTGTCTTCCAGAGATTTTCTTCAACGCTCGCGTACGCCCCAAGCCAAAGCCGAAGGCGGCGACCAACCGGTCGATGCCCGTTCCGGGCGGGAAGAAACGTGCCATGCCTGCGCTCGCGTTGAAGCGGCCACCAAAGTCAACGCAGCAGCACCAGCAGCAGCAGCTGCGTGCCTCATCCGCCATGTCGAACGGTGGGCTCGATGGGGCAACTTCCTCCTGCTCCTCGTCGGGCCGGCCCTCGTCTGTAGCATCGTCACACTTTGCCCCTCTGGAACGCTCCCCAAGCGTACCGTGCACGGGTACAACGACGGGGCACACCTCCAGCAGCAGCAGCACCACCACCGCAACAGTTCCTAGGGTAAATCCGATCTTCCTGTTCGTGAAGCAGGAGGACACACGCATCGTGGAGGTGCGGTGCGAGGACTACGACAAGCGCAACCGTATACGATTGACGCGCACCGGGGCGGGCAGCTGGCGGGCGATACCGCGCACCGATCCCGGCTCGACCGTTATGTTTTCTCTGCTGCCACCGGGCTCGGCAAGCGGATGCGAGGAGGAGGAGGCTACGGCAAGCGATAGCTGCTGTGGCGGCCGTACATCCACGGTTTCCGCGTCCGGATCGGCCGTATCCGCGTCACCAAAGTACAAACACCATCACCACCATCGTCACGAAAGCAACCATCGGAAGCATAAGAAGAGCAAGAAGAAGAAGAAAAAGAAGCTGCGTCACGTGTCGGAGGGGGCCGGCACGTCCGACGGGGGAAGAGACAGTCGGAGCAGTGCGAGCTGTGGCACCATCAGCCGGCTGGTGGCGTCCGGCCAGCGCAAGGTGACGTTTAGCGTGGGGGTGAAGCAGGAGGAGAAGGAGACAGAGCGGCGACCGGCGACGGAGGTGTACCACGATCACGAGCGGATAGCTCGCACGGCGGAGGAGCAGGCGGAGCGCGAAAGGGAGGAAACGATCGCGGAGCTGATCCGGAACTATCACGAGCAGCAGCGGCGCCAGTTGCAGGAGCTGCAAGAGAAGCTGCAGGCCAGCCGGCGCAACGAGCTGGCAAGTCACCACGGCCCGACCGGTGGCTTTAGCGAATCTGGCAACGCTAGTGGCACCACCAACGTCGGCACCACCGCCGAGGTGGTCGAGGTGAAGGCAGAGGAAGCCGGCGGTGGAACCGGCTTTTACCCGAGGCTGTTGCTGGAAGGCAACGGTAGCAATAATAATAATAGTAATAGCACTAGTAATAATAGCAGTAGTAGCGGTAATAGTATTGGTGGCAACGTCAACCACGCTAGTAGTAGTAAAAGCAATGGCGGCGGAGAAGGACAAACTCTGGAGAACACAAGCAATAGTCATAAACGGGCGTCCGAGCTGTCGTCCCACAAGCTGGAGCTACTGGAGTTTGATGACGATGACGACGATGATGACGACTGTGGCGGTGAGAAGGCCAACGTGAACGGGCTGGTGGCAACGCTTGATGACGACGACGACGATGAGGATGGGCTTCACGGGTCCACGCTGGCCGCCCTGGCAAGGACGGCGGATCGGGAGTGGCCGATTGCGCTGGCGAAGAAGTCGTCCGAGCTGAAGGCTCGCCGAGCGAGCTTCGAGTCGCAGATACCGACGAGCGTCATCCCGGTGCAACACCAGTGCAGCGGCATCGGTGCGCAGGCGTCCGATGGACGACCGCCGCTCGGCAACCTGGTGCTGAGCGTGGACGACGAGGACGACGAGCAGGACGGTGCATTGCTTGCACTGGATGAACTTGGGCTGAACCATCATCACCATCATCAGGAGCAGGAACACGAACACCATAGCATCGTAGACGACGACGACGACGATGTGCAATTGCTCGGTGCCTCGAACTTCGGCGTGGATCACCACCACCATATGCAGCTGCACCATGCACTGCGCTTCGGCTCGTCGGTAAGACCGCTGGACGACGACGAAGACCACGCCGGTGTTAGTGTTGGTGCCGACAAGGATGCTGGGGAACGACGACCGACGCACGACGAGCACGACGATGGCATCAACAACACCAGTCCGGACGATGCCGATGGTAGCAGTGCACTGGCCGCGGCGATAGCGGCGGCGGTGGCAGCGGCAGCCGCTGCAGCTGCGGCTGATGCACCATTGGCGGGCGGCGCAAGCGGTAGCAGCTCCACCGTGGTGGAAATAGACGACGACGAAGTGTGCGTTCTCGTGCAGCAAGAGCAGCAGGAGAAACAGCTAGCACCAACACCAACAGCAACGCGGCAGGAGCAGCATGCGAAAGGAACCCGACGGACTAACGATAACGACGACGACGATGTTGCTACAACGACGACGACGACGACGGCGGCGGCGATGGATGGCATCGTTGGCCCGGACGGTGTAGATACGACGTTCGCAAGAACAACTACCACGACGACAGCCTCCTCGTCGTCGACCGCTGTCGTCGCCTCCGCCAGCACCTCCTCACCGGGGGTGGAGACGGCGGGAGTCGGTGCGGCAGGCAAGACGAAAGCGACTTGCATCGAGAACAACGCGGAAGTGCATCATCCACCGCACATCACCATCAGTAGTGATAGTGAGCTCGACGATGACGATCCGAAGCACGCGCTGCCACAGCAGAACTCGGATCTTCTGGAGCAACAGCAGCAGCAGCAGCAGCAACAAGAACGCCACCATTTGCACCATCACCATCATCATCATCATCATCTGCACCATCATCATCTGAGTGCGGAGTTTGGCGAGTTGATCGAAGACATTGACGAGCTGCAGGCGGCAGAAGTAAGGGGCGAGGGGAGAGAAGGAGTAGCAGCAGCAGCGGCAGCGGCGCAGGACGACCTGCTGGATGCAGCCAGCTGCGGCACGGACGCTGCGATGACCGGAGCGGCCGAACTGCTCGACTCGCTGGTGGAGCAACAGCGCCGCGCGGATGGCGCTGGTCTCGGCGTGACGACCACTGCTTCCAGCTCGCTGGCCGTCGGCGGCAAGGGTGCCAATCCGATCTACACGATCGCGGACGACTACAACGACGACGACGATGACGACGTGCTGCTCGAGCCGGAACCGGTGGCCGACATTATTTCGCGGCTCGGCGAATCGCTCAGCACCTCGCCCAAGTGTCTTTCGTTTAACGAGGCGGGCGAAATCGAAGGCCTGACTGGGGATCTGTTCGGTGGTGCTGGTGGGGGTGGTGGAGGTGGGGGAGGTGGTGGTGGAAGTGGTACCGGTGGAATGGAGGGTGGTGTGGTGGGAGATGATGACGACCTGCTGCCGAACCCGTTCGCTCCACAGCCGCAGACACAGGCGTCCACTGGGCAACCACAGCAGCAGCAGCAGCAGTCCGGTGCGGAGGAGCTAGTCGGAATGGCGTGCAGCAGGAGTGAGGGAGGCGAAGGGACCACTACGACGACCACCACCACGGCAAGCACCACCTCCTCGGCAGCGTCATCTTCAACGACGACGCTGGAAGACGAGCTGTCCATCACGATAAAGGATCTGACGGAGGCGAGTGAGCACGCGAGTTCCTACTTTGCAAGCACGCAGGCAGACAACGGTGGTGGTGGGGGAGGGACGGGTAAAGAGACCACCGATGCTGTAGGTGACGGTGAAAGCGCGAATCATGAATCGTCCTCCTCCGTCAGCACCTCTGCGAAGGAGCTTCCAGCCGAGGCGCCGATTGTGATATCACCCGACTCCTGCCAGGAGGAGTTGCCCAAGGATCTTAGCTGCCGCAAGCGAAGCCTATCACCGTCCCCGCGGCCTGTTTCGCACAGCTCTGATGCGATCCAGTCGCCGCAACCGAGCGGACTGCCCGCCGTTCCACCGTCCCCGGACCTATTCCTGCAGCCGAAATCCATCTCTGCTTCGAGCTCGAGCAGTAGCTCCACATCCACCTCGAGCGTAATCGAGGCGTTAATGTCGCAGGCGGCGGCAGCCCTCTCGAAAGGTGGGCGGCCTTCATCCAACGGTGGTGCGAGTACGACCACGAGCACGGCCACGAGCACGACAAGCACCGCCACCACCAAGACGGCACTGCAGCAGAAGGAACCGCTAGATCTGGGCGCAAAGTGTCGCAAATCGGCCAGCCCGACCGTGAGCTGTTCCGAGGAAGCAAAACGCCTCACGGCCTCCTCTTCCACCGTGTCCTCGCTGTGTGGCAGTGGGGGAGACGTTGGCGTCAGTGCCGCCAATGACGACACGAGCGAACCGAAAGCGAAACGTATCAAAACAGACCCCGAACAGCAGCAGCAGCAGCAGCAGAGGCCAAGCAGTGGTAAGGCACTGTCGGCAGAGTCTCGAGCGGCGGCAACTGCAACGACGTCCTCCACAAGCACAACCGGTCCGAGTGTCGCTTCCCTTATCAACGCGATGGCGGCCGGTGGCGGCACTGGAGCTTCGGTTACACCTTCGACGCAGAGTGCGGCGGCTGCTGCGGCAGCTGCGGCCGCCGCTGCAGCTTACACCAACCTGAACGACTCGGCCCGGCTGGTGGAGATGCTCACGTCCGGCAACGATCCGGATCCACTCACTCAGCTCCGTCTGCTCGTGGGCAACCCGGCCTGGAAGGTGCCGGATCCACTACTCGTGCCAAAGGATCGGTTGAACGCGGTGCTGGCCTCGCCAGCCCGTGAAATCCCGCTGCTTCTTACCACCCGTCCCGAGCTGAGGCTGCCGGAAGCATTCGCCTTCCCCAACATTCTGCAAGATCCAGACATTCTCGTGATCTCGCTCCAGCAGCTCGAAACGATTCTTCAAACGCAGGAAGAGCTAGTGAAGCTCAAGTCGAAGGCAACGCTCGATGCAACGGGTTCGGTTGCGGCAACGCCTCCGACCACCCCGGTAACGTTGGCGGCCGTTAGCAAGAAGCCCCATGCGGTGGCGGCCACTCCAACGCCTCCCAGCCCGTTGGAAACGCTGAAGCAAACCCTCACGGCACAGGCAGCGAAACAAAACCCAATGATGAGCTCGCTGCTCGCGTCCGGACTGGCCGGGGACATCGACGCGGCTACCACGGCCGCCTTCAACCAGATGCTCTGGTTGCCCTACCTCGGCCAGATGGGCCAGTTTGCGCCCGATCTGCTAAAAGCGATGATGAACCTACCAGCCACCGCATCCGCCGCGACCGTAGCCGCTGCAGCGGCTGCAGTTGGCGGAGCGGCCACCGCCGGCACGGGCACCGCAAATACGCTCGCTGACATGCTCCCCTTCATGGGCCCCCGCTTCCAGGACTTTTGTGGGCTACCACCGGCCACCGCCACCAGCCCACTAGAGTACAAGCGGCAGCTCGAATTGGCGATGCTGCAGGACGCGATGACCACGGCGAACCTGCAGCAGCAGCGCAAGCAGCAGGAGGCAGCCCAGAAGAAGGCGGCGGCGGCAGCGGCCGCAGCAGCCGCAGCCCACGTCGACCGCAAGCCGGTGATTGGACCGAAAACGCTCGAGCAGCAACGCTCGGTAGCGGCCGTCACCGCCGCGGCAAACATGTTCCAGAGTCAGCAGAAGAAGGCGGCAGCGGCTGCGGCCGCCGCAGCAGCAGCCGCTGGCATGATCAACCCACTCTCGATACCTCAGTTCATGACGCCGCCCATGACGATGCCGCACGGAACCGGCAGCAGCTCGGGAAGCAATCGGTACGGCGGAGGCGGTGGTGTTGGTAGTACTGGTGCCGCAGGCACCGGAGCAAACTCTCGAACGTCCGCCCAGTCGATGCTGCAGCAGCAGCAACATGCTCAGCAGCTCCAGCAGCAGCAATCGTTCAGTCCGAGCAGCTTCAAGAACATGGCCAATCTCATGAATCAGGCGGCGGCAGCCGCCGCTGCGTCCGGTGCCGGTGGCCGTCAGCAACACTCCGGTGGGGGAAGTTCCCATCGGCAGCAGCTCACCGCCCTGCAGAAGGCAAAGCTCCAACAGCAGCAGCAGCAGCAGCAGCATCAACATCAGCAACAGCAGCTTCAGCATCACAACAATATAGGAGCGACGGGCATGTTCGGATCTGGCGCGGGTAATTCGTTCTTTAACATCCCGAACAACTTCCAGGAGTTCCACGAGCAGCAGCAACAGCTCGTGCGGAAGCTCCAGAAAGAGCAACTCCACCAGCAGCAGCATCAGCAGCATCAGCAGCACCAGCAGCACCAGCAGCAACACCATCATCACCATCAGCAACAGCTTCAGCTACAGCAGCAGCAACAGCATCAGCAACAACTTCTGCAGCAACAGATGCACCATCATCACCAGGAAGAGCAAAAGCCCCGGGTGACGTGCAAATCGCTGATGAACCTGCTGCAACCGGAGAAGCAGCAGCAGCTGCACAAACATTCCGGTGCGGCGGGCGGAGCGAACGCGACCGGTACCGGCAACAGTGCTTCCAGCAAGCTGGCCAACCTGATGGCCATCCCGGGGATGGATCTGTACACAGCGCAGCAGCACGAACAGCTACAGCAGCAAATGTTCCTACAGCAGCAGCAGCAACAGCAGCAGCAACAGCACAACTTCCTCCAACAACAGCAGCACCATCATTTGATGCAGCAGTCGGGCGGGGGCAGTGGTGCCGGGAGTGGTGGTATGCATCAACCGAAGCTGAAGGTGAAGCCCGGTCTGCATCTCCTAGATCCGGCCGCGGTACAGAGACGGTTGCTCAACACGGACGAGCTGGCGGAGGTGGGCAGCACGACGAACGGGCTCGACGACACGACGGATCTCTCCTCACCACTGTGGCATCCTCTGTTTGGCAGGTGAGTTTTTTCGCTTTCTAATTCAGATAAGATTTTATTGGGATTCAGTTATTTGTTTACAATGTTTCGAGAGTATGTTTGGACATGTTACAACCACTTGTTACAACCACAAATTTTCTTTTGTGTACGGAGAAAGGCGTTGTCAGAACGAGGTTGTCAGTTTTATTTAAATTTAAAATGCGTACTAATATTCATGAGTCTCTGAGGATTTTAATAAACCAGTTAAAGGAAAAAAATCTTGCTTGACCGTTTCGCCTCGTATTTCCCTACACTACGAACCTTGCAGTACCCATTATTCGTACATTTGAAGATAGATGATACGAGCACCGTGTCACATCATTTTTGTTGGCCAAAGTCCACAAAAATTTGGAACATTTTTGCCTCACCTGCGCCATTTGGCATCAACCTTCGCACTCACGTCATCCTTACGTTCGATACGACTCTTGCACACTAAAGTGAACCGTGGATTACGTGTGCTCTTTATCAGATACGAGCTAGTTAATTGGTAAATCGTTAAACGTTTAACAAGTTACTCACGCGCACACGATTACTGTCAGCCGAGGGCATACGGCCAAATATTCGCCTCGCTACCAATTAGCAACCCTCTGTGCGATTTCTTCGATTGTTTCTTTGTTTTCTTTTCTACACAAGAGAAAGCAATCGAAATGCAAGAAAAAAAAACTTTCGAATCACATCTGATGGAATATTATGGCACTGTCCGTTTCGGTTTTTCGCTGCGCTCGCGAATCCATCATTCACTTGGACGTGTACCTCGATCGTCGTACGATTGTGGCCGTCGTTCTCTTTTTTTATCTTCACTCACTCTCGCTTGTGCATAACCTTCAACCTAATCAACCACCTTCACTGGATGGGTATAGGGAAGGCAGCACCATATGTGCAGCCTGTGGTCGTCGTAAACACGTTTTCGTACAGCAACATCTTAATGATTGCCGGTATCTGTCAGTTCCGTTTCCAAAATGTGTTCCATATGGTTGTTTAGTGGAAGAACTGTTTGAAAATTCGCCTGCCTTTGTCTTGTAAAACTGGTTGTTCCCTCTTGTGCAGGGATAACCATTTTACGATCCTGGGAGTTGAAGTTTCAAGGAACGAACGTCTCTTGCTGCGACGAAAGACAAGGGCATCAACATAATGTTTTGATTAAGCGTAAATAATCGTTTACAAATCGTTCCAATGGAAACGTATGCATATGAGAAAACGGGTGGTTTTGGTACTGTCGCACGGTTGTCATCTTCTAGATCTCACGCTCCCTGGGATGCTATCTTGCCGTCGAATCCAATCGATCAGATCGTGAGATCGTGGGCAGGACAAAAAAATCATATCTTGATAGATTAGAATCGAGTTGGAACAGAATCAGAAGAAAACAAAATCAATGTTAGACAACCTGAAGCACCGCCTCCCGTGTGTTCTGGACGACGATTTCTTCTTCACAGCCATGGGGCCTGGGAACCGTTACGGTCCTCCTCCACCACGCCTGCTATCCATCCCGACCGTGGTGAATCGCCCAGATGTTGGTACCTTCGGTACGCGCGTTTATTTGAACGCTTTGACTTTTTCGTAGAACTTTGTGTGCGCTGAAGAAACCCTGATTGGAATATGATCGGGACGAAGGCGAGAAGCATAAAGGGTTTGGGGATGGAAAAGACGCATCGCAACGTCATCTTAACCTCACACCAACTCGTGCAGCGAAAATCACTCCCGTGGGAAAATTCGGGAAAACATGTTCTCTCTGCTTGGCCCTCTTTCTTGCTCGGTGCGCTTCTTTTCATTCGACGCCACGGCGCAGTCAAGCATAATGGGAACGAAGAAGAGAGGCATCGTAATACTGGTTTTCCCTTTTGACTGCTTGGATATCTTGTGTGCTGTGTGTACCGCAAGAAGTAACAACTTCATGCTCGCTAATGATGCGACTGGTTGGAGGTTGGAGTTTGTGTTAGGGAATGCGCATGTGGTTGGGCATTGTGTTTTTGGCTTTGCCGTTCCAGGTGGACAAAAAGGAAGGAACAGGACACACCCGATGATGGTGCACCATGGGCAAACTTTAGGATGTGCAATCTCATGTATCCAGTGAAGGTGAATGGTTGTCTGAAATTTCCCAGCTGTATCCAATAAAGCACCTTCTCCGGGACTTGCCGCATCCAGCAAACGCTCTTTTCCAATCGAAAAAACCATTAGCGGCTAGTGAAAGGATGCATTTTCGGGCTCAATAAACTTGCTCATCCCCGTGTGCAATAATACTCCACCGTGTGCATAATGATTATCTTATGTGTACGGGCGCGCGCGCGCGACGCTGCATCTCCGTTCAGATCAGGGGGCATCACGTTTCATTAATTAAAAAGTGCTACGAAAAAGCGTATCCATCCAGCATCGCATCCCACTGCAGAGAGACATTCGCAAAATTTAGCATATTGTTTAATGTCTCTTTTCATTTAAACAAAAAAAAAAGATACTGCAGTGGAACACTTCAGACGAGCGCTGGAGGTTTGTGCTGGTTCGAATCGCATACGCCCGTTGGCAATAAGGTCTTGTTTCTGTTTTATTTGATATGGCGTTGTTGAACAAGAAGCATAAGGAAACGAAGGGGATTATAATAAGCCGTCTGGGTCGTCTGGTTGTGTTTTGGGTGATGCATTAAAAAAATTAATAATGGTTCTCGCTGTGTTGTACTTGATTTTACTTTTAACACGACCTGCTCTTCGCCCTGCAAGCAGATACGTTACCAAGACAACACAGATAATTGGAATGGTTGTTATTAATCTAGAAAAAATACACGTTCGGCTGTATGCTCTGTTTTATCCTTCCAACGCGTGGAGTGCTTATCTATCCACCCCGTAAATGTAACTACTCATGTAAAACTCTTGTAAATCCTAGAAACCGGTACCAGAAAACGGCGGTGGAAGTGAAACGATTCCTGCGTACGCAATAGCAAATGCGGATTTATCTGTGCAAACTTGTCCATATCGCTCGGTTCTCGTCTCTCTGGCTCTTCTCTCTTCGGTCTGTATGCGTGTCCTGGGGTGTGCATATTGTTATTAAACAAGTTCGCTTCCACTTACCCCATTGCAAGTGTGCTTGTATCGGTGCAAAAACCCCGTGATAAGGCTAAGGCAGTGCAAAAGAATAAGAAAATGTTGCGCTTGCATCCACCACGGGTGTGCGGCGCCCTTCGGTTCGTTGCGAACACAAACCGGTTGCGGGATTTGGGATCTTGGCAGTGCGAGCTTACGACTCTCGAAGATTGAGTCGAAGGGGCGGTTGGTGTTGAAGCAGGTCAGCACTGCACGGGCTCGGTCGTTGCAGTTCGGTATCGCTGTACCAGATATAGATCTAGACAGTTGGTAGGAGGTGTATATACGGTTGGTGAGTGGTGCTGAGTGGAAAAGGCAGAGTGCCCTTCCCGTCCCGGCCTTATGCATAATTGAAGTCCAAATGTGAAGGAATGTGCAAACGTTTCTAAGCAGACAGTGTGTGCTACCTAGAGCTAGACTTGGCTGAGGCAGCGTACGGACTTGCTGCAGCTACTTGTTGTGCCTCGAATGTCTTCCCTCTATTCCTATTTTTCATTGCAGTTTGCAGTTTTGCTCTTTTTTGTGACCTTACAGCTGCGTTGTCTGTGGAATTCCTTTAGCCTGAGGTACACCAGGTAACTTAAAGAGTGGAAACATCCGTTAGAGAACTGCGGACGTAGATCCGAGCGGGACTAGACCAATAACAAAGAAGTGTGCAAAAGCTTTAAGAGCGCTGCTCCACTTTCGTTGCCATAAACTCTTCACCCCACTGTGTGTCCGTGTGTCCGTGCAGGCTCGCTGGACGAATGTGCCAAAGTTCGGTCCCTCGGCTTTTGTGTGCCCTAGACACGCTGACCGAAGCCCCGGACCTATAGCCCGATATCGGCTAGAAATGAATGGGGAAATTCAGACTTGCAGCTCCAGCATTGGAAACGTAGACGGTTTTGCTTTCACCAAGGTTAAACCGCCACCGTCGTCGTCGTTGTCGGCGTCGTCTCGTATGCCCAAGGTCCAATGGTTTTTCTGCTCGAGCGTGTGACGGTTGTGCCATTGGACTTGGTGCTGGAACAGCGGTAGCTGTTCGTTCGCTTCGTTCACTATTCACCCTCGGCACGGGAGGGGTGCAAAAAAGAAAGAACGATAAAATGATTGTGCCGCCGCAAAGCGCTGAATCGGACGAAAGTAAATTTCTGACCGTAACGAGAAAGGGACGACGGCGATGACGACGAAGACGACGAAGACGATGATTCTCGATGAGCACTAGTACAAGTGAGTTTTGGGGCCTTTTCTCACTGGCTCTAGCGAACGCATATAGCCTGATGGAAGATGAAGGGGACGTTCGGGTACGGCAAGTCCATAGCTTTTCCTCTTATGCTTTGCATGCACACACACACTGCCTGAGCGCTGTGCTCCAGAAACGAGGTCCTATAGAAGAAAGCAAGGACACATTTCGTTTGGAAACTCACTTCTAGGTCAGGAACCACACTAGCAATCAAAAACGCTAAAAACACCCGGTCCTGACGGTTGTCTAGCGAGCTTTTTCTTCCCCTCGGTTTTGTTGACCGGGATCCTGGGCTGCAAGCAAGCGAGAGAGACCTGTTGCCCCACCCGGCAAATCGAGGTTACCGTCTCCCGTGGTACTGATTCGCCTTTAAGAGAGGAGTGAAGGAAGAAGCAAGACATCCAAAATCGGTGTCATGGTCGTCTGTTTTCCGTGGCATCGAGGAGAGAAAGAAGAGTGCGTGGGGACATAGTTACGCCGATGACCTGCCGGCACGCCGTAAGCCGTAGTACGCCAGTCTGTGATGATTCGGAAATGATTCATCAGTGCGAAGGAGGAGGCGTAGAAGCCCCAGCCAGCGGCAGCAGCAAGTGGTTTTATTTTTGGGGATGGTACTTGATCTGATAAACTGCAGCCAAACACGCAGCAGCCTGCGAGTATGGCCCTCAGTCGTCTGTTTAGGGCAGTGTCTCACGACACCTTGAACTGATAGCTTGTTGCTATCCCGTGCGTAAATGAGTCTATTTGCATCAAGTGGAATAATTTTGGTGGTAAGATTTTGTGTCACGAACGGTTGCAATAAATAACAAGAAACCGATTGTATCGTAAGATTGATTTACCAGATTTCAAGGCTGTCTGCTGCTTACTAGAATAGTAACTGAAACTGATGTATCGCAAATCGTTATATACCTTTACAGCTGAACGAACAAAGTGTCATAAAAGATCTTTGACATCATTCCGGTGCAATAAATTTGTTCAGGCTGGCTCTGAGAATAATTGTCTCGTGGTTTAATTCTGAGACCGTGGGATGACAGCGAATGGTGGCTACCGTTGTACCTCCGGTTCTTTATCCAGTGCTCGTCCACGTAGCAATAAACCGTTTTCCTGATCGATCGAAAGTGATCGATATATGGCTTTACTCTTCGTTTGCATCCTTATGTTACTTGGCCTTGGGGGATCTCTGGTGGTAGGTGGCTGGTGTGCTGCTGCTGTGTGTAGGTTGGAATGGTTGCGTTTAAGAAAGAGGAATCATTTTACTTTTATTGGTCCTCATTTAGCATTGAAATCGCAGCACGGAAAGTTTTAACGAAACGTGTGCTTCTTTCGTTTTTTTGGTTGTGGAATACCATTATAAGTTGAAGAATTGAAAGATTTGCTGCTACATACTGATATTTATATCCTTCCTCTAATTTGTTTTGTCTATGGGTAGATACGTTCGTATTATATGATAACTCATCTTTCGTATGCGTGTATAAAAAATATGTAAAGTTAAATAAAAAATATGCAATTTTGGGAGAAAAGAATTTAAATTGCAGTATTTCATTTTGTTGAAATCTTTTGTAATTTACCTTAGTAAATAGATATAGTGAAAATTGAAATGAAAGAGGTAAAGAAGCTGCGAAATATCTTGACAGCGACTTGAAAGCTAATAACCAAACCTTGATTGAGTTGCTCTGGTTTGGGATTCTTCTATGACACTGTGTGCAAGACACAGGGCTGTCATGCTAAAGTTTGTGAGTTAGAATCCCACCAGTTTGTGAGTTAGAATCCCAACTATTTTAGAATCATCTAGGTAAGGGTATATTGTCTATGAAAACAACAAGTAAATCACCTTAAAGCTTCCTTGCGAGAGTACACACGGTGCTTGATTTATTGTAACAGTAGTGCCTCCTGGCGGCGGGTAGTGAAACCTTGTAGCATGTTGAGTTGATGGCATTGGCGCCTTTTAAAACACTTAATTTTAGCTTGTTATTACAAAAACCTTTTTGGGGAAAAAGCTTACTACTATATCAAGCATATTTTCCTAATCTGTTATAAAACGATGGAGTTAAATATTACGATAGCTGAGGGTGCTTGTCAAAGATCGTTGAAGATAATGATGTTTATATCGCATTATACCCTGACCTTAAATTATAATTTTTTGGAGCCAGAAAGTTGTTTTAAAAATTTGAAAGCCTTCGCACTTAAGTACAAAAAAAAAACAATTAACTGTCCCTAAAGCAATATCAAGTAGTCAACCAAGGAGAAAGAGAGAAGACGAATATTACATGGAATAAAAATATTACAATTTTCCATAAGGGCAGGTCTAAAATGAATACGATCTAGTAATGCGTCCACTCGATCACTTCGCCTCCTGCGTGCTTCAATTTCTCATTCGTGCTTTAAAACTGATTTTAATCTAGTATCTATGGTAAACTAACTCACCCGGCGTCCCCCCAAAAAACAATGCGGAAAATAGCATTCATTTGCCAAAATTCACGCCACCGTGCAAAGCCGCGGGATGATGGGAAAGGAGCATGAAAAGCGCAAACACGGGAGGGCGGCGAGTGTTGAGCGCTGCCCGTCCATCTTTTAAAACCATTTTGGGGTGACTGTATGGTTAGAGGAAAAAAAGTGCAACGAACTCTCTCGAGCGTTGTGCTTTTCTTCTTTTTTTTCTGTCGACTTCCATTGATCCTGTCAGCTTCCTCCACCTGTCTCTCTCTTTCTCTCTGTGTATGTTTGAACTATACAATGTGTGGCTCCGTTTCGGCACACCTCGTGACCTCCCCCACTTTCGAGTTGCGGTTCGTTGGTTTTCCCACCGGAAAATTATCTCCCGCACTCTTTCAACTATGTGTTCTCCCTTTCTCACTCTCTCTCTCTCTCCCTCCTGGTGTCACTGAAAGCTGGTTCTTTAACCACATTATTTTGTTGCATCGTGGCCAACGAAAAACGGTTGTTGCCGGTTGTCCGCCGAAATCCGTTCAAACATCACACAAGCCATTCCTCCTCTCTGCCCCAAACACACAGTGTCCAGCTTGTTCGCGGTTTTTTTGCTTCGTTCTTTTTTATTCGTTAGAGGGGGGGAGGCTTGGATGTCCTGACAGTCAATCTGTGACATGGTGGGTGTGACAACCGGAGCGAGCACAAAAGTGCATCCCTTCCATCTCAGGCACACGCACACACACACACACATACGACGGCAAGGGTTCGAAACGTTCTGTAACGCTCTGCAGGAAATTGGCCAAAAAATGTGTTCAATTTGTTTTTTTTTTGTTTTTGTTTTTAATGCCCTACGAACGCTTGGTGTGCCATGTCTTTAAATCCTTTTTTCTGCGTTCTGCTCGGCTGTAAAAAGCTCTCCCACGGTGAACATCATCACCGCTGTCTTTCCGCCAGCTACTGTCAGCGAAGAGCGCCCCGGCATTCCAGCCTCCAGCAGCAGGACTGCAGTGCTGTTGTGGCAGGATTTGGTGTGTGCCCGTGTGTTTGTACCGCAGCACAACAGCAAACAAATGCAGCGCAATTAAACGCAACACAATGAAACAATTTTCCATCAATCAACCACCGTCCCCCTTCGGCATGCCTCTTTCCCTCGTGCTCGTCGCTGCACGTTTATTGTGATGACCTTTCATCCCTTTCCGCTGTTTTCGTCCGTCCCGGGAGGGAGTTGGTGGAAGGGTTTGATTTTTTTAATAATGCTGGTATGGTGCACCATGCCGTAAAAATGCAGCTCGCTCGCGCTCGGTCGTCGTTTTATTTGCCGGTTTGCAATTCTTTTGGTGCGGGTTTGGTTTATCTGGGAATGTGGTTTTAAAGGCGTTTTATTAAGGCTGAGGTCCACGAAGTGTAAACAGTATCAGTGTAATTCTGATCCACAGTGGCGCCGTCTAAAACAAGTTAGCGGAAGTAGTAAAAACATATTTGGATTGTATGCCCAATTATTGAAATATTTTCGTGTTTTCGTGTGGCAGAAAAGACTTTAAGCAACGAACAATCTACAATATTTATCGATTTTTTAAGTTTACAAGTAGGACATATCCAGTTGAAAAAAAAGAGGAAAAATCGCATTTGAATGATTCGTGCAATCGATCCGATATCTCTTCTCATGAAAAACTCATAAGACATTACAAGTTGTTAATAGAAGCATTAATTTGCGAACTATCCCATACAGCATCACTTTTCCCTCAATTGAAACCATATTGTAGCAGGCAATGAAATGGAATATATTACCTCAAGGGAATTTCGCTTTTCGGTGTAAAAGCGTTGAATAAATAACTTTTTCGCAGCAGTCCGTTCAGGCGAGAAACGAAGCTTGGCGAACATCCAATTCGAAGAAATGAATTAAGGTTTAGCATGTATACACGCTTAAAGCTGTGAAGGGATTTTTAGTTTATTCCAATTTTTGTTTAATCTTCAAGTAGAGTGAAGCTCAAATTTTCCTTTTGATGTATCACTTTTTGAAACTGAATTCCATCATTATGTGTGCGTTTGTGAAATGTAAACATATCGAATATTTCTATTGCTATGTTTTAAACTATGTGTGTATTCTTTAAACTATTGAATATACATTCAATAATGCCTTACAAACCCTCTCATTTCTTCGCTTTTATTATACACACCCGAGCAGGATGAGAAGTTACAAAGGAACGTGATGAGCAAACAAGTGAAACCTCTTTAAATTGGTGAGCAATAAAATGATGCCGGGTGTATAAATGCGTCTTACTTTGCGTAGACAGAAGCATGCAGCTTCTCTATTTTTCACAAAACAGTGTTTTTTATGGTTCACGAAACCGTTGGCAACTGTTTTGGTTCTCAAATGGGAGTTATGGTAGATTAAGTTTTCTGAAAAATTGAGTTTTTTGAAAGAATTCTTCATTAATTCTGCTGTAAATAGTAATAGTAGAAATAAAGCGAAGTAATACAGTGAGGAAAAAAGTAGATTCAAAATTAAAATCGTTTATTAAGTTTGATCACCAATAATTTGCTACAATAACGATAAATAATTCCTTCTTAATTGTAGCAAGCAACCATTGAAGACAACGTAACTAGTGTTTTAAGAAAATGTTCATGTCTGAGGTATAATTGTGCTCTGCACAGATACGCAAATTTAGCTCGCTGCATAATAAGGCAGACAGTTTAATGCCTTTTTTTATGTTTCCTTTCTGTGTTGCCTTGCTGCTGCCCGGAGGTTAATCTTGTTATAGATTTATATGTCTGTAATAATTACCATTTGCCCAAGAGAATGGTAAATGTATGTAGCTGCTAACTGGTCGGCATACAGTGTTTCGTTTTGAGAGGTTAAGAGTTATCGTCTTGTTTGGTGGCATGGAACTATTCTCAAGGATTTCTCAAGGAGATTGTTTTTTTTTTTTGTTTTGGTTACGATTTTTTGGCGTTGGTAATCCACAGTTATGATTTTTTTGTACATTAGTGCTTTTCGTAAAATTTAATTTTCTCCCTTTTTCGTTTCATACTGCCCGGGGGCAAATGCACCTCCTAACCCGTATAGCAATTTCTCTCCATTGTTTAAACCTAAAAGATACAGCAGCAGTAAGCAGCAGGGCGAAAAGCAAAAGACGGATGGGCGAAGAGTGTGTTTGCTGATCGCCATTTCTCTACATTTCTGTCGTTTGCCCCTGCGGGTGATAATTTATTTCTATGTATTTAGCCCACGGAAACTGCAGGGTGAAGAGTGTTACCGTCAAACACGTACACACACACAGATACACACACACACACACACACACCAACGGAGCGCATTTGATAACAGAACCAGTTCATGTGCCAGAAATCGGTCATTTACACCACACCCGGTGTGCACAGGAGGGGAGAAGGAGGGGCGCATTTGTGAAAGTGCATCGTCGTCGTACCTTCTCCCTTTAGCCGCGCGGCCACGACCCCACAGGTAGGATTGAAATGTCCATTTGGTTGAGTTTTGTGCTAGGAAGGCGAAATGCCTCTATCTTTGTAGGGTCGGTACGAGTTATCGAAGGTTACGGAACAGCTCCAACATCAAAACATAGGCCGAAAAGGTAAAATAAAAGGCTATACATCATCCAACCCTCTTTGCACTAGAGTCTCAGTCGCAGTGAGCATCAGGACGATGTTGGAAGGTGCCACCGGGGTGGGGGTGTGGTGGTGGGAAGGCAATGCACTCGATCGGTTGGCAAATGGGAACGATTGCACTTTGAGATTGCGGTAAATGAAGGTAACGAAATTAAAAATAATTAAGCAACCGTACGTTACCCGTACCGCCCGAACACGCGCCACACCGTCGCACCAAAACTGCACACAAGACGGACAGGGTGGCGTTTGGGTGGGCAGTAGGTATAGGTGAAAGCAATAATCAGTGCAAAAATGCAGTAGTTTTTGGACCGGCCTGGAAAGGGGAGGGGGAGGGGGACGAAAAGCTATGAAGTAAAACCTGGCAGGCGATCGTGTGCGAGCTTACAATAAAAATAATGACCGTATAATCTGACCGGATGTGTGTGTATGTGTGTGTGCGTGCGTTTATACGATGGAGGAGGGATTTTTAGGGTTGGTGCAGAATGTATTTCACGTGTCATTACCCTCTACGCAACTGCTGTGCTGTGTACAGTTTAAGATTTTATCAGTTTTGATGGAGTGTTTTTCTGCAGAAATTTTGATGGAGTTTTCTGTGTTCGCATGAAAAAGTGTTTTTAGAATAGATAATTAGCAATTTTTATACGTATTTATGGATTATCAAGGATTGTGTTTTTTTTCTCATTATCAAGGATTGTGTTTTTTTTTTATTAAAATAATAAATAATCTACTAATTGCTTTTTGGTAACACGTGGCAAATGGGGGAAACGCTACATATAATCCATCGCATTACTGTTTGATTGCAACATTATCCATCATTTGCTGCTTACAATGCAGCACGTTTTATTGCATTACAAGGTCAGGAATTTCCAATTTTGATCATTCTTACTCGTTGCTAATTCGCACTGCTCCCTTTAGAAAAGCAAATTTACACTGCACTAGCGTTCACTGGTGGTGATTAGCATAAGCTGTAAAGGGTTAATTTTAACTCACAAGCCATTTAATCGTACTATTTCTTATGGCCTTTACCTTTTATCGAAGCGGAATCGAGCTCAAATTATATGAAAATAAGAAATTTTATTGTTGAAGTAATTTCTGACCGGACAGTTGGGACGAAAAATAATAAGTCACATTTTGATGGAGCGGTACTGAATCACAACAGTACACGGTTCAACTATTCGTCGCTAGGAGGCGCTAGTATAAAACTAGACTAGTTCTTGAGTTCTTGCATTACACCCTGGCTTTTAAACTGATCACTGGAAATTTCATTCGTTCGTTTTAAATAGTTCATAACTTTCAATGTATTCCATTCAAAACAGATAACGTAATTTGAACAATAATTATTATTCTAAAATTAAGGTGTTTTTCTACTTCATATACTTAACATTCCAGTTATTCCCTTCTAGTTAAAATTCCCCTAATGTACACAACACCAATAACCATTTCTTAAGTAAATCTGCAGTAACTCATTCCGCTTCGCTCATAAATTCCACCCCCACCACCACCCTCCCCCCCCACGCAAGATTTCCATCCGGTAGACACATTTCATTTAAATTACCCCTGGGAAGCGGCGTGGAAACGCAAATAGCATCGAATCGCCGCCCGCCGTTGAAGCGACACAAAAGCCGATCGTGTAATTAAGCGGAAATAATGTAATAAATCGAAACACCAGAAGGATCGCAGCCAGAGTGTTCCGTTAATCCTCGCTGCGGTCCCCGTCCATAAGGGGAATGGTTGAATTCTCCAGCAGCCTCTGTCGGGTTGGGCTATACGCAGACTCTGGTTCTTGCTGTGGGTGCTCTAAACCACAAACCGAAGGCATTACTCGCGCAGCCGAAGAACAACCCGGACAGAACGTACAACGATCATTAGTTGCAATTGGACTTTGTTCAATCGCGAGTGAAAAGCAACGGTAACTAGACAGGCGACGGTGAAAAGAGCAAATAAGTATGCACCGAGGGGTAGTAGATTATGATCACTGGGGGGGGATGTGGATGGATGGTGCAAACCAAAGAAAGAAGGATAGTGCTGCAGACTAGGACAAAATGGAGGCAGTTTGTCGGTTTGCGCCAAATCGGAAACCCGTTTCTTTCGAGAAAGAGAGTAAGGTCTTTGTGGCTGGGCAGGGCGGTGGGAGGATGAGGTGAAGTGAGCTAGATTCGTACGGTATTCACCTTCCCTTGTTTCCATTACCTCTTCTTCTCTCAATGGGGTTGGAAAAATCAGATTGACGGGTAGAGATTAGAAGACAGAATCAGACCAGTGCCTCATTAAACAGGCGTAAAAAACTGCAACTTTTATGGTGTGTGTGTCGAAATGGCTCGCCTTGATTTTGGTATTAGTGCGTTTGCGAGCAAAAGAAAAAAATGATCTTTTGCGATTCTCTGTTATTTCATCCCAATTGCTTTTTTATTGCTTTTGCTAGTTTAAATGACTTGTTCTATGGATATTTGTTCTTCGTATTTGTTGCTTAATGCATTTTCTTTTCTATTGTTTTGTTTTTACTGCAAGTTTTGCAATAATTTTAATTAATTTGAATTCCATGTCTGCACAGGTTTATTGAGAGGATTTTTTTATGTATGGAGTATAAATTGTTTTTAACGAACGAATTTTTTTCAGCGTGTAAATAAAGCTATAATTATCTTCTCTTTCATCATCTTTCAGTTTGTTGGTACCAATATTCACTCTAATTTGTTAATTTTCTTGACCATTTTTTACTTTTCATTTTTTTCTGCTTTTAAATGTGCGTTAGCTTTATCCAGATATTCTCTTTGCAATGTCTTTAATGTTTTTAGATTGGTGTCCTTATCTTACCTTTCAACAATTTGACAGCCATTTTGATGTTGCTAGTGTTGCTCTGCATTGTTAACCATTGTTGCTAGTCATTTATCTATCTATTTTTAGCTTTTTTTTATTTTAAATTGTAGATGTAATTTTTTCTATCTTCATTCTTATGTACTGAAAACATTTGTAGTTTCCATTTTCTCAAAGCCGCGCTCTGCCTTGCCAAAGTCGTTCAATTTTCCGATTGCTTAACCTCGCGAAAAAGTGCAACAATCTCGCGCAACACGCAGGAAAAGGGCAAATAAATAATAAATAAAAAACACTTATAATGGTTGTTTTTGTGTTTTCGCTCGCTCTTAACCACACTGTTTGACAACGAACGTGCGGAAAGCGGCGAGACACGACGGCCGTGTGACGTACTGTTCGGATGGGTTGTGTGAAACTTAATCGGACCGTTTGAGTAAACAAAGCAACCAGTTAAAACCTCGCGTCCAGTTTAGAATAATCAAAGCAAGGAAAGGGTGTACGAGAAGGGAGATGCGAGGAAATGTTGAGGCCCTTTGCACCGTCCCCTTGCTCAGCTTTAGGTGCGAATGACCCATGTCGGTTCGAACAAAAGCGGAAATGTTAATTTCCTAAAGTGAGCAACACAAACACTGGCAATCGAAATCGGTCGGAACCGTTGGCACTACTACGATGCGAAAAGAAAAAAAAACGTGATCAACGGGACACTGTATGTGTGCTATTACACAAAATGGAGCACAGAAATGGAACAGAATGATATATGTAGAAACAGCGCGACGAAAAAGTTTACCGAAGGGGTCATAGAGGTTATTCGGGAAAAGAGGAACGGCATGGTGGGAGCTGCGGAAAACGGTGACACAAGAACAACCTGCGTTTCGGAAGGTAATAGGCAAGCTAGATGCGAAACAAAAAAAATGGCAAAATGTCAATGACACTTGAAGCAGTCGCGTTCTTGTTGCGTTTTCCTCTTCCCTTCGCGCTTCGTGCGCGCAACCAATCGCGCAAATGGTGCGTAGGGTAACGGCGGCCAACCGGACAACTCCTATACACACACCGCGCGGGTAAAGGTTTGCGTCATCTCTTGCTGTGGCCGTCCGCGCGGTAGCCAATCCAGCCAATTGGCCGTAGATCATCTACGCTGTGCAACTCTTGTTGGTTCAGCTTGTCCGGTTCTGTGCGCTTAGGAGTCTCGTGAGGCAAATGAGTGCGCGACCTCGTTATGTGTCCATGCCCCCCTCGAGATGCTCTTCAATGATGATCGGTCGCTCTAGACACGCGCTGGCTTGGCCAGTATCGATATTCTAGCGAGTGAGGTGTTCCAACACAACTTTCCCCCTCCACAGTGAGTGTAGTTGTTGGGAGTGCTAATGAGGCATTTGGGTTGGTAATGTTCTAGGCGCGTGAAAGCGAACACTTGATTTAAGGCACGAAGAAGCTAATAAAATTAATTGGAAGAAAAGACAGTTAATTAGCAGCGGTGTCACATTAGCGAGATAGGAGGCGTCAGTTTAATGTGGCGAAATACAAACAGAAGTTAGCACAATCTACCGATCCTTCAAACTCACGGTGCGATAGCTCATAATAAATGACTTCGAACTCGTTTGTGGGCCATCTAATCCGGGCGCTATTCAGCTTACAGTTGTCGCCATTAAGTTTAGCCTGTAAGTCGTCAATTTTAAACAGCGTTAATCAATTGTAGACTCTAAAGCCCCCGTGTATGGGGAGTAATTCAACAGCGTCTATGCATTTAAATTTAGATAGCGCCTCCTGGCGGTGGCTGATGGTAGTTAAAGTAATCATGTAGCCCAAATAATTGGTACTTCGTAACTATCTTCGTAACTATCTTCGTAAATATTTTCCATATTTTTTTTATTTGTCTGGTCGGAAAAATATATTGGAAGGTTAGAACTTTGCCAAGTTAGGTGCTATGCCAAAGTGTTCTACTATAGCTTTCACTACTCGCCGGCAGCTGGCCCTAGGATTTAGGAAGAAATGCAAAGTAATAAACAGCGAACTTTTGTTTAAATTATTTGCTTCAACCCAGTTATTAATCAAAAAACAATTTATTAAATAAGTTGTTTGGACTTGTTTTTCGGACTTGACCAATTTTTTATGGATTTGGTTTGGCTGGTTTGGATTTTACCAGCAACGGACGGATTGAGTGAATCATATGTTCAGAATTTTGCCAGTCGAATAGTCGAATATAACTGGAAAACTCTGTAAAGTCTGCCATTGCATGCAACTAGTAAGCAAATCAAATTTGTTTTTTTTTTCATTGACAAAAATTGATGAACATGGGACCACAATATGTTACTTAAAGTTGGAAAACACATATTGCCCCAAATTTAATGGCGCCAGCTGTAAATTCTGCGCCTTTGTAAAAGTTTTTGACACATAGCTCAGTTTATCACAGTCGAGTTAGTCATTCATTTGTTCTGATTCTAGTTTCTGATGAGAACTAGACCTAAACCGTTTCCAATTGAGTGCAAACAAAGGATTCCTCTGTTCCCTTGCCCCCACACGATAGCCGCCACGTCATTTCTCTCTTGCAATTCAGCAATTTCTCTCCCGAAAAAAAAAAAACAATCCACACCCCTATATACTGAGCAGGCCAGTTTCGGCCGACTCGGTTGACGTACTTTGGTGCAAACAAACGCAACACCGTCTCTCACATTAATCTCATCTCGCGTGGTGCGTCCGGCCCGTTGGTATATTGCGTCACTGCTGCTGCCACTGCGCCATAATGAGCTGCGCCGGACTGAACTAATTATTTGCCATACTTGCCAATTTAAATCCGGTCCACCGGTTTGCGTCTACCCAGGGCTATGGGCAACCGACAAGGGTGTAAGAATTGGTTGTGGAAGCCGAATGTATGCGCGAGCAATACGCAAACAAGGTCGTGCGAGAGTGTGTGCAAATTTTAGTGCGCGGTTTTGTGTGCTACTTTGGCGACAGAAACAAAATGGCGGCTGGAAGAAGGCGCACTAGCTTGTTGCTGTGAGGCCATGGCTATCTGCTGTAGGTTAGTAGTTTCTAGTTGTTATACCAACTGTTCAGGAGAGGAGTTGTCGTATATATCGAATGAGAAATTAAAAAAATGATATTACAGAAAATATTACGTACTGTAGTCTTTTGCGAAAAAGAACCATAAGCATGGACGTTTAGGCATCGAAGATTCTGGAATCATACCTCTCACGCTCTCCAGGTATATACGAGAGTGACCTTCAAAAGGCAGATCAAGATAAGATTCGACAGAGACCGTCGATAGCACGGCCATGTTTTGCATCCCCTGCCCGACAGGCGCAAGTGTGCGCGGGGTTTGCTGTTCTGCATTCGTCAAGCAATCGGCTTTTGGTCGTAAAACGTGATTTATTGCGGGATCCATTATCTATACACACGCTCAATATGGCGCAATGGATGACTTTGTTGCTTCATTGCTTCCGCGTTGGCGAAGCATGTAAAACATCATCCAAACGTGATATGCTCTCGTCCATTGCTTGACTTTTCGAACTTTGACTTATTGGAGCTTGTTTTCTTTCTCGTTGGACGTTTTCGCTTTCTTGTTTTCTTAGGTTTTAGGTCTTTTAAAAAAACAAAATCATTAATATTAATTCCGGACTTGTGTGTCCTCCCCTAGATTTGGCAAGAAATCAAAACAGTCATCCACTACGCCCCTTAAAGGGTATAAGAGAGCTTAGGAGAGAGAGTGAAAGAGTGCTCCAGAAAGTAGCAATACCTAGCCGAACAGAGCTGCTCTGTGTTGCCCCTTTTTTCCATAAATCTCCGGAACCGGTTTAAAAAATAAAGCCGTAAGGAGACGGAAGAACTTACTTCCCATGCCGGAAGTGAATGAAATGACGGAGAGAGGATTGGAAGATGAAAAAAAAAGGCAACCCGAGTGAAAGAAAACAGACAAACTCTTCTCCACCGTTCGCTTAAGCTGATTACTGATTCATGGTCAGCGGTGTACGAGCGCACATCGGTTCCTTTCGAGGCTGGCGTGGCGTTGCGGTGTAATAATGCAACGAGACGAATTCCTTTGTCGCGCGCGCCCGACCGTCTTTGAACCTTGGAGTTGGGATATACGAACTTTGGTTGTGTTGGTGTACGATACACGGACCGTTGTAGGTTGGTGGTTGTGCTGGAAGTTGTTTTAAATTAGGTAGCGGCTGCCACCAAGATCCGTCTGCTGCTGGAATGCGCTCAGCCACCCACATTCCAACGGGCGGTGATGGGAGGTTGTTGTTGTCAGCACCATCGTCCCTCAATCCACTGGTATCCGGGATACACTGGTAGCGGAGGTATGCGATTGTATGCCTAAAGACACTAATTTGAATGAAAGAAAAATGTGTTTTTCTGGGCGTGATTTGGGCTTTGGCGTACGTCACATCATCACCAAACACTCGAACTAGTAGAAGCGAATGCCGCCTCTTCAGAAGCGAAGCGTACAGAGAAAGTTCCGATAAGCGAAACCACACGTCTACAGCGACAGCCGAATCGTAATGCATCATCTAACCGAAGGCCGCTCTGTCCGGGTGTGCAACAGCCACAACTCACCATCCATCCATTTCGTGCAGTTGCTTTACGGCGGCAAAGTTTACACATTTTACACGCAGAACGGAACTCGTGTAACGTCCATTTACATATGCATTAAGTGCAGACCGAGCGGGCACGGGACCTCTAGAAGGCCTGAACTTGATGCCCTTACCTCACCACGGCACAGCTCCCCCGGTTATCGGTTTTCTATCTGGCACTTTGGTAAAAGAAACGCACTCTTCCTCAGCGGCAAAGAAAGAGTGGGAGTGAGAGGGAGAGAGGAAGAATGGAAAGAGCCACGTTCACACCGGAAGCGCGGTGGGACCGACTCGGAAAGTTTTGCCAGAACTTCCCCGGGGCATAAACTTATCTTGCTCTTTCGTCTTTTTTTCGGTTTTTGGTTTTGTTTTGAACCCGCCCGCATATGCGGGTTTGTTCCAGTGCATTGTGGTGAAGTTATCTTGCGTGAGCGGAATGCTCACGTGGACGCACTGTTGTTGGGCGTTTACTGTGTGTTCCGAGGATTGACAAGCTTTTTCGGATATTGTAAAATTTATTTGTTGCATCTAGAATTCAAGTCCTTAGATCTTATTGGGGTTCCTTCAAAGCTTCAGGTCTTATAAACTGTGCCAAAAAACATTGTATTCAGGTAGTGGAGTAGCATCTCCAAAGACCTCTTACAAAGTTCGGACATAGTTTTCGCTATCTTCTAACGAATTGATTTAGGTGAATGTCTAGACATAGTTCCTCAGAAATTGTTCCTCATCTATTGCTAAAACTATAAATTCCATAAATCTCATAACTTCCACCAAGGTTCCATAAAGGTTCGAAACGGTTCAATTCGTTTTCGATTCGAAACTGTAAAATGTATGAAAGTCGTCCAAGGTTCCAATCGCAAATGCTTTCAATTTACCAAGCAGACGTAGGAGAGATCGTACAACCATAATTAAAAAAGACCATAACTGTAAATGGACATAAGGTCGAAGCCGAACTGGATTTAAACTTAGTTGACGAACAAGACATGATGTATATTTCATATTACCCACATCAGTATACAGTATACAAAAACCCATTTTTGTTGTTTATTTTATGTCTAAATTCTTTTTAAGGTAATCCAAAATTGTGCACTAATCAATTTACGTCCCCGTTTCTACCACGTTCCCTCTCGTCTGTGCCACGCTGGCAAATGTTCTTGGTTGGCCGATTTCGTTTCAACTGCGCTTCCACAGTGCGCGGCACTGTCCAAAGGCAGTCACTGGCAAACGTCGACTATAATATAGTTGGGTGCGGTTTGGAGATCAATCTCTTTGACAGTTTTCCTTTGTGTTTCCAATTTCAAGCCCCTTCACCGCACTTCCCTCCCAAAAGCGGTGGATCTTTTCAATTCCCTTAACTTTTAGCCTTGGCAAAACCACCCGCCCTTGCACCGCCGCACCGTTGTTGCCTTGTACGGGCACGTTATGTGTATCGGTTTTGGGAAGGCAACTTGGGTAGAAACGGCCACCGGGATGAAAACTGGCAGAAGAGCGTTTGACGATTGCACGTCCAACCGACGCTTCTAGGAGACTGTGTGTGTGAGTGGAAGTTTGTGGAATTGTTTACAACAACCGTGCATCGTCGTCGTCGTCGTCGTCGTCGTCGTGTCTTATCCTCCATGCTTCTGCTGTGATGCATTTAATGCTGGTTTATTGTTTTTCCATCATCACCCGTTTGCGTTGTTAAGCCGGCCAGGCGGAGGTCGGCATCGGTTTGGATGATGTTGGTGGTTATCCGCTGGAAGGTTGAAAGCTTTAGACGTGGCACGCATCTTCCATCCCGACTTTACGGGAAAGCAGCAGTTCTTCGCCTTCTCCGACAAACTGCTCCACATACCGCACACGATCACTGACACACGCTGTGTGCAGGGTGTGCCCTTGGAAACGGTGTGCGCCGGAGCACATAATATGCAGGAAGACGCAAACCAACGCCACTAAAACACTCCCTTGGCGCTTGCTGTAATGTGTTGTGGCTTTTTAAGGGCCAAAGAAGGTTAAGCGAGACGAACGCACTGTTTTAAGATGCAACTGCGCGCGTGTGTGTGCCATAGTTTCCTTCCAACCGTAAACAAAATGGCCATCCGAGCATCTATCTCTATTAAATTGAAATAAAGAGTGGTAATGTATTTCAATCAATGCCACGAGAGCAGAGCAGAGTTTGTGTCTGTCCAGAGGATCTCCCAGCAGATTTTACGTCCATCCTCTTGGGGTATGGTCTGGTCGGGATGAAATTCTACGACGCAACACCCGATCCAGTTTTAATCCCGGTGTCCATCCATCAAAAAATCTTGGAGCGCATTGGAACAGTGAGCTTGCTGACCCACACTGTTCTGCCCGGCCATTAACAGTGGAGCGCTCACAAACAATGAGCAGAGTTTTCAATTTGTAATGCACCATTTTTTGTATATGAAAAATGTAGTTATTTCACTATTAAAGTGACAACATGTTCGTTTCCTCTGCGTTCGCTGCTGCGGCGTCCGGGGGAAGCCTTACGAAAGCAAGGCGAATCGGAGTGGTTCGATGCTTTCGCGGCGCCGCCATATTGGGCATCGGCAGCGGGATGGGTTTAATTTCATTAGCTTTTCATCGAAGAAAATCAATCTAATTCATCACCGATGCTGATGCCGATGCCATTGCCGAGCAGCGAGCCTCGCGTATCTAGCGACCCCGGGCATCTTATCGTCTGTGTACCGCTCGCAACGGTGCTCGTTGCGTATTCCGGTGCAGTGGGCGCAGCAATATATATTGCACTTTTCCTTCCTCGTTTTTTGTTTGTGTGTATGAGTGGGTTTTTAATTCAATTAGCATTCGCGGCTTGAGTATGGATTCGCGTGCGAGAACCCAACACTGCTCACTCTGCCACTAGTAGCGGCAGTTTATTGTGCTTCGGGTTCCGATATCGGGCACTTTGCGCGCTCTTTACCTCCCAAGTCTGTCTCTGCGCCTCCACTGCAGTGTTGAGAAGTTGTTGATATGTTCATTCCTGGAATCTATGCGTGTGTGTTTGTGGGAGGAAATTTTTTAAGCATTGTATATGGGAGGCCCTTATTGCGCTTCCCATTTGTGTACGATGCGATATGACGATGATGACGATGGGGCTCCGCAGCATTGATCGCATTCAATCGATCCATCAACTGGAGAGTTGCTTGATATGTACGGCCACATTTCTGCAGCCTGCCTGTGCCGTGCTGCGAGCTAGGTTTGTTCACACAGAGCGAGAGAAACTCTTAAAATACTTCCTCCACTTCCATCGGCCAACAGCTGTGTACAAACCCAGCTCACCATTTGCTACCGTACAAAATTTGAATTAACAATCAAAAGCGAACTCCGCTATATCATCTCGCGTTTCACTTTGTTGTCAGGGCTCGGTTGGATCGGCAAACGATTTGCAAACATTTCACTCCTTGATGTGTGCTGCATTGCCGTTTGGATCGAGCTACATAATGGATCGAATTCGGTTTGTGCTCACGTTGTGGCAGTGTGTGCAATAAACCTCTTTTCAAAAGCCCTTCGCTCTCGTTCTATCACCCGCGGCGAGAGTATTCCCTTCCATCCGCTATCTGAAAAGCCCGTCCTTCCACAGCACGAATGTTGATGTTGTAAAGTGAATTCGTTAATTACTTTAACATGAATTTTCCATGTTCGGTGTGCGGTGCCCTATGCTCGGGTTGAGCGGATGTCCCGCCACACAGAGAGAGGTCTTTGGTGCAACGTGTGGCAATGCACACGATTCTGACATTATCGTTGTCTTCGCTCAGTATCTGGAGCGCGCAGTGCAGTCAGTTTAAGATCAAATTTGGCTTAGACATCGACGAACAAGAAGATTACCCACAAGGCACACGGCTTAAACTGTACGCAGGTGGAGGCGGAGGATGTAGAGAGTTGGGTAACGTCCTTCAAAGCTCTTTCAAACGTCTATTTTGTCAAGTGTGTTTCTTTAGCACTGGATGAGAAAATTACCACTAATAAAATGAAACTCGACAGAAAGGAGCGTACTCCAGCGAAATTCTGTGGCACTCTATAGGTACTGGAACAATGCCATGCTGGTTGGATTGGCTTCATTCTCGACTTTTACTATCCTCATAGTGATGTCACTGGTGGATAAAACTGTCACGAGATTATGGTATTAGAAAGCATTTATGTTTTGAAAACTATCAATTGTCATGGCATAGGGATGGGTTCTAAAGAGCTCCTTTGGGGATGTACTACATTCTTATTGATGTACGTACCAGTCTTCTTCGGGCGACATTGTGGTCTAGTGGTAACGGCATAGGTTTCCTATCAAATCCCGACATCGTTTAAATCCCGTTCGGACATTATCCTGTCTCTCGTCTGGACTATCTGTATTTCAGTTACTGTCAATGTAAAATACCTGCTTGCCGGAGGCTCTGACCGAGATAGAGCACGACTCGGAAGCAGAGTACTAGTTGACGGCGACGATCTTGAGGTGGTAGTAGAGGAGTTCTGCTACCTTGGTACGATCGTAACTTCGGACAACAACATGGGCATCGAAATCCGAAGGCGCATTGTTCAGGGGAATCGTGCCTACCACGGGCTCCACAAACTCCTGCGATCCAGAAGACTCCAACAACGCACGAAATGCGCCATATATCGCACATTGATACGGCCGATAGTCCTCTACGGGCACGAGTCCTGGACTATGCTGGCGGAGGACGCCAATGCCCTCGCCATTTTCGAACGGCGGGTGCTACGGACTATCTTTGGCGGTGTGTGCGAGCAGGGCGTGTGGAGAAGGAGAATGAACCACGAGCTGGCTGAGCTGTTTGGCGATGCAGGTATTCTGACGGTCGCCAAAGCCGGAAGGATACGCTGGTTGGGGCACGTGATGAGGATGCCGGACTCATGCCCCACCAGAAAGGTGCTCGTCAGCGACCCGTTCGGCACGAGGCGTAGAGGAGCACAGCGAGCTCGTTGGCTGGATCAAGTGGAGCTCAACCTGTCTGAGATCGGATGCAACCGTGGCTGGAGGACTGCAGCCCTGGACCGAGTTTCCTGGAAGCGGATTGGCGACCTGGCCATGTCTTTTAGACGTGCTCGGATGTGAGCGGGCCAAAGAAGAAGAAGAAGTTACTGTCAATGTGTGTTTGGGGCCCTGATCATTGCACGATTTGCATGTCTTTGGGTTTTGGTGCAATTCTGCTCCGTAGTACTTCCTTCCTATTAGATATTTATCCTATATTTGCGAACTATGTATCGAATATCTCCAGAGTCTAGACAATTCTGAAATTATAAAAAGTGGGCTACTACTATCAGTTACAGAAAGAAAGATTTGAGCGCACTGTTTCAGTCCTCCTCAAAAATCTAAATGAAACTCAATGTCGGCAGAAGTCGACAGGCATCAAACTGTGACCTCGATCATGGCAGCAATTAGGACGTACAAATAAAAACGGCTTTAGGTTTTCGACGCTACCATCGCTAAAAAAAAACGTCCTACTAATCACAAAACCCGCTATCTGTTTATACTAATAATTCTTCCTTTCTCTTCTCTACCTTCCAGTGCGCAGAAAGGTCTCGGGGCGGCCGGTGTTGGCGTCACTCCAACCGGAACAAATGTTGCCGGCCTGTCGCTAGCTGGAAGTGGTTCTTCCGGTGGCGGCACTGGCTCATCGATTGGCAGCAGTGGCACTGGAGGCAGCGGTAGTGCTGGTGGTGGAGCTGCCAGTGGCGGCGGAGGAGGAGGCGGAGGAGCGAGCAGCTATCACAGTCCATGGCAATGGACTACGATTACCGCGACGGGCGAATGACATTATGGGGCTCGTAAAGAGCCCGCTGTTGCTGGACCCCAATCACAAACGGTTCCACTGAATCAACAGCACCACAGCAACAACAGCAACAACAACAGCAACACTACCAGTACCAACAACAGTAATAATAATAATAGTAACACCACGGGTAGTAGTAACAGTGCCGTTGGTAGCAACAATGGCACTGGCACTACCACCAACGCGAACAGCGCGTCCAGCAGCCTCGGGCTGGACGGGATGGTGGCCTCGTTCAATCAAGCCCCGTTCGGCAACAACCTAGGGAACCTTTTACAACAGCAACAGCAGCAAACCCAGCAACAGCAGCAACAACATCTACTGCAACAACAACAGCAGCAGCAACAACAACACCATCACCAGCAGCATCAGCAACACCATCATCAGCAGCAAAACCACCACCAGCAGCAAGCCAACATGATGAGCAGTGCGTCATTAATGCAGCATCAGCAGCAACATCAGCAACATCTACATCAGCAACAACAGCAACAGCAACAACAACAGCAGCAGCAACAGCACCATCAGCTCCAGCAACAACAGCAGCTTCAACAGCAGCAGCAACATCAGCACCAGCAGCAGTCGCTCGGTACCGGAGGTGGGCATCATCATGGCCTAACGGCGGCCCAAAGTGCCGCCATGATGTCGCAGCGCAACCCGTTCGGCTTTGACTTCAACCACTTCCAAAGCAACTACTAAAAACGCAACCAAAACGGGCGTCACTGTTAACGCCATATTTGTTCGCAAAGGGAAAGGCGACCTGGTCACCACCATTTTCCCGGTACGGCGTTCTCCACGCTAGTCACCAGGTACGTATTATTGAGGCTGGGAGCCGAACTGTATAGTGCGTTAATGAGATGTCACGTGAGGTAGTTTGTAGAATACAGCATAAAGAATTCTTCTGGCCGGGTTGCCATAGTCCGTAGTGGTGATGGGAATAACCGCTCATTAGCGTGATTTAACTCAGAGTTGATGAGTTAGAAAAGTGAATTCATTCGTACACTCACTCGTTAATTTAATTTTGAATCAGTTAACTCTACATGCAAATTGGCAACTCACTCACTGTGATTTAATTCACTCGCGAGTTTTATAACTCTTCCAGAGTTAAATCTCACTCTAAATGAGTTTAATCCCCGTGCCGACTAGCAACTCACTCGTGAGTTTAATAACTCTTCGAGAGCTTAATCACTTGTGATCATTGTGAACTCTTTATGCCGATTAGTAACTCACTCGTGAGTTAAGTAACTTCAAATAGAGTGATTTAATTCTCGAAAAGTTATTTAATTGCAAACTTATGAGTACAATTATAGAGGGTGAGTTGCTAGTCGACACGAATACACACAATACACATGAGTTGAAAAAAATCTTGTAAATGATTAAATTCAAACCATTCACGGCAAATATTTAACTCACTCACTCATTATGAATCGTAATGCCAATCACTCCGTGCTTTGGTCGCTTAATGACAACGCCAACCAGGCTTAAGCTGTGGAGCTGTTCGCCCCGGCACCATGCGACGAGACGAGTACACCCGGTGGAAAATTCATTTAGATTCTGTCAGCTCTTTTTTTGAACGCTGCATCGGTCCCCTTGTGCGTGTGGCAGGGTGTGTGTGTTTGTGTGTATGTCCGCCTTTACTTATTTATGTCTCACGGAGTGGCCGGGTCAGCCCCTGAAGTCAGCCATTTTGGGAATGACCCGCGTAATTTCGATGTGCCATGATGATGGTGACATGTATTTGTGTGTGCCGAGATGATAGTGTGCATGTGTGTGTGTGTGTGATTTTTCCCACTTTTGTTGTCACTCTGTGTGCATTCGCGGTTGCTGGAGACCGGGGTATTGTTGGATCGTCAGGTTCGCCAAACCAGTGTTCTGTCCAAAAAGAGGAAGACAGCCAACTCCGCAACGCCCGGGGACAGCATGATTTGTGGACATATGAGATTGTTCATGCAATTATAGACTCTCGCTCTCTCTTTTCCCATTCCCCTCTTCCTTTCTGTCCTAGCTATCTTCTTCTCGCAATCGAACTTCTCCTCGCGGCTTCTTTGTCTTGTTCGGCCCCCAGTTTCGGTGCTTCAATTAGAGGCGACCACATTCCAGTCAAATAATATGCGGGTTGCTGATTAGAAACCGCGCTCGTCTCGTTGCCAGCTCTTCTCCCTTTTTGAAACGGTGGACGTGCAGGCACACATAAGCGCAAACGCGCTTCCTCTACACACAACGATGGCCGGCCAGCCGGACGATGTATTCAGTAACAGCAAATTTGAATTAATTATCTGCCGCGCCTGATTTGTGTGCGTGGTGCGATAGGGAGTGGGACAATCGTGCTAGGGCTATTGGATTTTAAGGGTTTTTTTTGTGGGCCGCTATTTTCCCCACGCAACATTCCAGTGCGTATGTGTAAGGTTTGAGAAGAATTTAAAGCGAAAAGGGTTTATTGATTTTTTTATTTCGGTAGTAACGGCCAGGCCGTATTGCTAAGGGTTTATTGATAATCGTACAAAATTTTGTTATTATTTTAGAGACAATTTTGGTGCCGAACAAGATTAGAAGCAGTCTGCAGCCGTCCCCGGGAATGTAGGCAATGTTTACCGCCCGTGTGTTTGGTGGTCGAACGATATGAAGATGCAGGTGTGCTCTCCCGTGGCCAATATCAAGCCGAATGAAAATTTCGTATTTGCATTTTGCATCATCATCATCATCATCATCATCATCGTGAGTTTCATCATTCCCGGGGCATGGCAGTTAATACTTGGCGGTTGATTTTGCAAGATCCACCTTTCGACCGTTTCCCAAGCGCCCCACCGGGACGATGCCCGATGCCCGTTTGCATCCGTCGTTGTCGTCGGTTATGTGGTTTGAGGTTTTGTGAGCCTACGCCAGCATCAAGGGCGCCTCACACACAGCCTCCATCGGGTAGGAGGAGAAAACCTAAATGCAGTAGCAGCAGCAGTGCGCCCAACCACCTTTCAATCGATCCGATTGCGTCCGGGACAGCAGAGAGATCTCTCGGATGGTCCCGGACGGACGTTTACCGTGGTGCACAGGACCTCCCTGTCAAAACCATCGTCCTTCTCCACTTCTTGTTTGTGCCGGAGCTGGTCGAAAACGGATACACCCAACATGTGCGTCTACGCGTGTGTGTGTGTGTGTGTGTGTGGTTACGCGCATTGCACCTTTTCCCTGACGAAAATCTAGCTCCAACGGTGGACGACGACGACGACGATGTGTACCACACCACCACCACCCCAGGGCGGGACGTTAGAGCCCACATCTCGCATACCGGAGCCATATTTACTTGCAATATATTATGTTTACCATTAAAACCGTCACACACGGCAGCGGGCTGCAACGTCCGGCCTACAGCGCTCTCGTGTTGGATGCAGTGCGTGCGGCTGTGCTGCCGTGGCAACCCCGGAATCCAGGAACTGGCCGGGCAGAAGATGCACGAAGAGCTTCCGCCTTGTTGTCGCTCTGCATCGTTCGTTCGTTTGCCATTATTTTGAAGCTCAGCGCGAATCGCCCGGTAAAGGACACACGGGGAGGATCTCCCGGACTTGGTCGGTGTGTGCATGTATATATTGAACGGTGTGCGCTCTTGAAGGGGAAATGAGCCCGGGGGTGAATGTGGGGCTTGACCTCGCAAGTGCTCTTCTCCGCAGCACCGCTGCATTGTGGTCAATACACCTCTGCCGAGGCAGCACAATTAATGCTAGACCGAAGCTCTCGCTATAGCAGCGCGCACATGCACCAAACCAACCCCTCTCCTCCCCGATACGCCATATCGACCGGACTGGGAACTTCTCGAATGGAACGGGGATGTATTGCGTATGGGAGAGGTCCTTGTTGCGTAGTTCAATTTCTAACGATGGTTTCACCTTCTACTCGTACTCCTGTGTTTTTTCTCTACTTTGGTCTATTGCGTGCCGTTTTTGCCTGGCTACACCTGAGAGCACTCGTGGTGCATTCCCGGGGAATGATCCGGTTCGAAGGACCAAAACGCACGGGCTCGTTCGATCATACACACTGGTGGGCATGGATGGGCAGTTGGTGCGCTCCGGCCCAGCACTTTCCCCAAAAGCAACTCCGGGGAAAAGGCATTTACATCTGCAGGGTGCCTCTTCTTTTTCTCTCTCGCTCTTACAGCTACGGCTTTCCTCATGTTGTTCTATGTCCTGCAATGGTCTGTGCTGTCGGTTGTTCCAACCCTGAAAGGCTTCTCAAACCATACGGCACGCATATTGAATTCGTTTTTCGTTGCAGCGTGAGTAGGAAGGCCAGAGAGTGTGGAGTAAAAAAGCTTTCAAAATCAAAATATCCTAATGCCAGTGAAGGAGAATTTTCGGACGAAATCTATATGGGTGCTCCGTGTGCGTGTGCGTGCGTTTCCATCTACGAATGGGTTTTCGCGCCTTTGGATGCGAAATAAACAGCAGTTCTGGATGGATCTGGGGAACAAGCTTGGGGAGCAGGGGGACCTAGAGGGACATTCGAAACGGACACACACGGTCGAGTGTGCACTGGCCAAATATACATATACGCACGCATCAACCGCTCTGCCGGACTTCTGCCAGCACCTCAGCACTTCCCCCAAGATCTGCACTTCTCAAACGCTGCTGCTGCTGCTCCACCCGGAATCTCGCAATCCATTCTCTCGGGTGCGTGTGTTCGTGTGCACACGCACCGCCAGCAAAAAGTGCCTCCCCGGAAGAGGACGCAGGCTGACCAGGGGTGATGGAGCAGGTACTCCTGGATCCTTATGCGCGCGCGCACGCGAACTCCCCAAAAAAGGACACCGAACAACGACGACGACGACGATGGCGAAGTTCACGGCACGCGACTTCCACGTTCACGTTGGGTGTCCCGCTTCGTATCCTTCGTCCGTTGGCGCTGTCTGTGTGTGCGTGTGTACATCTGAGATTCGTGGTCTTTGTGTGTGGTTCAAATACACACTTCCTCACCCGGAAAGCGAAAACTCGCGACCAAAAACCCAAACTTCGGCACTCTCCACCACTCTCACCTCTGCACACGTCCTCCTGAAAAAAGCTCTTCAAGCAGTGTTGGAGAGTGGTGGAGCATTTTTTTTTTCGTCGGCACCCAGACCGGAGAGAGCCCTCTTATTTTCGGCACTGTGGGTGTATGTGTTTATTTGAATATTTTAGACTTTGTGTTTTCTTGCCATTTTTCCTTTTTACGCTTGCACAGGGTGCCATTACTTGAAACTTCCGCTTGTTTGGAGTGCGAAAAAGAAGGTTCGCATCGAACTCGTTTGATTGCTATTCTTGCGGGGTTGGAGCTTCTTTGTTGCATTATAAAATATTCCATCTAGTTAAACAGCAAGATATAGTTCCTTGTTGGATGATAAACTTTTCGCAAAAGTTTACTCTCCAATATTCCTTTCTTCTCTGATCGTGGGAAACTATCGGGAGCTGAGGAGTTGAGGTTGAAGTGTTATTTTTTCTTCGCCGTAGCGTGTACTTCCTGAAAGATCCTGGAACTTTGAAATGCTCTCCGTATGCCCTTCGAGACCAAGAGAGGGACATAAAAAGGGATGGAATGATAAGCAAAATTTTATTGCAAGACCTGGCAGCGCAACAACAACAACAACAACAACAGTGTGGACCATTAAAGTCATATGACAGAAAATCAATAATTCCGGAAGAGAGAACCCCGTGTGCGGCACAAACGACAACCACGGCGACGACGACGATGGACGACAAAACGACGGTTGACAGTGACGTGCGGTGTGGATTGCCGGTGACGACGACTTGAACGAATTTCTGCTTCTGAATCCTTTATGTATTATGGGAAATATTTTTCCCCGCGGTCCATCATCTCTCCATGTTTGGGCTGTGTGTGTGTGTGTGTGTTTTTGTATGGGTCGTTGACAGGTGGTACAAAATTGGCATTTTTTGGATTCGCATTCTCGGTTAAAAAATGGATGACTGGAAAGATGTCGCAGCAAGTGCGGGAAGGGTTTCTCTCGTCACCGTTCCATGCTTTTGTTTTTGCGCTCTTCACTCTGATGCTTCCGGGAGTCGGTCGCGTGCGTATTCCCACGGTGGTTCTCGGTGGAAGGCCTTTTACACACGTGGAAAGGGACACCCAATTTTCCTTCAACATTTGCTTCAAGCTGTGGAGGGAAGGGAGCTGGGGATGAATGTTTTCTCTTCTCAGTGCTCTCGAGGACATCTCTACTGCTGTCAAAAGCGAGATGGAGGGGTCGTCTTGTGTGTCCCCTTGTTACGATACGATAATCCCAACATCGCTTAATCTCGGAAGAGCAGAAGGGATGCAGATCGAACGGTAGCAGCCCAATTCTTCTGAACAAAAAAGGGTTTTTTCGGGGTGAGTGGCTTGCACTACCCCGCCACCCTCTATCATGTGGCGCATTTTTGTATCGAAATGCGTATGATGACCGTGCATGTGGTGCTCCAAACTGACGAGGAAGGATATTTGGAATGCTTCTAATGAAATTCTGTATGCCTTGATTGGAAGCAAGGCCTGCTGGGAATTCGGCACTGATGCCTCATCGTCCTCGCACTCTATACTGGTCTGTCTGTTTATGTGTCTGCGTGTTCGTTTACTTAGAGTGCGAGTGTATTTGTGGAGCACTGTTCAGGGGGAAGACCATTAGAGGGCCGAAATAAATATATGCTGACAGCAACGCTAACGGTTTTACAGCACTAAGCATCGAAAAAAGAGGCTCCCCGAGAAGGCTTTTCTAAATTACATACATTTTACAGTTCACAGCACCAATTTGCTCTGACCGATGCAGTACACAACTTCTATACAGGTATAGGCGCACTCTTCGTAGCTTCCACAAAACCCACGGACTGCATCCATGCTTCTATCTTTAGCAGTAAGTTGAAATAATTTTACCCAAACAAACAGGTTCATTTAGCGCCATGTTGATTTTGGAGGTGTCCAGAGCTACCCACCATGCTGAGGGACGCGCAGGCAGAGGGAAGCGTGAGAAAAGTAAATTTTCGACCTTTTGCGAATGACCCTAACCCGGCGTTACTTGCGCGTTGTAACGCTGTGCGCTGTTGGTAGAGGCGATTTTGCATCACACCGCATTCCGTCTTTGTTGTCATTAAAAGCAAATTAATGGCAAATGCTCAAATGTGTGTGTTTGCATGTGTCAGTGGCAGATTGGGTTTAAAAGATCGTTACGCAACTGTGAACATGTTGGAGAGAAGAGTTACTAGTTTGGATGTATTGTATAGTGTGGGCTACATTAGTAACGATGACTATACGTAAATCAAATGTATTGTAATTGTATTTTGATGATACAGAAACTGTTCACGATAAACATTCTGTATTGTAGAGCGGTGCGTTTGAGTTTTTCAGACTGCAAACATGGCAAATATTCTTAACATTCTGTTACAAAATATTCTGTAAAAAGCCTCATATCCATAAGTTTGTATTGTAAATTAATAGGATATCAAGAATCGACATTAATATTTTAATTTGGTTTCTTGTTTTAACTTGTTTTAAATACATTTTATTTGTCGAGAGTGCCGAACGAAATTGTCATGTCTCATTTTTTCTTTCATAAAAACTGTTAAATTCGCTCTCAACTATTTTGAAATATGGATAATATGCGGCAATTAACTATTTATTTCAAGTAAAATTTAGAATTGATGAACTAAATTATGATCATCATAAAATTTATTTACCAAAAATTTCATCAACTTGGAAAAGAGTCAAAGCAAAGTTAAAAAATCTTTTTAAATTTTTGTAATAAGGTTATGAAAAATTACAGTCATATAATGCGGGTTTCTGGACAGACCTTTGTCCAGATGTTTTGTCAGGCACAATTTTGGAATTTTTTGTCAGGGGTCAGATATAGTTTAGAAATAGTACCAGTAATAGTGAAATACTAATTTGACATCTCTACTTGTGAACCGAACCCTCCCCCGAACCCATTAACCCATAAATGGACATTAAAATGTGATTTGAACACGGCCCATTGAGTTGAATGTTCGCCATTTGGGTTTGACATTTCAACCAAAGTCGTAAGATGTCTTCACGGCGCTCTGCACAAAGTCTTCCAATCCCATCCTATGATGATCCCCCACTTCCCACCTACTTCTTCCAACTGTCCCAGCCTCTGACCGCATTTGCAGTCGGGGTTAATAATCGTTTCGCACGTGCGTTTTTCTGTTTGTTCTTTTGCCGATTTTTGGATTAGCGTAAGTGGAGCGCGCGAATCCGTTCATCCTCTTCGTCTATTCTGGCCAATGTTTCCTCCAAAACCTGTTCGGACGACCCCCGGCATCCTCTGTTTTCGACGGCCAATTGCTGCTGGTGTACCATTTAAAGAAGTACGACGAAAAACGAAAGAATGGAACGACTAACGATGCGCCTGCAAATTGTGCTATTTTTTGATGCTATTAATAGCTGCGTTAACCATCAAAACATGCTGCAAGTTGGCGTCCGTGGCGTTTTACCGAGCTCTCTGTACTTGCAAAGAGTGTATACGAGTGCGATCGAAAGATCCACACACTTTTCTACGGTGGTCGGTCAGCCTACCCCCGGGGGTTGCAAGAAGAATTTAGGGCGAGTTTGTGTCGTGTTTGGTGGTCTTGCTACGTTGAACGGGTGAAGCTTGCGGGGGTTTGAAACATTAGAAATATTTATTCGACTGGGCGAGCCAGAAGAGCGGAATAATGCTCGAGAGATGTGATAGATGGTTGTTACATATTGGACTGACATTTGTGGGTCCAATTTTAAATCATAGATTCAAGATAGTAACGCAAATTTTGTGGGAAACTCAGGAAAAAATAATATAAAGATCGTCGCTCTATAATCGCTCTGATAAAGATCTACGTTATGACAGCACTTATGACAGCAAAAAAACTTACGACGGTTCGTCGATCGTCGATTGCAGCGATCGACGCCTTGTTTCAATCCAATGTGCAAAATTTTCCATTTGACGACTGTTTATTTGTACAAGCGGCAGTTTGGGCCGCTGGACGAGCGGAGAACAGGCTGGAGAGGAATGCTGCGGAACTGCAAACTGCTTGTTTGATCTTCCTCTATGCTGTGCGGCACACCATCGACGGCTCGCGTGGCGGTTCTCTTTCTCAATTCCACCTTTTTATCAGCTCTGTGCCAGCATGCACACGGGTTAACACGTTTCCCACAACGTAAGGGTCAGGTCTGAAGCATTTGATGGTTGGCGGTTCAACAGTTGTGTCGCTTCAGACAGATCGCGCTCCGTGTGATGTGCAATGCGCGCGCTTAACTGTGCGGGGTCATAGTCCTCCGTGGATTTTTTTTTATGTTGAGCTTGTTGGAGTTGTTCGTCTTCCCTTGTTAGGGGCGGTAACCATCGGCCTTTTCCCCCCGCGGGCCCCATTAAAACACTCATAAACAGCTCGTTAAGGGTGTTCGCTATGCAATACTTTGTGCTAGCTTTGAAACCTTAGGAAAAGAGGAATGTTTGAGGGGGATGACGCGCATTAGTGCCAAATAAGTCGCGAAATTGACTGTATAAAAGAACGGCATTTGATCTTGTTTTTTTTACGTTGGTGCTGGTAGTGGCAAACTGCTGGGTAGACACTTCTTACCATGTAAGGTCATGAAAAGCGGCGTTAATAATTTCAATCAACAATATTGCAAATGTTGATTAGGTTGTCCATAAGATTGAAGCTCGAGGAGATAGGAATTACTGATCCTTAAAGCTTAATAATCTGGAGGACAAGGAAGGCAATTCAAGAACATAGCCCACATCAGCGCTCCCTGGTGACGGATAGTAGTAACTTGTGGATCTGCATGTTATTATCATTTATTTTCACTACAAATATTCTGAAAAAGTTGAAACATTGATAAAATTTGCTTTTTTTTTTGTATTTTGCACACTTTTCTGCATAAAAAAAATGAAGAATGAGATAAATTGGTTATAGAGAAAGAATAAGACAGGTTATGCTAACCTCCACCAGAGAGCGCTAGTGAAGTTCCAGATAACGCTTCTGAATGCCGCTCTATGTATTCTGGCGTTAACATGCTGTGCTTCAAACGTTCGGTTTAAATTCTTCAATATTTTTACAAACCCAAGAAGGAGAAACCCTGTATATGAGAAAAAAATTATAAGTTAGAATTTGTGTGAAGACCCCAACATCCATATAAGAGACACTAAATTAAACGTGTGATGGTTTAACTTTGTAATGCGAAATACGTTAGCTTCTGCGTATTGTGCAGAGGGCGAATCAACACTGGCTGAATTGGCCCGTTCTCAAGGTTGGATACTTCAAACAGTGGAAATTTTCATCACTCCCTATACGTTCACGGTCATTGCCTGTACCAAATGTGTTGTGTACGTTAACGCGTACGCTGGATGTTGGTGCATAGCTCAACTCTGATCGTTTTAACTCTATTGGAAGCATTAAAACATGTGCCTACAGTAAGGAAACATGCTGCCTTCCAAAAGATATAAACCATTCTTCCTTGATTTTTAACAGCAGTCATATAAAGTTGCAACATTTCAAACACAACCCTCACTATCATTAAATAAAAAAAAGATCGTCTCGGAGTACGTTCTATAGTAGCGAGTTGCGATCGTTTCTTTGACCCCAAATCTGTTCTTCTGCCCCAACCCATTAGCAGCCACCGTTGGGAGTGTGTGCACTCCATCGCTTTTGCAGCTGCTGCGGGAGGCGTAACGAGACGACGCAGCCCGAAAGTAATTACCCGGTGCGGCCTGAAAAATGACTTGGCAAAAGTTTTGTTTTCCTCCCATCTCCCTCCCCTTGTATCGACATTGCAAATGGTTCACCCCCGCGCGCATGACACGGCACGATGGATGGGTGACGCTGGAAAATGGGTAAATCATGTTTATGTCGTTACATGACGGCGTTACGGCTTCTTCCCACTGGAATGGGTGGTACTTGCCATCCCCAAAGTTCCCGTCGTACGATGTCTTTGGCGAACCGTTGGCGCAGGAGCGTAGAATAATAATTTCTTGCAATCCTTCACCCTGAAGCGCCCTGTAGCTTTTGGACGACTTCCAAGCCCTTGTAAGTGAAGGTGGCTTGAGGTGGTATGTAGTACACAAGGATTGTACTAATGGTGTAACTATAGGGCTGGTGTAGCGACGGTACCACCTCTTCCCTTCGCTTCTCGCCGTACTACGACCACCTAAACACCTCCTCCAGTCTCGGGAAGCGATTAATCTTTCTCATCTGCACTTTTCAATAATGATAAATGTGTGTGCATATCCTGCGGGGGATCGATTGCTCAGTAAGAGTGAGCGGCAAAAAAGCGGAAGGATTGAGACATGTGGGACTGTATGTGTGTGTGTGTGTGTGTGTGTGTGTTTCTGTGACCGGGGAGGAATTCAGTTTGACGTTAAAATGCCACCGGGGCGGGAATGGCATTTTCTGGCTCGATTTCGTTACTATAAGCTTTCGCAATGGTTTGGTTGTGGGGACAAAGGGGGTCAAATGCACGCGGCAAGTGCAGTGTAATGTGTAGATAACATTTTTGTGAAATAGTTTGAGATAAATTGTGGAGCAAAAGTACCGACCAAAAAAAAAAATGGAAAAAGCAAACTGTATCCGCAAGCGATCCATCATCATTTATGAGTGGTTATTTGGGTTGGAATTGGAACGGGCTTGTGTGTGTGTGTGTGTTCGAGTTTTTGTTCTGTTTTGTTTATATTTGTCCATGCCCTATGACACACACTATTTGTGAGAGTGAAATTGGACACCAGCAATGTTGTGTACCTTTACCACAGCGTGTTGGGGATTTTTAGGGTGATATTTAACCAATAATTTGAGTGACGCGAAACACTAAAAGTAATGCAATTCTTTTTTAAATTCTCATTTTGTCGTGCTTCAATAACGTAACGAAAGACAATTTACGGTTCTGAATCAAATTACGAACGATTGAGGTAGATTTTAAAATGGGTAATTTTCGTTGTTTTTTCATTGCAATAACTGGTCGGGAGAGGTGCTTTGTTCGCTTGATTATATTCTATTTAATGCAGTGTATGTTTTTACGCATTGAAACGCGATTGGAAATTAGTTAAATACTGCGATGAATGGGAGAACATTCCACACCTGTTTTTGACAGCTTCGGCTAGCCGCCGCCAGGGAGCGCCAGTATGATCTGGATTATCGGCAGCTTATTAGAGTTTACAAGCACTCTCTTGTGGTGGTTGTCGCAACTGATTATCTCATCTCAAATTTGTTTTTTGGCGCTAATGTCGATTAAGATTACGCTCCCAATTACGCTTCGTCGATCTCTGTTTTATAAGAGCTCTTCTAGGGAACTTGGGCCACAGAAAACTCTTAAATGTATACCAACGCAATACGGCAATCATGTAACCATAATAAGCAAAACAGTGTTATCCTTATTTTGAATAAATTCAATGAGAATATGAAAAACGTTCATAAACCTCGATCGTAGATACATAAAAAATACTACCTCATCACTAGAGAACAGTAATGCACAAACAAAGCAGCGGCAATTAATATTAGCATGAACTGTCTTTCCCCTTTGTTCTCATGATTTTATTCCATCATGTGGTGCGGAGTGTCTTATTATATATTTTATCGTTCCTTTTTTCTTCTCTTTATCCCATTTGCAGTATAATGTCCGTTAGGTGCTCACAAAAGCCGCAACGGAGCGAGCGTACAAGAGAGTAGAGCGTAATTGATTGCTCTAATGAAAATAAATAGCAGCGTAATTAATCATTCCGTGTTCAATCATAAATTGTTCCTTCACCTCTTCCGCCGTGGGCAGGATAAGGGGAGATCGGGATAGGCGCCGTATCATAGCCAATATTGGCCACCCGCGGGGTGGTCTGGTTGTGTGTGTTATATGGTGGTGCATCCTCTCGACCTAATGCATCATCTTTCGCTGGGTTTCGCATTTTGTGCCGTCCAAGGCTATGGTTGCTGCTGCCGGCTAGCTGATCCTCCCTTTGGCTTCTCTTCCTAGAGCAAGAAGTTAGGTTTTAAGTAAGCAGTAAATCATGCGCAGGAAAGGAATGATTTAATTTACGTTGGGAAGATTTTTTGATAAGGTAGTTTATTACTTGATTTGAACAATTTTAAGAAAAATTGTCAATGTTTGATGGATAGTCAATTTAAGGCCACTAAATGTGTTATGGCGGTTCGGTGGTCTCATGGGGTAGCGGAGTACGCCTGTTTCATACGATCAGGCCCGACGTTGCATCGTATCCCATTCGAAACACTGCCGTTGCCCATACGCAGGATTGACTTTTCTGCTATGGGTACACTAAATCGCAACCCCCCATACGCCACTAGAGTAATAATCTTGATATGGATGGGTACACTCAGTAATAGAAAGAGCCAAAGCACATTGGTGCTCTGGTTAAGCCTTCACCCTACAGAGGTTGTTGTGCCACACAAGAAAAAGAAATGCGTTAAGCTATCTGTCACTTGGTTGTCCTATGGTTGTCCCTTTGTATGGTGAGGTATTCCGAATGAAAGTCCTTGTCATGTGACGATGCTCATAGTCATTCATACAGAGCTGATCAGCCTGACCGGAACTCCAAAAGCGCAAAAGGCTCAAACAAATCTTGAACAATAAGGTTTACTAGCAGTTGTTCTGCCTTAGTGTTCAAGATTTGTTCTGAATGATAAGAAGAAAGATCTAGTAGGGAGTATTCAACGCTATGATACCTCTGCAGTTGCTGCAGTCAAACACTTTTCACATACGAGCTACAGTTGTTAAATTCTTATTAATCTGATCCCTCTTGCTTGACTCCTTTGTTTTCTTTCACTGTTTTCTAACGTTAGGGAACTAACAGCTTCCCAAGGTGGAAAAAATAGATCATTAAGAATTCTAAATGATTCTAAATTATTAAAATCCTTTCCATTTTTTCTTCTTATCGGCCAAAAGAACTTCTCACGCATCGTCACATTTACCACCAGCACATTAACACTTCTTACGATGACAAAAGTATGGAATCGGCTGGGAGGGTAAAAGCATGCTGCAAGAAGGGAAAAAGCAATACCGAAACGTTAAAAATGAATGTTTCGAAGGCACCGGGCGTGTGTGTGTGTGTTCGGGCGCGTGACACGTGATCGATTGGAAATTGTAAATAAATATATGTACTCAAGCAAGCGCAGAGCGAAATCGATAAAAGCACTTCTAACGCGGTGGCCCTCCAGAGCAGACTCCATTATGCCGATTGGAGTTCTTTTTTGCTTCTTGTTACCAGTGCCAAGATGATGGTGGAACAGCGGGCAAAGGCAAATGTCGGCAATTGTGAATCGAAATCCCAGCCTGTTTCCTTTTCCCAGCGAGTGAAAGAGAGAGAGAGTGTGAAAGCCTTTCGTTTTTGCAGGAGGGATGAATTTTCCCACAGTTTTCCCTTGCGCACATACACTACAGCCGTGCCCGTGTGTTGTGCCTTCCAACCGCAAGGCATACCCTTTCGGGCTTCGTCCCGCAGGAGTCCCACTCCTAATTGGGTCCTCCGCTTTTTCGCCGTCGACACGATTCGGGTAAAGTTTTCGGGTTTTTGCGGTTCCATTCCAAGGTGAAGCCAGGCTTGCCGGGTTGGTGAGGCGAATGTTTCGCATGCGGAGAGATATCAGTCCCTCCCTGCCTTCAAGGACGAAAACTTCCGCGCCTTCCAAAGGTATAGATACACACACAGCGTTCTTCCGTTTTTGGTAGGATGAGGATGAGGGAAGGTTTTGTCGCGCTCGGAATGTGGACCACAATTAGCCTTCCTTCCACCCGAGAGTTACATATTCCGGAAGCCTGAGGTTCTGGAGGGTCCGTTTTTAGGCTCGGCAAAAAGTTGCTCCGGTCAGTAGTGCAGTAACCCGTACATGTTGCTTCCTTCTGTGTGGGGTTCCTTTCTAAGCACTCAAAGGAAAGGATTCATGCTTCCTGGCGGCTGTTTTCTTTTCTGTTTTTTGCATCGTTATCGGTCGGAAATAATGATTATCGTAAACCGCACGACAGAGCACTGATGGGGTGACCTTTGGAAGCAGCTTTGGGCTTTGGTGGTCAAACTCATTGCAGGTTTTCTTTGCATCGTTTGAATTTGTTCGATTGGAGGAACGTTTACCTGCCCGGGTTTATATTGATGTAATTGTTGAACATTAACTTCAATGATAATGGCATCGTTAGTATAGCTCATGACACAATTAGTTCTTTTTATTTTTCAACGGCAACGGCCTAGATTGCCTAGGCATGCCAAATGTGGATTAGAAAAAGGGCGAGCCCTCAGACTGAGCGGACTGGAGGAAACAGGTCTGAGTTACGTTATTCAAGCAAGGAGGTAGTCTGGTTAATGAAGCTACAGTTGCGTGTACCTAATGTCGGAATTTCCCCCTCCATTTTCTTTGGGGACTTTGCGTCCTTCTGGTCGGTTCTTGGAAGAAGTTATCGTAAAGCTTTCCTCACCCATGGCTTACTCTTTATCTGTAATTCTCTCAAAGAACTAGACTGATGTCTTGGAAACTCATGGAAAACCTCACATTTTTTTGTAAAAGGCATAAAATATACGGGGCTTGCTGTGAAAGATGAACGTCTATCTTTCTTTACAATAGAAACCCTGGTTTTGTTTGCTAAAATGTTCTCCACGTGAATTTATTTTATTTCTCATAATTCCTACCAAAAATATACAATTGATAATGTGAACAAGCGTTTAAATCAGACCATCCCTTGAACTTTATAATTCGTTTTCATTTGAAATTTGTCCACGGATTGTGTTGCTTCTGTTGAGCGGATTATAAAATTTGATGTGTTTTTTTAGGAATGTTTGGTGCGATAAGATGTGATTTAAACATAACAAGGGAAACATGCTCACGTTTTTGATTCAGTATTACATTAAGTGCATCGGAAGCCAATGTTAGAGCATGTTTATTCGGAATTTTATCTCAGAACTTATGCCACCGATAGAGAAATCTGTCAATACTGTTCTATTTTTAGGTTACAGCACATGAAAATTAGGATTCACACAGGAAAAGGAACATTGGAAATGTACAAAACTGAGACTTTCGTGTTGTTACACTCTGCAGCTAACAGTGCTCCCAGAACAAACATATAGAACCGAATGTAACAAGTCGGTAACGGTTGCGACAAGCTTCTAATGCATTACGCCGCATCAATTCCCTTCAACGACATTCAATTTGATTGGATTGGACCCTCCTTTGGCGGTGGATAGTGAGTAGGTCCGATCACCTCTTACTACCTACCTTGACATTTTTTCACCAGCAGCAACCGGCAGATCATCGAATCCACCCCCCCCCCTTCCAACTAACTGATAAGGACGTGTTTTTCGGTTCAGAATCGACTGACGAAGTTTGCTGTGCCATCTATATGGCCGACGTGTAAACACAACATCTCGCCTACACCCCCCGCCCCGTGCGTCGGGTGGGTGTTGTGCTGCGTTTTGTGTTCAACAAACAATTCCTAGGAATGGATCATGCATCCTAAAACCTAGCTCTGCGCTGGTCCACTACACCCCGACGGCTGAGGCGATGAGATGCAACGGAAGAGCCACGCAACAGCTCCTGCCTGGCGCATCCACCTTTTCCCTGACGACCGCGCGTCCTGCCTGGGCTCACAGGCGGGGGAAACACATACACACATCCGGAGAATGGAAGCCGTTTTCTAGAATCAAGCCGTCGTCGTTGTCGTTAGTGTCGAAATTGAAACCATTCTCCGCACCCGAAACACCTTCCCCCGGGTCCCATGCCCACCTCGAGTTTCGATCTTCGATTTTGTATCAACCAACACCCAGACGTGTATGCGTGCGTGTGTGTGTGTGTTTGCTTCCGCAAATCGAAATTGCATCGTTGGTGCACTTGATGCACATCACACAGAGTGCATGATGTGGAGGCAGGTCCGGCAGGTGATGCTGGGGCTGGTTGCTTTTCCGCGGTCAGGTCGTCTTAATGTACAAGCGTTTCTGCAAACGAGCGAGAGAGAGAGAAAGAGATACGGAACACGGCACTGTGTATGTGTGTATGCATAAGAGGAAATCTATCCATTTTCCCTTTATGTTGGTGCGCGCAGAGCACACACACACACACGACACGGATGCACACAACAGAGCACAAACCCCATCCATCTTCCTTCACGCGCGCGCGGCCCACGATATTGCAATCAAAATGTGCACCGCCAACCCAACCACCCACCCTGGGGGGTGGGGTGTGGAGTCCCTGATATATGTTTTTGATAACCAATATATTATACAGGCGAGGCACGGTTGGCAGGAGACGATGTTGGGGTCGATGCAGGCCAGGGAAATAGTCATCTTTTGCAGCAACGATCCGGGCTTTACGGCGGTTGGTTTAGATTTTCGGTGCAGAAGGGCTCACCCAAGAGGTGTGAAGCGGGTGGTTGAGGGGCGAGCAGCTTGCTGGTTTCGAATAACGAACAGGCTCCGGTCGACGAACGACAGCGAGGTACACACAATTCCATCAACCATCAAAAGCAAAACAAACAACGACGGTGACGGCGAGGACGGGAGAAGCCATCCCCAGGACACGACGGTTTGCAACGATGTTCCGCGTTTCTCGTGAAAGCACACAATTACACACACACACACATAGACGCATCTCACCATGCACCACGGTAAGACCGCGACTGGTATGTGCGCGGTTTTGTTTCGGGGCGCTGTCATCAACTCGCTCGGTCCAGAGCTCCAAGGCTCGGTTGCGCTCCGCGAGTCGCTCTAAAAGCGCTCTTTATTAAGTCGAGTTGTTGCGACCACTGGAATACAATGTCTGTGGGAAATCCTTTTAAGACCTTTAAGAAAACATGTTTTGGAGGCGAAGGTTTTGCCCTAGTTTAAAAGCACACCCTCCCGGTATACTTCTGACGTCATTTTGCTGGGTCATAAAGAAGCTTGAAGTTGCCTTTATTTCCAAAGTGTGACACACACACACACACCTACGAAGCACCGAGTGTCCAAACCGCGCCACGGGTGCGTGAGGTCATGTCCAACTCGCCGTCAAAGCACGCGGAAAGGAAGATCCCTCGAAACGGCCGGGAGTGTGTGTGTTGGTCTCACCGAGAGCTTTCATCTCCGGATACGCATGCGCGCCAATGTTTCCGGAAGTGGAAGATCCAGCAGGGAAGAAGCAACAGACGCAAAGATGGTGCACACGGGATCCCTGGTACAGAAGTGTACCCCCCCCCCCCCCCCCTATTATCCTCAAGCACATCCCATCCCAGGGAAGCACCTGAGAAGGAAAGCTTTCTTGCTTGTGCCGCGACGAGTTTTCGCGGGAAGCTTTTTTCCCATTCTCCGTACAAGAAGTCCTTTTTAAAAATAAGAAAATTGAAAAGCATTGGAAGGCGTATTGCACGAAGGACTTGAGAGTACGAAACATGGAGTACACTGGGAAGCGACAAGCGTGTCCTTTTGTGTATATGTCTCCGAAGAAGAGTTACCGTTGATTGACAGTGATGAGAGAGCCCCGGGGGATGGAATTGTGTGGAACTCCGAGTATCATCTGTTACATAAATTTAGCAAATTCAATTTTCCATTAACATCCCCATTTACCTCGGTGAGGGAACAATCGCAGAAAATGAAGCATTCCTGTGTGCAAGCGCTCTTCTGAAATCCAAAATCTCAAAACTGTCAATCTTGTTACCAACAAAGGGCCATGATTGTACAACCAATGTAAGACCAGGGGGAAGGTTTTGGGCATTAATAATATCCATTTTCTAACAAGCACTGCGTAATAACCAGTGTTGTAAATGAAGCGAGCGCAAGCAGGCAAAGGAGGTAGCTGGACGCCACATGCAAAACTGAGGATAAAACTGGACGGGCTCTGTGAAAAGCTTTGGAGCGCCGAAAGGAAAATGGCCCAGTCGACAGCAGCTGGGCTTTTGTTCCAAGAATGTTTCATTAGGGAAAGGCTCCCAATTCTTGGAAGTTTTCCTCCAATAAAGGAGTCCTTTTGGGTTTATTGTATGTTGTATGATTGCGGCACGACGATGGCACAAACGTATCCGATCGATAAAGGATGTTGAGGTTGGAATTGTTGAACCAATAAAACAATAAACCCTATTTCGTTTATGTTGCATATGCGTTCTGTATTTTCAATCGTTTGCAATTTGGGTTGAGTGCCGAGATTGATTTCTGAATGTTGCAGACGCTTTAATAGAAACTAACACAAAAAAAACAGTTCTCTTTGTATTCTTTAATTTCTTTTATTAATTAACGCACTTGGTACGTTCTTATCTCTTTTCACTTTGCACAACTAATCGCTTTCTTCGTGTCTCCATTTCCATTTCCAGATCTGTCACCAACAGTCAAAAATTGTGTACGCCGGGGATTTAATGCTAACAGCGAGAGAGTTTGCTCAGAAACAACGAAAAACGGATGGCGCTGTCCAGACAAACAGAACGGAACTTAATTGATGATGCTGCATTAAATTGCCATTGGATCGTTTTTCTTTTTCCTGGATGGAATCGTTCATCCATGAACTTCAACAGCATGAAGGGTGTCCAAAATGATGAAAAGGATGGAACCAGGTGAAGCTGAAGCTGTTGAGCGCTAACGCAAAAGTAGAAGAACAAGTATACTGACAAACAATCAGAAGATGAAAAATAAGAGTGTGAAGAAAAAGTGAAAGAAAAAGAATCAAAATTAGAAAAAATGTAAAAATATAGAAATCGTTTTACACGTTGACGGACACTAGCTGGAGCAGTAAGAAGAAGCATCCAGTTTCGCCAAAAAAAAAAACAAAAATCAGTCCTACTAATACTACCACTACTACTATTACTATTACAGCACAGTGTATATGTGTAAATAGCGAGAAAGTGTTAACCCGGCCACGGTTATCGAAGGCGAAAGGAAAAGGGTGAAGCGAAACACACGCGAAAATGTAAATTTTATCTCACAAAATGACAGATTAGTACCACTCTCGTGTGTGTGCGTGCTCTTCCCTAGCAGCATTACCATAATGTAATTATTGAACGAAGGTTAAAACAAAACACGTCAGCAAATTCTCCCATTCATTAAGCAAGTACCAAACTATGTTAGATGAAAGTTTTAGGTCAAATTTACATGCGAAGCAAACCACAAAAAAACACACACATATTCGAATACGGAAAACAGAACAAAAACAGCCATAGTTGCGAAACAAAACTAAAAGTTAAAGAATAAAGAAGAGAAACGAGTGACTTGAGGAGAACAGAGCGAGTACACAACTATGTAGTGTAGTACATCAAAGGAGAAGAAGAAAAAAGGAAATAATACAAAATTAACGCCGCGAAATGGGGCAATTAGTTGCATCTTACGAAAAAGGAAACAAAAAAAAAACATATAACCTACTGTTTGGATAGACCAAAATGGAAAAGAGAGTGGCGTACGAAACGAGGTGGATACTTAGGCAAAGGAGGAGCGGTGGTTGGCACAATTAAGGTAGACCAAATAGTAATGCGTGTGTGTAAAGATTCGGTTTAACGAAGAAAGCAAAGCACGGCCTTTCCTTTCCACCACCAAATGATGGTTTATGAAACTGAAGCAAATCCTATCTCTTTCCTATGTTACACCTTACCCTTGCTTTCCCTATTTCACTATGTCCCTTTGTTAACTACTATTTATCGGAATCGGTTGATTCATGTTTTACATACACATCCGGAGAGTAACGTAAGGTAACGTTAAAAGCGAAACTCCCTGATTTCCTTAAGGACGCACGCGAGGAATTAATATGCTGCGCTTCGTTCATTCGCTGCGCCTCGCGCTCGACTTAGATTTCCAATAAGTTTATCATCTTACGCTTTATAAGCTTGTTATTATCTTCTTTTTTAGACTGAAATGTGTTAGTGGACGCCCTTTTGAGGGGTTGGTTTGGAATACAAACGAGAATAAGAACGAGTAAAGAAGTGAAACTAGGTGCATTCTGCCCTGCAAAAAGGAAGCGAAACCGCAGGCAGCGAGTGCGCAAACAGATGAAATCTAAACCTGTTTCTAGTGAAATTAGCCGTAGTTAAAGTGAAATTTAAACAGAAACTGCAAACGCCTACCATCTCAAACAGGATAGAGGAAACTAACTAACTACACCAGAACTAGCTACTAAAGCAGGCACAAACGGCAAAAGAGACAGTCCACGAAAAATGTGTTTTTTAATTAGCAGAAAAGAGCAAGAAGGACAATAGATACACACAACCACACACTGTGCAAGACGGGCGAAAGCGCGTCACCATTCCTTTTCTAAAAGAAAAGCTCGACTATATCCCCCAATTAGAGAAAAAATGCCAATCCGGCTGGCCGTGTGCAGCTGCCTGGTGATGTTATACCGTGTGCATGTGTATGTATGTGTAAGCTCCCATGGCCAGACCTCTGCGCGTCTGTCGGTGTATGTGTAGCGTGTATGTATGCGTGTGTCGTATGTGTGGGTGTGTAGAAATGGGCTACCAAAAAGGAAAAGGGAAACGATCGGAAGAAGGTGAATGGAAGCCATCAGGCCGGATGATGGCAAAACGCGAGTCGACACGAGTCGAACTAAGTATAACAATTTGTTTTTAATTTTAACGAACTGTGATGTAAAAAACATATTTATTTATATGATTAAACAATCGTAAAAATGGACAAACACACTGTATGTATGCCAAGGTTAAGGAAACACACACACACTCAATATACAAACCTGCTGCCCCACTTTGATGCTCGTTTCCTCGAAATGGCTCCACGGGGCTTTGCAACAGGACGCAACACGGAACACAAGCAAAAGAGAAAAAAAAACAGTAATAACTTAATGTTGGAAAAGATAGACGGCTGGTGAAATGGAATAATAGTCAATAGTAGTGGCACTCGTGTCTCTGTCTGAATGTCTGTTAATGTATCAAAATCCCCGTCGTCTAAAGAAAGATCACAGAAGCTAAGAAAAAACGGATACGATAGGAATTGCTCCCATACAAATGGAAAACAAAGTGAACAAACGCTAAACAGTAGATGAGAAGGAAAACAATCTAAATCCGTGAAGCAAGAAGCAATCAAGCATAAACCCGGAAGAAAGGGCAGGTATATGGTGTGGTGTGTCCCAATGTTAGTTGTGTATAGTGTAAGCTGTAATTAAAAGAGAGAAAGTAAGTTCCACTAAAAGAGAACTAAAGAAAGCGAACAGAAAAGGGAATATTTAAGAATACCATGCAAAAAAAAAACATAACGAACAAAGGATGAGAAAACTGAAGAGAAAACCACACAAACACACAACATTTAAACCCGCAGAAGTACGAATAAAATAATCCATGTGTATAGCTGTAACTGTGTAATAACCCTTTCCTACCATTTCCGACACCCTCCCCGTTACTCGTGCAGTACAGTGGTCAACGGTAAAAAAAATCCAGAAATAAATCACTCAACACTATCCCGAAGAATATGGAAGTCAAACGAAATGATGTGAGCCACGGACGCCGTCAGTCTGGCCTCTTTATGGTTTTTGGCGTATTTTACTTCTGCTGTGGGTTTGAAAGAATCTGGATCCTGGAGCTTTTGGAGTAGGTGAAAAGGTCCCTCAAACGCTGGAATTGAAAGTTGGTTTTGTTATAAAATTCGATCTATGGATTGTTTGCCGGAAAACAAAAACTGATCATGAGTACCTTCTGCAACTTCTTTAGAGAAAACAGGAGCCGCGGCGAGAAAAAAGAATAAAAGTGAAGGAAATAAATTTGCAAAATTAATATCAAACTATTATTCCGCTTGCCGTGTAGCTAAAGAGAAAGCAAAATCTGCGTTACATTGCATCAAGAAGAAGAAGGAAGGAACTCGAGTTAGCAAACCGTAATATCGCAAAACAAAACAACCAAAATAAACGTTTAATCCGAGAAGCAAAATAAATAACTAGGATTGCGAATCAAAAGCAAACACACACCTGGAATAGTCTTTTGATGGAATTAGAAACTAAGAAACTAGAACAAAACATACCCAGTAGAAGGAAAGAAAAACAAGCTAGAAATTAATGAAAGCAAACAAAGTAAAATGTTAAAGGAAATCATAAGCGAAGTTTTGGAAGGGAAAAAAATGACAAAAATACAACAGAAAACAGGTATCATATTAAACCGGGGGGAAAGACATTTACTACACTACGGCCATTATATTTGCCCTCGTTGCGATGCGCCAGAGCAGAAGGGATTGGAGCGAATGTACTAGAAATAAAATACCACAAATATAAAGGCTTTAACGCCGAAGCATGTCGAAGCAAGTCGTAGGTAGAGAAAGGAGAGAATAAAACAAACCAATATTAAACAAAAGCTAGAAGCTAGGAAGGGAAAGAGAGCGAGAGAGAGAGAGTAAAAATATAGTTCTTTCGAATAAAAAGGAAAAGAAAATATATCAAACAAAAGTAAAGTGCGTTTTAAGTGTTTCTACGCCGAAATGGGCAAGCAACGCTAAATGACCTTTCGCAACTGTGGAGTTATTTTGCGTGCCAAGAAAGCATACAATAGGGAGAAAGTGGGTTCATGACGCTTTTTCGTCCAGTTTTTCGACCATTACGCTACAATTAGTGAATTATCGGATGTATTGAATGTGACCGGTTAACTAACGACCATCGCTGACGGCATCCCCACTGATGGCAAGAAACGGTGTCAATTAAAACGAGTGTATTTGTTCGCGATACAACCAACCGCGAAGGACAGCTCGAAATCGAATCGTTCTATAGGTCGATCACCTCCCCGTCCACGAGCAGGTGGCGAATGTAGTCGGTGCGTTTAAGGGAAAGGGCTCTAATGTAGTCCGGCCTCGACAAAAGTGTGTACGCGCAGAGACAGTTGGTATGTATGTGCAAGCTTCATTAATATTGCATGAAATGGGGCTTGTTTTTAGGGGTCTACTGATATTCTTTTCTTTGTGAACAGCTGGGTTGTTAACCGCAAGTTTAAAGCGATTGTTAAAAAAGAAAATAATTCAAAAATGACGCATTACAAAGCTTCATTTGGCATGAAATTACAGAAAAAATAAGGATGTTTCAAACAGATATGCAGCGCCTAAAATTTAACGATTATCTCAAAACATACCGACCACGTGCAATGTGAAGAGCAGCGCCATCTATCTGTGAAAAGAGGAAACTACAGAACATACGCACGTGTACCTTTTCTCAGAACGTTCTTTTGATTTCCTCCAGATGTAAACAAAAGCATGCGCCAAAAGCTGACATACACGCTGTCAATATTTGGTCAATAGCGTTTACATTAGCGAGCTAAATGGCTGTGGCAATTATCAATTCTTTTTTGGAGTATTATTCACATTGATTTTGTGCCTAACAAATGTTGCATGGCATTTTGTGGATTATTTTAATGCTTTGTAGTGCATTAATAATGCGGATATGTGTATTAACTGCGCTAAACAAGTAAAAAATTTACAACTGTTATCTTTCAATCCAGTTTGAGAACCACCTGTGCTTCGGCAGACGTCAAACATCAAATGACATGAAAGCACACGCATACAAACACACACTGGCAAAAGCTGCACAAAACAAAAGGACAAGTAAAAGAAAAAAATACCCGTACGCGGAACGGTTCGCGGTGCTTGGTTTCGCGAAATGCGTATTTTACCGGGAGTGTTGTGATTTTTCACATTTTCTGCCCCGTTTTCAAGGGGGTTTAGTCCGTTAAAAGTACAGTGTAAGTGATCCTGACGCGCATCCGACGCTTCCCGACTAGTCCGGGCTGTGCTAATCCCGGTCGATCCTGTGGCCGCTTCTGTGGTCGGCGATTCCGCGGTGAATATTATCGGTTTTTCTTCATCGTGCGAGTTTTTTTTCTCATCCTTCCGCGTACACGCGCCTCATGGCTCGGTTGTTGCTGGGCAGTAGTTGGTGGTGCATTTTGTCCCTATCTGCCAAGAGTGTTTTCTAGCATCGCCCAACGCACGGGAAGGTTAGCTGTTTAATGCGAACGGGGTCGTGCTTGTACGTGCGTGCGCGCGTGTGTATGTGTGTGTAAGAAAATTTATCGGCTTATCGGTCGGGTGGGCGGCCGGAATACCGGATAATAATCGTGTGGCAACGTTTGGACGGGCAGAAAAACGCAAAGTTTCTGCCTCGATTGCAGTTTCGCGCTCGTGTCGAGTCCAATCGGGACAGCTGCATCGTCGTCGGTTTTTTTTTAATGCTTTTTTGCATACATGCGCAAGTAGTGTGAGCGAATGTTCTCATTGGCCATCGGGAAGGTCGATTTTGATTGATAAGGTTTTTTTTGCAAGGGGTGAAGAAGAAGAAGAAGAAGTAGAAGAAGGGTGATAAAGTACGGAAAGGGTACGTTTTCAGTAGCAATAAAAGCTTCCGGCAAAGTTCCTCCATCGACGATGGAAGCAGCCGTCCCCGTTGCAGAAGAGCAGACAGAGGAAAACGAGAACCGTCTGCAATCGCCGGACGGGGAAACTGTTGCGTCAACCGATTGCAATGACAGCCGGAAAGAGGGGTTAAATGCAACCGAAGCAAGTACAGCGAACGCAAAGGGAAGGGATGAGGGTCAAGAAGGTGTCATCCCCCAGGACAGTGCGGCCGAAGACTCAAAGGTAAGCTGAGGGAGATGGAAGGAATCGATAAGCGTAACATCACACAATTGCAATTTCATTTACACCCTTACCTCTTCCAGACCAATCAACCATCAGACGAAGATCCGGAACCGGAGGAACAGCCCATAGAGCTGGACAGTTCGCCGGAAAAGTCGACCGGCGGTACCAGAACCAAAGAGGATGAGCTGAAAAGTCCCGAAATCGAAACGTTCTCCTTGGACGACGAGGAAGAACACGAGGAAGAGGAGGAGCAGGACGAGGAAGACGAAGAGGAGGAAGATGAGGAAGAGATCGATGAGGACGTGTATGAGATGGATATGGATTACGAGGTGTACGTGGAGGAGAAGAAGTCGGCAAAACCGCATCAACGTCAGTCCTCCGACGACGAAGCTTCCAAGCTGGACGTCCTCAGCACGGACGAGTACACGGACGAGGAAACGGTGATAAAAACGGAAGCGAAGGTGGCCGCTGTCCCCTCTTCTACAACGTCTAGGAAATCATCCTCAGAACCAGACGACGATGAAGAGGAGGAAGATGACGATGAGGACGATGACGATGACGAGGTGGAAATAATATCGTGTGATGATGATAATGAGGAGGAGGAAGAGGAGGACGAGGAGGATGAGGACAGTGTGCCGGAAGAGGAGGTGGACGACGAGGAGGTGAAGGTGGAAAGTAAGCGGCTGGACGATCCAAAGTCTGGCTCGGATAGCAATACGGATTTGTCCGGCAGTCCGAAATTGAAGGTTAAATACCGCAGCTATCAGCAGAAGCAGTCGGCAATTCTACGGAAGCGAGCGGTGCGAATGTAAGTAGAGTTTTTTTTTAGATTCTTTTACTATTTATTTTTTTGCTCTATTTTTAGATAAAAAGAACATTTTTAACAAGGTACCTACGACAAACTATTTCAGATTAAAATTCAATCAACTTTCTTAACAAATACCTATGCAAAACAATGTGTAGTAAAATGCATCATTCTCAAACATTCTTCTTGGTGTAACAAAACGACCTTCTAGATTATGCCGTCATGCCCTATGCCCTAGAAATGGGGTTTCTCTAGACTTACTAATACCAAGTATCGGGATAGTCAGTCGATTGCCATTGTCCATTGCGACAGAATTACCATTGCCACTCATTTACAGCCATAATATGTACTTTGTTAGCAAGAAAATGTAATTGAAATGCTTAATTTGCCTGAAAAACGTCGTAAATGTGCCCTCTAGTGATGGCAAGGGTCCTTTTTTGGTAAAAGTTTCTTTACAGAACGGTATGTTTAGACCTGCTACAACTAATGACAAATTAGAAAGAAAATTTCTGCTCAATATAATCATTATTGGTTAAATTTGATCCAGGTTTTCGGAACTTCTTCAATTCAGTTACAGAATAACAATTTCTTCACGGTTACCATCAATAAAACAATGGTCCTTTTTATCTAACTTTATCGTTTGTAAACATTGAATAAGTAGAATCACGGAAAAGCCTATGCTTCTATATTGTTTTATATTGATAGTCACTATTCAAAAGAGAGTTTTATGCTTCAAGGGACAAAAAGTGCTTTGAGATATTATTTGAACCTATGTTTGATCGTTCCATTGATTGAAATGAATTTTGTATCATTAGTACCTTCTAATTACATATTAATAGAGTTGTCTGTTACAGTCCTTTTTTGGCCACTCGCCACGCAATACCTTTTGTCCAATTACCTCACTGTTCAGCTTAAAATTAATCCTACACACTGCTTCGGCACCGTTTTCCCTTTCGAATGAAATCAATACAATCCTCTTTCCCTGGTCAAATGCATGTAAGTTTATGAAATTCAATTCAATTGCCCATATGCGATTTTGATAGGCTACTCTCCATATCTACCGTAGAGGAACAGAACATGCAGTAGCGTCTGCTTGCATACTTTCGGTTCTCATTTACACCATCCATTTGTTGTGGGATGAGATGACGCGCACCAACCACCGTCGTGGCGGCGGCGTGATGCTTCTTCCCCCTTTTATCCACACCCACATCACCCACCTTCCGGTGATATCGTCACGCAGCTGCACATGCGCGCGCCCGCCAATCGGTTAAATGGCGTTATGGATGGTTGTGGTGGAGGCTGTAAAGAAGACGCCTTTACACGGTGCGTCTGCCAGGAGTGGTCAGAGATTGTGACCACCGTTCGCATTCCCTCTCGCTCCTGCGTTTGTGTGCCATTCTTGCGAGAGGGGGCTATCGGGTGTAAAATGAGGCTACACGTTCCGGGTGGATGAAATGGGTGCCTTCGTGCAGTATGTCGCTCACTTCCCTTATTCGATAATGTGCAAACGGGGAGTATCATAACGAGGTAAATGTGGTTTCACACCCTTTTTGCTACTTGCATGTAAATGGGAATAGGAATTTACTTTCGGTATTTATGAGCGTAGAATTAAATTCGAAACCGTTGCGCGTGTCGTGTCCTTGGCACACCGATTTGCACACTACTGTTCCGCGGTTTTTTGCCAATCCTTCGAAACCACATATTCAGAATCTAATATCCGTCCTTGAAGCAGTTCCTTTCTTCTTACTACGCAGGGGTAGGGTTGTAAATGTGCTCGCTCTAACACGCCGAAGGCGGAGGATGGTTCCCGCCAGGTGGCGGACAGCAAAAAGGGCAGCAAAAGTAAAAAATCATGCCAAGGTAACCGACCAAAGCTTCTTTAGCTCTAGCGCAAAGGGGGGCGGGGGGCGCGTTTTCGTGAGTCGCATTGCTGCGGTGGTCGCTTCTCTTCTGCAGCAACAGCTGTGAAGGGAGGTGGATGCTTCAATTTGATTCAATTGACCTTTTAATGCTTTGCCCCGATGCAGCGTGCACGGCGCTACGGTTCATTTGTTTATGGGACTAGTCTTCACAATCTAATCCACCCACTAGAAGCTATCTTCACCTTCTCTTCTTCCTTCCTATTCCGCACCGCATACCCCTGTCCACAGGCGAGTCGTGTGCGGGGAAGCGAATAAGCGTTTACTGTATAGAGAAATACATTTGGTTGGCATTAGATTGTATAAAATGATTTTGCGGTTGATTTCACAAGTGTAGCATATAAGACAAGGGCGCTATTTTTTATTGTAATCGGATTGCATATAAGACACACTTTTCCACAGGAAAACAGCGCTTCTGTAACTAGTAAATCTGGTCGATGGTAGGAATTTCTGTTGCATGTTCTATAATGTTGACCATTAATGTTTTAACGACGCATGTTCATATCATGTCCTGCCTAAGTCCCATCTACTACATAACATTTAAATCAATTTCTCATATGCTATATTACTTTTAATGTAGAGAGGCTTTAATAATTGTATCTTCCCTACACTGCAAACCTGATAAATTCTTTGCTCAATACGTTTCCATTCCGCAACTCTCTTCAACTACCGTGTGCACTATCGGCATCCGTACGCAGCCTCCAATGAACGATGTCCCACATTGATTTTCGATGTATCAAATTTGGGTTATTGGATTTATATGACACGCCTCTTTCTACCCAGCTTTCTCCCATGCAATGACAGTTGAAAGCCTCGTCAACTCACTCGCACGTCCCATCAATTATGAATATTGATTTGTTCTTCCGCCTAGTGGAAGCAGCAGCAGCGCTGCACACAGTGAAATGATTGATATTTGATACCGAAAGTGCGTGTGCATATAACAAAGTTTATCACAAAGCAAAAAATACTCTCCCTCGTATATGGTCTTGTAATACTGATATTTGAATTTCACTGCAAACGAAATGAAATTAGCAACCGATGGGTATGTTATTTTCCAATTGAATTGGAGAGTCCTACTCCAGGATGTGGTTCGACAGTTTTACAGCAATTGGAAACTTTCAATTAAATCAAAATCTCTTCCAGCAATATTAATTTATATTTGCTTTCCCTTTTTTTGTTTTTATTTTTAGGAACTTTTCGAAAATGTGCGAAGTAGTTGAGTTAGTGAGCCGAAACGATCGTACACTGGGTTGTCACCCGAAAAATTGGGAAACTTGATTGTTTCGTGCATTGAAAATTATGTACATTATGAAAACGATGAAGACGAAATGGTGCGACGAGCTTCGTTTTCAGTAAGTGCTTACTTGAACCGTGAAAATGGCAAATTGCAACCTTCGTTAAGCGCTGCCTGCAGTTTAAAACTCTTCAAAACGTGACATTTCACAGGAGAGTAATACTCTCTCTCTCTCTCTCTACATGCAACCAAAACGACACGTGTGTGGGTATGTCAGTTGGGAAAGGGTTTCAAAAAGTTTTTGAGGTGAAACTGCAGCAGCAACGTGTCAGCAGCGACGGTGCAGCTGGCAGAAAGCGAGTTGTAACGGTCGTAAGTTTGCAATCTTACGAAGGCGACAATAAGATCAACCGTAACGAAGGGAAGAAATGGATGGTGTGATAATGCAGGCTCGCACACCCGCCACTGCACTTGTTTTTAGGAGCGTTAGAAGGTTATTGACCGGTGCTGCAGTTACTGCGCTAGCTGGGCTGCACTGGTTAGTAACCCCATGCGGCGCTATCCTTGCATTATCCTTGAGCAGCGATGGGAGAGTGATGCATGCGGTCCGCCTGCAGGGCCGACGATTTGAGCTCATTTAAGTGGCTTGGCTCCACACTTTAACTCCTCCCGTTGACCTTTCGCGTGGGCGCGGGCACGTTGCAATGGTCTAATTCGGTGTTGTGTTGCGTTTTGTCCATCGACCGACCGAAGAGACTACACAAAATGCAGCTAAAATATTGTTTAGGGTTTTACTCGTAGGAAAGGTTACCATTCTACTGCTACTTTCGATGTATGTGGTGGACGATTTTGGGGCCATTGCGCTTCCTTGCTTTTGTAAGAATTTTATGATTGAAAGTTCGATGAAACCATGAAAAGCGAAAGAAGAGTGGCGAAGCCCTTTCGTGTTCGCCGAGCGTTTTGCATTTTGAAGCGGTTATCTTAATGGACTGGACGCTTGAATCGCTGCTCGTTCTAATTTGTAATTTACACAGCTGGCTGAATAGCTGCTCTGTTCACAAAAGCGATGGTAGAAACAGTTGGAGATTCACGCAACGAATTTAATATGGTACAGAGAAGTTACTTCTTATATGAAAAACTCATTGTAAACGATGCTCTCTGTTATATAATTTGTAAATATTCGAAGAAGACCTTTTTCTAGATTGTTTCCCATCGAATTTTCCCACCATGACAATAGCAATAGTAATTTATACAATACTTTACAATTTAAATATTTCTTGCTCGTTTTTTATGTTTTTTTAAACTTTCACTTGCATCTCTCTCTCTCTCTCTCTCTCTCTCTCTCTCTCTGTAATAATTATTGTTGGAAAAATATGTTTTGAAAATGTTAAAAAGAGTTTATCAAACAGTAAAAATAGTGACTACCACAGTAGATGTAAAAAATCCACAGTAGTTATGCAGTTTTTTTTATCAAAATTGACATTTCATAATTCTTAAAGAGATGAATGTTCCTATTTCGTTAACAATTTCTTCTTAAGAAGGCTACCATTTTTGTCTTTGTTATTTGGTTGATGTTAACATTAGAACAGTGAATGGTGAATGTACTTGTCACAGCAAAAACTAAACTATTATTTGAATCTCTTGCTTCAGTGGTTAATGTTATGAAACTAACACACGCATGTAGAATGAAAAAATAATAAAATAGAGTAAACTATCACATCGACTACTACAGTATATGTCAGAAACTCCACAGTTGCTTTGAAATACCCTTCTATTTGCTTGCATGACTCCCCTATAATATTGCAAGCTTCAACGAGAGGGACTCAAAGATGCTTTATCCGATTGAAACATTCCACCTAGTGATTGAAATGTGTCCCATCTCATTCTCGAAACCCCAAACTGGTTGTGTGATTGTTTAGCAAAAATACAGAAATGCTTATCAACAAAACAGAGCTTTTAAATTGGCTAGCATGACTATTTTGGTAACTGCAAAAAAATGTTGTTTAAAATTATCACCATTTAGAACAAAACTTCTGAAACAGAGCGTGAAGGTGTCACCGTCAGAACCACAACCACGGGTGTCCCGTTTGCTCCGCTCGTTAGCGTCATTTACTGTGCGCGGATGCATTTGCTTCTTCCCATCTACTGACTGACGGAATGGAATGCACTTCTTTCCCCCCTGCAGGTAAAATCGTGCCACTCGTGGAGAACCACCCCACACAACGACGCACACACACAGCACAGTATGTACTACTGTTGCATTTTAACGATCACTTACTAATCAATAAAAATTGACACGTATACCCGTGCTCCTGCTTTTTGGCAAAGGAATAGGAGTGCAGGAGCGCTGCATTCGGGGATGGTGCATGATGTGCAAAAGTGCAGTGGGGTGATGGGATCGCTTGATGTGTGTGTGTGTTAGTGCGCACAGGTCGTTGATCGAATGGTGGCCGCACTTTACCTCCGACGGAGATCGCGGGTAGATTGTTTGCCGTTTCGGGAAGTGCATCGGCGCTTAGCCTTGGAAACAAATTAGCTAATGCTAAACTTCATCTCCCGGTCAATGACTTTAGATACTCGTTGTACAGCAAGGGTTCGAGTTTGTGTGTGTGAGAGAGAGAGAGAGAGAGATAAAGAATGGAAAAGGGCCGTTTCGGTTGCGATAAGGTACGCATAATACTTTTTACAACCAGAAGCAGAGAGTTTGAGTTTGAGTTGGATATGTTTGACGATATAACAAGAGTCATACGCAACGTGTATCCCGGTCGTGGTTCGGAGAAGCGCTGTCCAAGCAATGTACCAGACAGTGGGACAATATTAAAATAACATACTAACGATCTCGAACCGATTTGACATTTTGAGCTACAGAATAAGCATTGCAGCACAATACGAGCGTCCGTGTGAGTGTCCTGGAAGGGTTGCAGAGGTATTAGCGTTTTGGTAAAGATGAAGGAGTATACCGTAATGCATTCTTTTTCAGTTGAAATTATAACTTTGCGAATTTTTTTTTAAACATTTTAGCTTTATGATCCTGTTATGTATTTTCTTTTTCTTAACGATTTATTCGTCGGTTAACCTTGCTAACTTGATTTGACTCGCTTAATAATGTTTATTTTTTTGTACATTTTAGAACGCAACTCGCTCTACTGTGACGCATTATTTTTCAACTCTTCAACTTTTCAACGTCCGCAAAAACGATGTGTCATTGTTCGGCTATCATGCCCGGCCCGGGCAGATATTACTTACTTTCATTGCATTGCGCTGCTGCCAGCCCCCACCGTTCCATCACCGGCCAGAGTGTTTATTCTCACGTACTCGTAAGGCAAACCACACCGCACCCCTTCATGCTCAAGTCAATCACGTGAAGGTTGCCGAAAGATGAGTCGCTCATCGGGTCCTTGTGCTCATACTTTTGCATGCCCGCCTTCGAAGTGTAAAGCGCTGAAACCGCTGCTACTTCTGCTGCTGAATGGTGTGCGTCCTTCGGGAACTCGGGTGGGAGGTTACTGCAAGGACACGTTTTGTTGCAGCAATCGTGGTGTTCGGGACCGAAGACTCTTGCCGCGGTGTTAAATGAAGGTTATCGAAGCGTTTGCCCCAGCCCCGTTTTGGGTGGGTGGGATGCATTTTGGAAGCACCAAAGCGGCGTTCGGGTACGGTGAACTCCTTTTTGTACGATTTTGTTCTCTATCTTTGTTCGTAATGGAGAACAGCACGCGGCTCGGGCTTCACCTGCATGTGTGTTTGATTGCGGCCGTGCGAGGCCGTTGATTTGCATTTTTGTTTCACCGCCGATGTGTGTGTGTGCACTATTGTTGATGTTTTACTGCCTCGTTTGCAGGCGGTAGGATGACCTTCTGTCCTTCGATTTGGAACGGTTTAACCTCAAATTAAATGCCACCGAATGCAAGGAGCGAGCGCAAGAACAACTGCACAGTGACACGAAGGTGCACGGTCGTGCCGCAGAATAAATAAATTTCCTTGGATTGGTTGTAGCGTGTGGAAATAGGACTTTTTACTAGGGCTTTTTTTTATTATAAAATTTAATAATTTTGATTGCTTAATTGTTAACATTTTTTGAACAAATTTAGTATAACGTGATGTCAAAAACGTTCCTTTGCCAAATGCCGCCCTCCAGGCCATTCTTCCATCATCTAATCAAGCCAATCGAAGTCATAGAAACTCACTGCAAAGGTCACACAGGACACTCGTTCGTGTACTGCTTATCGTTGGTACACACGATGCGCTTTGCAATCCACCGCTTTGCACTCTTCTTCTCTCCCATTTGCAGAATGCACTTGATTAACTGAGAGAGCGTTGCATTGATCACACCGAATGTGTGCCAAACCATATTTTTGCTTTCAGCTTTACTTTCCTTAATTGTTCTTCTCGAATGTACGTCGAAAGTTCATTGACCGCGCACGCGGCTGCCGAGGCGTAAGCCGGATGGGTGGCAATCTTACACCATTGCTAACGAGTGCACGGTGCGACAGGGAACGTTTTTCCCTTCCATGTGCGCAATAAAACACGAGGCGTTATTTTTCCACGATTTTTCCTTCGCTGCATGAAGAAAGGAAGTTGACAGAGATGAGGTGGGTGACGTGTATCATCAAAGCATATGTAGGAAAAGGCTACTGAACTGAGACCGATTGGAATAGGAAGATGTGTCAGACGTTTTTTTAGTTATCTTGACAGGGCAAATCCCTCTAAGCCATCGAAGGATTTAGTCGATAAGTGTACTGAAATAATTGCTACTCCAAACAAGTGATCCGTTTGATCTGTTGCACCGAATTGATTGACGCATCACACAGCAAGAGCTTGTAATTGAGCTGACTTTCATTGAAACCAACTGATCCGATTACGTGAGTGATCCACATTTATCAATTCACTTCAGTTCCCCCGCGTTTACATTCTTGCACTCCCTGTGGGGTGACTTTTTATTAACGACAGGGCCCAGTATCCATTTAATCATGGCGAACGGCGATTACAGTGCGTGACGGAATACGAATCCATTTTGCAGATTTTTTTTGTCATATAATGGAACATTTCAAACGGTCTAAAAATTAAGTGGTGTGTGCTTACAGTGGAACGATTGAAATCTACTGTGGCAATTTTGCAGTTGGTTGTGGAACCCGACGTTAACAATCCTGAATCGATTGCAATACTGCAACAAAATTGATAAATTATGATTAATTTTCTGCATGGTTTCATCCACCTCAAGATAAACTTAATAAATCATGAATTAAGGTAAAGAAAACGAGGTTCAGTGCTGTTTTACAGCGACTGCCACAGTAGATTTCAAAATTCAATAGCAGCTTTGAAATGTTTCATTACACAGTTGAAACATTTCATTGAAGGATCGGCTTGAAATTCAGCATCTTCAAATGAGCAAAATATTTTGTTCATAGGGGCCTCTTTTGTTCAAAAATATGTGAAAAAAATAATTCAAAACGGAAAAAACATTGAAAAAGCTTGTTTTCTTCCTTTTTTAAGCCTTTGGTTCATCTTTGCATCACCACAACAACCTTCAATATTACTAATTCGAATGTCATCCATTACAGCATCCTCCCAACGTTCAGTCACTCACTGTACGCACACGAATCAGCATGGCATCCGTTCCTCCAACTGTTTGGCAACTGTTAAACGAGCTCGCGGAAACTGCGCTACATTCACACACACACAATCGCTCGCTCCGTACCGAACGATAACCCTACGTTCCGGGGGGGACGGGAGGAGATAGTGGCGGCAATGGGGTGCACTAGGGGGGGGGGGGGGGAGGTCAATGAACTCTAGACGAGATGGCAACCGATCGTTCGTCGTCGCGGCGTTTGTTCGCGCGCGCGGCAGGTTCGGCCATTGAATTTGAGTCGTCAGCTTCGGCGAGCGGACGCGGGACGCGAAAATACATTCTCGAAGATGCACATGAGTGTGTACTTTCCGATGGTAGTGCCCTGGGAGGCTGGGACTGGGAGGGAAGAGAATATGGTGTAAACATTACCTACCATCCTTTTCTACCTTGCCACTGTGCACGTTGTGCTGTTGCGGCTTAACTCGCGATAAATGATGCGATCTCTTCCCCTTGCTGCTGCGAGCGTAGGTGGAATAAGATGAGGTCGATTCAATGAACTGCTGGTGCAATCATTGTAATATTCAACCCGACCGAGACTGACCCCTCTTCCCTCTGGCGCTAGAGGACATTCCTCTCGTCGGGAGGATCATGCTGCAAGAGTAATAAAAATCCGTGCAGCAGTTCGATTCGCTTTTTCGGGCAGACGGTTTCGCTAACATTTGGAGCGCCAATGCCTTACCTGTGCAACACACTGTGGCTGTCGACAGTGTCACCAGACATGGTGAGAATACAAGACATTTTCATGTACATACACAGCACCATGCCCGTAAACGGCTCCTCCTGGGTGTGGATCCTTTTCCTTCGCCGGCAGCTCGATCGCACTGGTTCGATATGGATGCAAACGCCGGAAGCCAACTGCAATCCAACGAAGCGATTGTGTTAGACATAAAAAAAGTGCAAGTGACACTCGGATTCTCACCCCTTTAGGGGTGGTGGTGTTGGTGGATTGCATTGCGGTATGTGCCCTGACCGAGTGCTCATTGCACCACTCGTTCCGCACGTCATAATAAAACGATAAAACTTCTGGTACTTCTGCGATTGGTGGAGCCAACAGCCGCCACGGTAGCATTCACCCTTCTTCGTTGTTACCTTTTTGGTAAAACAAAATGCAATATAAAATGCTACATATAAATGCGGACGCACACATGCTGCAAAGTTTTATTGAGGTTGCTCGGTTTGGGGTGTTTTCACGGGGTAGGGCGGGAAAGGGGAGGAGAAAAAGGCGCCACTTCCGTTCCGGCTAGCAGTGCGCTCTGGTTTTTTAATTTGCATTACGAATAACTACAGTAGAGGTATGGGGAGGGGAAGGAGGGGGGGGGGGGGGGGTGAGGTGGCCAATTGAGGGATCGTTTTATTAGGCTGCAATTTTGTTGTTTCAATTGCGATTTCAACCGAGTCATTCCATCTTTTTGTGTACATGTTTGAATTAATTGTGGATGTTTTTTTTTTTGGTGATTAACTCTTGATATTTGAGAAGCTCTTAGTTTGTTGAAGTTTAAAAAATATTTTACATTTTTTGTTGGGCATTATTTCATATTTTTTCTGCTATGTTGATTGATTTGGTAATATTAAAATATACGATCATGTAGTATGCCTTGTAGTGTTCGTTATGGCCTCCTGGTGGTGAGTAGTGGAACCGTTCGGTTAAGAGATTCAATTTTGTTAAATCAAAATGTATTTTTTTCTATTTTTTGTCATACTTGGCTGGAAAAACACATTTGAGCGATAGAAGCGAGATATTTTTCTTTGGAATTTTTCTTTTATCGCATTGTATAAATTTGAAAAATAAGTAAAGTATTACGATTGGTTGATTTGTGAGCT
>KB670503.1:134081-192580 GCA_000349105.1 Anopheles epiroticus
ATTTGCTTCGTTGCATGATCTGATTTTATGAACCCTCCAAAATAATGGTTTACCTTGGAATTGATTGATTTTATCTAATGCATTACTCTCAAAAGAAGCCTTTCTTACCTCTCACCCTTTCTTGTCTTGAAAACACTTCAAATAAAAGACTTGAAAATTGTAAGTTTTCCACAACTTGAAGGAACAACTTTTTCCCTACACCCCTTTGAAAGTATTTGAAAACATTCTAAAAAGAGAAGAAATACCTTTACAGTTCCCATCATTTGCGTCTCATCGTTTTCATCATGGATGTTGTCATAATATTGAAAACATCTCCCTTCCCTCGCCAAAAAAAAAACAACTTCTTGCATGAACGAACCTTGTACGAATCCTTGAAGTATGCGTCGCTGAACCTTTCCCATCCAATCGGTTCCAACCCGAAAGCACGGGCCGCCAAACCTTTGACCTTTTGTCCGATTCGCGCAAAAGCGCAACGACACCGCAGCAGCAGCAGCAGTAGCGGTTGATTAACTGATGAGCAACCATATTTTAGTGACGTTACGGGTGGTTCGTGTGCATAACATGTCACCGACATCGGCGGCGATGTCTACGACGGGATTTCACTTTTTTCCCTCTCTCTCTCTCGCTCGGGGGCAAGCACCTTTCGTCGGCCCATAATGACGGCAGCCGGGGTGTGTACTGTGGTTTCGGTGTGGTAGTCTAATGTAGTAGCAGGAAGAGTACAGGATGACACGTTATTATTATTGCTTACCAAACAACACACCCAAGCGTAGGAAAAGCGAACAGGAAAAAAAAGGAAACAGCTTATGCCACACGACTCGGTGTAATAGGTTCGGAATTTGGTTTCGATCGCTTTTCTTTGGCCCGCCGTTTTCACCCGTAACGAATTTTCCTTTCACTTCACTTTTCCCGACCCAAACAAAGGAAGCCCCCGGTGATGGTGGACGTCCGCCATCGTCGCGTCCTTCAGATCCTAATTTAACCTTCACGCCAGTTCGGTTGCAGACTCTTGGGTGAGGTTAACGACACGGGTAGGTGTCGGGATTCCAACAGGTGTGGTGTGTAGAGCGTTACCGCAAGCGAAGGTCATCGAAATGGGGGAAGAGAGCTAGAAGACTGAAGTCGCAGGAACAAAACGCTGGTTCTTACATAAATGTCCGGTCATTAGCGCGTGGAGGAAAAATCGGTGCAATTTTCCGCTGGCAGCGCACGATTGGGCCCAATTGGAGTGACGTAGGGAAATGTTGTAATATGGTGTAATAGTAATTGACCTAGCACGTTGTATGCGATTTGATGTTGAGAACATAGAATTCCTAAAACGTCTGAAATACCAAATCATCACAAAATTCTAAGTCCATTTTTTAGTCCAACAAACTTTGTGTCTAATCTCTCCTTCATGTGTCAATCAATTCGCTTCAAAATTCGCCAACTTCAACGTCTGCAAACTTTGAATTCTTCCACCAGCAAAAAAAGACGTGATTCCAGCGCGGTGGCCTACCTTCTCTAATGCTCTACCCTTTCAGTGCACCGGTCTTCACTGCTCCGGTCACGACAAACGACGGCGCTCAGCGTCATTGGAACAATGTTTGCGCTCTCCGTGATGTGTGCAATGTGGAGGGCACAGGCGTGCCCGCCAATGCCACACCAAATGCCGAAGGATATCCCGTGGCCCTCGCGGCCAACGGAGTATACCTTCGTAGAAGAAGGAGGAATTTGCACGCACAGATCCGGTGGATCATGAGCCCCAATTTTCTGTGCTTGACGTGCTTGAACCAAAACGCGCGGACGTGTTTGCATGACGAGATATCTCTACCGCAAAAAAAGGGAAAGAAATTAATGAATGATCAAACAACATTTGAAGAGTACAGTTTTCCAAACAGGATGGTACGTGTTTGGGTATGATCGTTATCTTTTTGCCCTGTTCCCATGGAGCATAGTTTATCTCACCTTGGGCCCAACGGTCTCAGGGCCAGTTTCCGAACAGATAAACTTCACCGCCAGGGCGCATAGATCGGTCTTATCGGCGACGAATCAAACGTGAATCGTTTGGAGCTGAATGAAGGCTACCATTAGTGATGTTTTGGGGTCGTTTCGGAATGAGGGAACAACAGATAAAGTGCCATCATCTTCAAATCTCATTGCCGCTGAAGGAATTGAAAGTATGTCATCGAACTGTTCAGTTTCGTATTTAATGCGAGACATCGTGATGGGGAACGCCGGCCAGGCCTTGAAGAAGACATCGCGTTACCAATATTATCAAGAACACAGATCTTGACGTAACGCAACTAGGGAAGACGCTAGGAAACTCTTTGCCCACTGGGAATGGAGAAGAAGACAATCTCTCGAACTAACGATGCACCTAACCTGCAGCTGTTCTGCGGTGTCGATCGCAACATTTGTTTACACTTATCATCCTCGCTAACCCTCCCTCCCTGCTTCCCTTGGTGCATCGGCTCCTTTCGGCCTGCCCTTGGACTGCATTCGACGGCGCATCGTTTGTGTGTGCGTTGGAATTGCAGAAGACGCGACACCCAAGGTTTTCTAGATTTGCAACCAACCGTCGCTCCTGTTCGCTCCTCTAGCACGTACAGCGGAACACGCGTGATTGTATATTTACCAAAGCTGCACTTCAAGTGCAGCTCCAATACGATCGGACGCGCGCGCACTCTACCCACTATTAGTAGCTGTCAGTTCAAGGATGTCGCATTCGGGGTAATGCAATTTAGTAGTGACCATGGTGTACGGTGTTATCTTCTTGTTAACGAGAGGAGCGAGAGGATCAACGGAGACCTGCGCTGGGTAGGTTGGGTTTAGCTGAGCAATAAATTGTCTAAAATGTTGCAAAGACTAGGGGGATGTCTTCCCTAGGACTTGTGTGGTAAACTAGCCATCTTATCTGTGGGTACCAACGAGAGGAATTGATTAGCGGTTTTTTTATTTGTTGAAGTTGTGTTACGCTTTAAGTACTTGCAATAGAACATCAATCGGCAATAAGATTGAGTAATATGCAACACTTCTTTTTGATGCGTTCAATATAGAGTTAGAAGTGTCTAAAATTAGACATTTACTTCCGTTTCAGTATTTTCTTATTTGCCATCTGAGTTGTAGCGGAAGAACAACTGATAAACCAAATTCCTATGTCCCTATAAATCGATCATCAATTGAGCTGAAACGACTCTTACTCCCTCTCTATCTTTCTAAACACATGCAACATCCTGTATCCATTGATACGTTGATATATTTATCATCCAATAAGGCTTAAGCGTATACAGTATCAGCCAAATATAAACACAGTACCGCACTGTTCCGCTTGGTTAAAAATCCCTCTCCGAAGGCAGTAATGTTGCTGCTGCTGCACATTCTATCGTGCCTTGTAATGTGGAGCGATACTGCTGTCATCGATTGTCAAGGTGACATTGGTTTGCTGGCGAGGCGAAGCAGTGACTGTTCTGGGCCGAGTGTGTGCACTTTTGTGGACTGCTGCTAGGGTCACGGCGATAGCAGAGAGGCAATCGACTTCTTATGTAAGCAAAAGTGAGTGCGCTTCTCCCCCGGGTTGGTCGCTAATGTTTTCTTTTTTTACCGGGCTAGGAATTGTTAGTGTTTGCCTCTGTGCTTCTAGAGGAGTGGAGAAAATAGGTTGGAAGGTCATTAAAATTGTATGATCTAGAAAAGTGTGTATGTGTGTGTAACATAAACGTTTGATTTCTTTTTGTAAAAAATACTGTTCTTTATTTATTCCTCACTGTGTATGTTAAATACCTTGTTAATAGTACAAATTGAAGAACTTGAGTTAAAGCTTTCCCTAATGTGAACCATCAAATACTTGATATTGGCTTGAAACCCCTCTATACTTTAACTAGTCCTTGACAAAGATTACCCCTGTACGAGAGAGGTTTATTATTAACTATTTCTAAATATTTGCTGATAATAGGAATAAATACATGTCTTAAACTGTACTCAAAAGTATAAAGGAATAGAGATTGATTTGTGAATCTTAAATTCATCTTTTTAAATGTTCTCCTTTTTATGAAGAACTGCTCAAGAAAGAAACATCTAGTATCATTAATAATATCCCGATCGTCCTGAAATCACTCTTATCCTGGGTTCACTTTAGAGACGGTTTGATTCCTTGTCAAACTGTGAATAGTCAACAAGATTGTTTTAAAGACCGTTGGTGCCAATTTGCAATTCCTTTCAGAAGTGATGAGTCAGTTAAAAGTTAGAGACCAAGATGGATCACTAAAGTTCATTTGCAGTCAGTAAGACTGAGTTCATGTTTACGTGCAGCTTTTTATTTTGACCTTGTATCCTGATGGGGAGGATGACCCGATGATCGAGTGGCTATCTTGTAGTACTCTTGTAAGGCGCGACTTGGATATAATCCCAGCTGGATCCACTCCTCATATTTACAGGACCGGGACGAATCAGCTTTATGTCATACAACCAATTCTTGAATAATGTTATCATATTGAACTATTTATTTGGGGCACTCGTTGATACTGGATGATTATGCGTCAATTAGGAAGAAAAAAAAGTATGGAAGACAGTCGTTGTTGGCTTAACTGGGGTACCATTTCTTATTTACGCGATTTATTATTCCATGTAGTTGGTCCTCAGTCCTCAATACGGAAGATTCGAACCTTGATTCTATATGGTATGAAGATCGACGCGGCAATCCTCACCACCACAGGGTCCCACTAAATCGAAGATTCTTCTACCCTATTTAATGTATCGTAAATCTCCGATAAATCACAAATTTTCACTGTTCTCTCTGCTCTATCCTACCTGGGTCTATCTATAATGCAGTTGCACATCCTCAGTAACGACCTCAAAAAGTCATCATTTGTGGAGTAAACAGAAGCACACCATCCAGATCCACAACACAGCGCAAACGAGAATGTAACGTATGCTGCTCTCCTGCAGTTCCTTGACGACCGCGATAAACCGAAAGATAAACAAAAAACCCACCCTTCCCATCCATACCCCTCACAGTAGTGTATCCCTTCAGCGGTCGTATGGGGATCCGTTTGTTCACTTTCGGAAGATGCTGTTCGCACTGCTTCTCTTTGTTTTTCGCTCGGTTTAAGGAAAAATCTCACCCAAAAGTGTCCTCCCCTCCGCATCTTTGACCGACGCGAGACACGCCGACTGCGGGTGAAGAGGAGAGTGAATGCAGAGTTGACCTCCTTTTGGGCTGCCGGTGTGTAACCTCGCTGTTCGAGCGCCGTGTTGAACTTTTTTAACGTTCACTGAGAAGGTTTTTTTTATTCACAGACGCTTACCTCGTCTGCCTAGGGGTGACTTTTTTTTGGGGGCAATCTGTGTCACACTTAGGTTCAGTGAACTTCGCACACAGGTTGACCTTTATGCTGACGTGCTGACGCGCTTGTCATTTGGCAGCGCGCTCTTCTATGGCGTCCGCAACGAGGGTTTTTTTTTGCTGAAGTCCCAAAAGTTACACGCTTCTTTAAAAAAAACTGCTCACTTCTCACCCGAAAGGCACCTTCGAGCCTTTCGCGCGTGGACTGACTTCTTGCGAGCCTTCCCCGGTCTGAGGGTGGCGCTCGTCGCCACACGATTGGTTACGGGCTGTGGATATATTGTTTGGAAGCGATGACATTGTTCGATGGCAAACTTTGTGTGTGACTTTCAGATGACATGCGGTGGACGGTTTTTTTGCTGCGAGGCTCGTCGCGGATCGCTCATAATCCGCGAGTGGTGCACCGTTCACCACGCTTGGTGGCCTTGGGCAATCCTTGCTATGATCGTACCCGGAGGGGATACTGTTTGTTTGATAGCTTGCAACAAAAAGATCGACTAAGATGAAATGGCCTTGGCGCACTGCGAACACTTTCGAACGGAACCTCATCTCTCCGATGCACAGATCTTCAAACACTTCGGGAGAGATCGATCGATCACTAGTCGCCGGCAGTCGGATGGAACCTATTAGATGATGGCTGTTGGACGTTTGCATTTGCATTCAATGCCACGCCGAGCATAAAACCGTTCCTCAGCCGTGCATAGCTGCTGCAACCCGCCAGCCTCACCAACCGTCATTCGTCTTTTTCCGTTCTCTTTTCGTCTTGACCGTGTGGCGTCGAGGTTCCATCCACAACCACCTCCTGCAGTTTGTACACACTGCTTCCCTCTCGCGCTCTCTTCAGCAGCCTGACGTCCTCGACCGTGGTTGTCTTACCTTGTCGGTGTGGTCTAGTGGCTTGCATTAGAGCATTAGACAGTCGGCAAGGCTTGTCTCCATTCCGTTGGCGCCTTGCCGTGCGCAGGAGTTGTAGTGTAAGTCAACAAATTCTAGACCTTGACAGTAGGGGCGCGCTCGCTTAGTGCTAAGTCAAACACTGTAGCGAGCGCTTCAATACTAAGTAGATCTTGCATAGGCACGGGCTCTTAAGTGGTGGTTACGTTCGTTCTTGGAGCCCTGCGCTAGCTCGATCCCGTCTAATCAGCTTAGCCGTACCGTCTGGCTTAGTCCTTGACAGCCCTGCGCGCCTTGGTGAGAAACACCTCCGCATTCAAGTCCTCCCCCGGGGTTCTGTGGGTAAATGTCTTGAAGGTGGGCGTGTTAAGCAAAAGAGGTCAACCCCTTCTCGCTCGTCATCATCCTCATCGCCATCGTTGGGTGCGATATTCGCATACATTTCCCAAGGTGAGCCTCCTACTTCACCGGCACAACAACGGGATCGTTGCAGTTTAGGGCTATCTTCGATCGAAGCTTTTCTGTAAACGCGCCTATGGGGATAAAAATCGACTGTTGTGTGGACGCCGTGAAGATTGTGTCACACTTTGACTTTGTGCCCTTTCGGGAGCGCTTTATGCGTTTGTTTCCTGTCAGGTACGAAGCGAGGCAGGATTGGAAAGGCCTTACTCGACAGAGATGCTGCCTGTCTTCCTCTTACCGGTGCTGTTAGGTGCACCGTCGCGATTGACCTGAAGTGGTGCTTTGAAGAAGGTCATACTTTTATGTTTTCACACTTCATTACTGCTCGGGTGCGAAAAGATAATGTTGTGTTATGGTGTGTGGGGTGGGGAATTGGGGGAAAGATGGCACTTTATGTGCGGACTTTGGTGTGAATTTGTAGTGCTTTGAATCTTTTTTAAGTGTGTTGATGGTAAGTTAACGAGGCGACTAATTACATCAATCTTAATTTCTGGAAAGATTATTCTAAACTTCTAAGCTATTCAAAATATCACATCTTCTAAAGGTTTTAAAATGAAAGGAAGTTTTAAAATCGTAGGTATTATATCGTTCGGATGTCTTATTGAAGCAAGGTTCAATAGGTCACTTATAATTTGTTTATTTAATTTTTTTTAATTAATTAGCATAATTTTCGACATTTCAATACGCATATTACAGTGGTCGGACTAACTATTAATTATTAGATTATTCGAAACAAATAATTAAACTCCCCGTCAGGTATCATCCATAAATTACGATACACTAAAATTTAGATTGTTGGACACACTCCCCTGAATATCCTTTCTCTCCTACTAGTTGTGTAGAACAGATCGACTTTCCAACTTTTGTCTCACATTCTAACGTTACGTATCAACATTTGAATTTCTCGCTTCCTCCATGTAATAAATCGTATTTTTTAGAGAACCCCACCTCCAACGAGCTTTACGAAATATATAGACAACCCCTAGTGTTTTAGTTTTTTTTAAATTACTTTAAAATTTAAAATGCAAAAATAATATTGAAGTAAAAGTAATATTTATATTACTCTATGGTTCAAAATATTCCACACTGCTTCGATCTGTTGACGGTGTTGAAAATTATATTGGATTGTTGAAAAATTATTTTCTATTGTACTTTTTAGCATGGTAATTGAAATCCATGTTAGAAATTATGTGAAATGCATTGCAAAGAGAAGTTAGTTTTAATCCTGTTTTGCATGTGCCATGATTTTATGCGACTGTTTGTGATCAAACCACCCAGGCCCGACACAGTTCCAATCCCATTCTGACTGCTTGGTGTAAATGTACATCCAAGAACATTAGAGACTACACCAGTCCTTGTGCATAATGAGTTGAACAATTACTGAAACTCTCGCTTCTTCTTATGAAAGTTGATCATTTTGTAAATAAAGTTTGAAAAGCTTAGATGCTAACCGTAGTTTATGACTAGTTGTTAAAAGTATTTTACCCGATTTGTTGAACGATATAACTATCCAATAAACACTATTATTTCCCACAAACTCACATGACTCTCGAAATGAATGACAGCAACATTATTGCATTATCCGTTAGAAAAAGAGTACACAGACATCAACCGACATGACACTTTTCAAATCGTTGCACCGATCATGCATTCACCATATGGGACAGTTTTGCTCCGGCGCTTCTTCGAACACGGCCGGTTCGGTCCAACACAACCCGATGACGTGAAGCGTTCCGACTATGACGACGAACCGAGGTCGGTCTAACACCCCCCCTCCCTCCACCGCTTCCATTATGCTGCCGGTGCAGTGTCAAGAACACTTCGTCTCCGTCCCCGACTGTACTAAGGGTGCAGTGCACTAAAGCTCACCACCCATCACACCCCCCTTTATGGTGGTTGCAGTTACTACTGGTGTACAGTGCGAGAGACATATGGGAGAAACTTGCGTTAGATCTCTCTCGCTGACATGCATATCTGGCCTCTGTAACCGTACTTCTATCCCGGAGAAGCATAAGCTACTACTGCTTCTTACTCTTTCTCTCCCTCTCTCTCTCTCTCTCTCTCTCTCTCTCTCTCTCTCTCTCTCTCTTTCAAACGCACGGAGTTGCTCGCATACTAGCCCGTTCTCTCGCTCGCACGCTCTCTCGCTCACTTATCCTCTACGACGAATCTAACCTTTGCCAACTGTTGTGTTGTTGTGTGGAGGTTTTTCGCAGGTCTCGGGGCCACACGGCTCTCAGCGGCAGCGCCATAGTCCACCGCATCTCAGTCACTGTGCAACCGTCAGCGTCTGCGGACACCACACTAACCCAGACGAGAATTCGCGGCCTGCAGTACAGCAACTGTTTGTTGATCTGTTGGTTGTTGTTGTTGTTGTGTGTGTTGTTGTTGCTACTCACAAACAGCACCCCTTCGGGCCGTACTCGGGTGGGGTGTGGAGACGAACAGTGGGAGCAAAACAAATTTCACACCAAAATTATCAACACGCTTGCGGTTGCGGTGGAATGTTGTCGTTTTTTTTGTTTTGGGAGGGTGAAGCTACAATCAGAGTTAGAAGTGAGTGAATCTGAAACGTCATTTTTTTTTTTGAAAATGAAGTTAATGCAACTCAAGTGTGAAGTTCTATACTGCTGAAATTGTGACGTTTCGTGGAAGAAATATAACACAAAGGCTACGGTGACGTGATACACTACAGGAAACATAAGCCACCGATAAGAACGAGCTTTCTCGTGTGGTACAGTTTAGCGAATGTGTGACGTGTGAAGGTGTGCGGTTGGGGTGCACCAGCAGTGTGCTAACGGTGGAATGTTCAAGAATTGCAGTGAAGAAAGCGTTCCCTTGTCCTTTTTCCGTCCAAGCGGAGATCGAAGATCACACATTAGTAGTTAATATTTTAGTGTTGATGTAGTATAGGTGTAATTGGGTTGTGAAAAGCTGGGTAAAAGAAGACGATTAAAAGTATTAAAAAATAGTTCACCGATAGTTACCAGAAACGTGATAGTAAGTGTGCGAATACTAAGCTACGCAAAGTTACCCCAAAACCATAGCAAAGTAGTTTTCGTTTTCAAACCAAAAAGAAAAGCTGCTGCAAAACGGTGCAGGGAGGCTATTTGAATCAAGAATTTTCCACCAGTGTGAAAACCCTTGCAACTATTCCTAAACGGCTCGCTCGCTGTATCTCGCTGGCCAGTGGCCAACAAAATTAGCGCAATCCGTGTCGGCGGCATCAAATAGCTTTTAGTCTCCGCTTGTGGCCGGTGTGTACTGTAAAAAAGTTTGGCTGTGGAACGAAAGTGTATGCCGTTGGTTTCCGCCGGCGCTGGTGGATCGTTAAGCGAGTCGCGTCTCGCCGCGGCGCTGGGAAATGGAAGAAGGTCATAGAAATTAACTCTACTCGAAATAGCAGCAGGCGGAAAAACGTGGTCCGAGCTAGGAGCAGCAGTAGCAGCATCTTTCGTGCCAGTTTTGTCGAATGGCCAGCATCACCACCGAGCGGTTAGTGCCGGGAACGTACTCTGCACCATAGTGTCATCATTCCACTGACATACAGACACAGGCAAGCAGCACCAGTTGTTTGGACGGACGGCAGAACAGGGCAGCAAAAGGTACATCTACATTCAACTGGATTTACAGGTTTTTGGGGAAAATGTTTATATATTTGTTCCTCTTTCCGCGATGTCCATTTTCCATTCGGTTGTGATGATAATAAAACACGAAATGCATCCCCTTTCCGGGGTAATAAAAGTCCTTTTAGTGAGCCAGCATTTGATGCAACCCAATAGGTGCAACTAAATTAATATGATTTCTTGCTCTCCCTCGGACGTGAATCTGACATTTGCTGCAGCCAATTCCACGAACCGGGCCCCCGGGAAATCCATGCAAATTGATGATAACGAAACTCAAGCCCCCGCCCGGTTCCCTTCTTTCGCTTCGTTTTGTTTCTGCACCGCCATCGGCAGCCCGGACGACTGCAGTAGCAGCTTTGCACAACATCCCTTTACTCAAGGGGACCACACCTGCACCAGGGAAAAGAAGTACCAGGCTGCTCCATCGAATCACCCGGGACAACCGTAAACCCCCCCTCGGGCGGGTGGGAAAAGCTTTCCCGTTGTTTCCGTGAAAAGTCATTTAATTTGTTCGCCGTTTCCAGGGCGTCTTCATTTTCACGTTCATTTGCCGTTTGTGTAGGTCGGGTTAACGCCCACTGTTGTTAGAGCTCACCTTTCCAATGGTTGCAATTATGGCGATGCACGATGTGCTGCAGCTGTTCCGTGTGCATCGGGATGGTCCAGGATTTTGAGAGTAGATTGCTTTTGCAAAATAAACAACAATTTCATTGCCCGCTTGAGCTGAGCGCTTGATTATAAAGGCTTAACATCATTACCCGCTAGGACAGCTCATTAAGTGAAGCTCATAAGTTTTGTATAGAGTTTATGTTTTGCTCTTTCCGCCTCGTTTTTATCGTCAATCAAGTTACTTCCTTCATACCAATTTCAATCATCATTATATAGTGTGCCTACGTCCCACGTCGAAAAAAAAGAAAATGTTTGAAGCATAAGAGAATGGTTTCAATTGTTTACTCAATTTTTAATGCTTCTCAAGCTCGCTGAAGAGTCTTATGGGCTTATGCAGGCCGTAGTGACTTGTTGATTTGTCGAAGAGACTGTTCCAGTCATGGAGCGTGCCATATCAATCAAACAAAACCAAAGCCTATGATTGTTGTTTTTGTCTTCTCTGGTTCGAAATGTAGAAGAATGGAAACAATCGAATGAACAGAATAATCAATCTTTTTGTTCACTAACTGTTAGAATAATATTTATTTATTTTTTTTTTTTTAAATAATGTATAATAAAAAGCTTAGTATAGTAAAGATACTTTTGCTTAAAATGCTCTTCCGGCTTTCAATAAAACGCTATAAATAGAGTGTTTTAGTTATAAATATAAAGTTCTCCATGTTTCATGCCAATCACATTTTGTGGATGATGAAAGCGCAACAGGTTGTCACCCATTCTTGTTGAACGAAACTGCATTATGGTGTGATAACGCGGGCAAACTTTGGTCAATAATGCATCCAGCAGGGTGCATTCGACTTGATTCATTTTTTCCGGTTCATGTTGAATCTTTAATGCTTCTATGTTACAAAAAAATACTAGATGCAGTGAGGCTTGCAGAATGATCTTATTTTTTTTTATTCAGGATCAAGCGTCAAGTAGTATATATCCGAATATTTGCAAAGAAAACTTATAATGAGGTCCATAGTACAGTGACAGAAATAGTTGAACTTAATTTATATTTGAGTTAGTAAAATCGAAAAAAAATAAAATTTTGTAATCATACTCCAGACCATTATTTTGTAATTTCATCAATAATTAACATACAATTAATAACATTCAAGACCATTCCATTTTTTCCAAATTTAATGCATAAGTACCATGCGTCCCCATTTTATACACGCTACTTGAAACATTATTCTCCAACTGCTATGAAAGCAATCCATCAATTACACTGATTACTTCTGTGTCAAAACCACTTAAGTTTAGATATTTAGATTTAACCAAAACAGTTACCTCATATTCCCAACTGGCAGTGGGAAGTGAAGTTAAACAAATATTCAAACAAACAGTCGCGTTAATATGCCATCCGTATCAGACAACTTTCAAAGCCACAAACCACAAAATGTAGCCACAAAACAATCAATGCTTCCCATTGTTTAATATCTTCAACTATTTTTAGCCGCCTTAGAAGAGTTTTGATTTTGTTTTTGAAGTGCTGTGTTTGTCGCTTCCAGCCGATGACTAACACAAGCCCTTTGCCGTGGGCTTCCAGCACAAAATAATTATTGAAAGATGATTAATCATCACGTCCACAATCCCCCGCGCGCTGCTTTCGCTGCGAAATGTGCCCACTGTGTGTCACATGAAACGCGTCTCGCACCGACTCAGCGTGAAAGAATGCCAATAATTTCCTTTCCTTTTTGCACTCTTTTGTTTCCTGTTTTGGCTGGCTCCGGTGGAGTAGAAACCGAAGCAGGATCCTGCGTTCTACTCCGCTTAATTAATTAAACCAACTTCACAGACCGAGTTCCGGTACCTGCTCTTGATTGATGCATAATGAGCAATTGCACGGAGGTTGCGGCTGCAGCGAGCATCGATCTTGATTATCTTCTAATTAAGCGTTGCACGAAAATGAACTCCCCAGGGGGGGGGGGGTGTGGTTTGGTTCTTGACCGGGTGGGAGTGTTGATGCATCTGCTTGCCGTTGTGCGCCGGAAGCGATCTTATGGGCCCGATCGCGGAAGTGTTGTTCTTTCCGACACACCAATAGGTACCGCACCAGCCTTCAGCGTCTCCGTCATTTCAGATGGAAAGCCCTCCGGGGGGCGAGGGTTTAGACTTTTTGCTTCATCACGATTATGGAGGAAAAACGGAAAAAGGGCTACAATTACATTACCTTGGCAAAGAATAATAATAAAAATCAAACGCTCTCGAACGCGCTCGCCTTTGTAAGGTTTGCTTTTCGCTTATCGCAATGTGTATCCCTCTCTCTCTCTCTCTCGCAAGCTCCTCGATGTGTGGTTGCTCAGTGTTGGTGGTCAACTAGCAGCACACTACCCCATCCCCCCAAACACCGCGGGTTCCATTTTCTTTAACTTCGTTCCGGAACACGACAATTTTTCTCGGGGGCACGATTTGACTTTACTACCTACGGCACCACAGCGGGAACGGCTAGAATCACTCAGAAGAATGACGAAGCTGAAGGTTAGCTGAAGTACACGAATGCGCGGCACTTGATCGTCCATAGACGTGCCAGTGCGCGTGTGTCTGTGTGCAAAAAGACTGCAAAAATGCAGCCCCAAAGGCACTAGCGTACGTGCGACTATCAGCAACTATTATCGGCAACTTGATGGGTGTTGTAACCGAACGCGCGAGATAGAGGGGTGCTTAGGTGTTTCGTCGGAACTAATTTCTACTGCTCCAGCGGGAGCGCACTGCACATGAGGTCTTCAAGCTCCCTGGCTTCAGGTTATGCACTTTATTCCATTTCCAAGTCCTCGTGGTAGGGCTTAAGGTGGAGGCAAATTTTAAGTCACAAAGATCGTAATCGTTACCCCAAGAGTCACCCGCAGTGCATACAATCGTCCGGTGCGCGCGCACGCTTGTGTGCATCTCTTGATGAGTCGCAGCTTTTTACTGCGTCCCACTGCTTTGTATGCGGGCAATTGTTTTTGAGCTCTTTTTTCCTATTTTCGAAGGGCCAGCCGCACGCGCCACCCTTTTATTTCGGCCCATATAATACCTAATCTCACCGTAGCAGGGGTATTGTGGTGGTCTCGGAGCGGAGGGCACGATGTGTCATACAAGTAGGGAAGGTTTGTGTTCTGGACACAGCTAGCTGCCGGCCGACAGAAATGAATGTGTATTTTTCTCGGATGTCGAAGATGGATGAATGGGGGGGGGGGCGATGGTTGAGGAGAAGAAGAGTTGTTGTTCGCTCCGCAAACACTGCATCAATCCGTACAGAGGAGGGTGCACATCGATCCCCTCCGGGCTGTGGGGGGGGACGGGGAGGTGTGGACGAGCGATGGTGTTGTGGACGAGGCCTCGTGACCATCGCCATCGAAGGCCCTTGGTGCCGCGCACTGTGCATTACGTAAGTACTTGTGCAGCGACCTTGGACTGAAGCGTTTGCAGTGACACTGAGGGGAGAGGAGGGAGGAATTTGACGAAGGGAACTGGGCAGGGAGAATATAAAACCTTGGGGAAGCTTGAGGGAGTTTTGCAAGTCCAGCGCGTAGCGTCCAAGTCTGTCGACGTTTGTCGCTTACCTGTCATTAGTCAAAGCCGCACACCGTCACCAGAGGTGGGAGAGGTTCTTGTCGATCGTCGGTGCAAGTAACGAGATGGGACCAGAGTGGTGTGCTCACCACCGATTGACCTATTTCTGACCGCATGCATTCGCGCACGTACTCTGGAGTGTTTCGAGGTGAGTGTTCACCAGATGTCACGTTAAAACCCCATATTCCAACACTGGGGCATAGGCGCAAAAAAGATATCCCCAAGAATAGACGTTCTGGTGGCGTTCGCGAACGCCCGTTGCGTTAGAATGCAACTCTGGCGGAAAGAGATGCATTACAAAATCAGCGTCCCGGCCGCGGACCTGTTGCTGTCGCGGACCGCTTTGCGCTCACGCTCCACGCCATGAGAGCGTCGCAATATATATCTCGATCGGAAGATCAGTCTTCGCTTCGGGTTTTTTCGCTGTTGTTTTGCATACGACGCTGCGTGTGTTTGTCCGGCATCACGCGGCAATGATTTGCGAATGTTGTAAACCATAATTGCTTGAAGCAGAGAAGCTTCATTTACTTAAAGGGTTTTCGAAGCTGTTTTACTAGATTCTAACTTCTAGCAACATCTTAAAGTCATAAATGTGTCCAGAAGTAGAGCATTATGATGTTATCTGGAACTGGATAAATTGGATTAAGAACTTGAAGAAAATATGTAGCTATGCTACGGAGGAGGGCCACATTTCAGACTCACAGTGGCCACATCTGACTCTCGGGAGGTCCTTTAAAGACCTCTGCTCTAGAACAATCAAACAAGCTGTAAATAAATATTAAAAACAACAAAATTGTTGGGAAAACAGCGTTTGTACGAATAATTCAACCGGTTTAAGAGAAATACATCCTTTGGCAAAGAGTTCTTGCTGGTTCTAAAAGCTTTGCTGTATTTAAAAATAATTTGGGAAAAAAAATCATTCAGGATTCCAATTTCAGGATTTCTTGTATCTTCAATATTTCGCCATATATTCACACAGTAGAAAAGCTGTAAAACCTCATCGTTTATAGAAGGGATGTAAAATAGTATAGCTTATATATATTTTACAATACCCAACTTCCAGTGGGTTTTGTTTCCTCTTCTTTTGCATAATATCCTCATGCTCCTTTCCGATACCTTCCCGTTCTGGCTAACCTCAATTCGCCGTCGAACACACGCGGAGTCATACGGAGTTGAGAATTATGACTGGGGCGACAACGACAACGGCAGTGGCTGGCTATGAATGAGACCAATTCATTTCACCGAACGTGCCATCACGTCGGCCAGCGATCCTCCGAAATGATGCTGCTGCTGCTGCTGCTTCTGTAAGTCTTTGGGTCTTCCGGGGGTGGCGCGTGAAACACCAGGGACACACACCAACACCGCCGCCAGAACAGCACGTTCAATGAGTTTTAAGTGGGGCAAATGAACTGCCCACCAACTGCCCTCGCTCTTTCGCTGCACATTCAATTTTGCCCATCTCCCCCGCGAGCCCTTATTTCAGCAACTTGGTCGGACGTCGGGTTCGCGTTTTGTTTATGTGATCGAAGATTTCAGCCGCTGCTGCTGGTTGCCATGTGTGGTGCGCTCGCACTCGAATCGGCGCATCTCTGCAAACCTTCCTGCCCGTCTGCCTACCCTGTAACATCCACGGGGGACCGTATAACAGCTCTGTTCCATTGCGAAGCTTATCTAAATCTGGCACTGGGTGTGTAATACGCTGGCTGCGCTCGAGAGGGTTTTTTTTTGTGTAGAGAGCATCGAACTCCGCCCAGAGCACCGTGTTACGTATCGGAACGGATTGGAAGCTATTTATCGCCCCGGGTGCTGCGGCTGCTGCTGCTTAGTTCGCGATGTACTTTTGAGTCATCGCTAAAACGGAACGGCACTGCAAGTGGTGTATGTGTTTTTGCCTCTCGAGCATATTTCTGGAGGCAGACGACAGGCTGCTTGCGGTGTCACAGCTGCACGGGTCGGTTTTTATGGTAGCCACTAGACGGAGCCGCCCGGATAAAGGATCGTAAAATCGATGAGAATAGAGGTATTTGCGTCTTACTTTCCGTGCGATTGTGCATGGCAACCTGATGGGGTCGCACTCCGGTTGGTCGAAGCGTTGCAAGGTGTGTAAACGAGCTTTACCGTCCGTTTTATGGCGAGTTTAGCAACTGCGGGTGCACCAAGATGACCGATAATAGTGCCCTCCGCTCTTACCGTGATCTCGATCGTGTATATCTCAATTAGTGGAGAACGGGGTTTCGCATGTTAGATAACGCATCTTAACGGTTAGGCTCGCTGTTCTAAACAGTGCTAGTAATTGCACGGATGATTGGTCGTCGAAGTGATTGATCTTTTTTCGATCTCCAGAATGATCGCTTCCTTCCCAGGTCAGGTACGTGGGATAAAGATCTTCCTTTCACTCGGCGCCCTATCTTGTGATGATAGAATCGTTACTTTGAAACATGATTTGTCGAGAATAGGCCACTGCACAATGGTAATTAAAATTGCAAAAAATCATCCACGCTCTACTGCTTTCCAGGAACGTAGAAGAAAAGCCTGAAACTTCACATCCTGAAGTAATGTCATGCGCTAGATTCATTAAATTTATCTTGAAGTCGGGATCGAAGACGCCTAATCGGACGTTTAATCTTCATTTACACTGGCATCATCTGCTGGCGGTTAACAGAACCTCTCTGTGCCAAACTTTACTAAACTTAAATGTTTTAACTGAAACTGTCTAAAAATATACAAAATCGATTTATTGATAGTATTGATTGATATAATATTCAAACGGTGTAATGTTTGGTTTTACCGCTTCCGCTACCTTCGTTTAGATGGCGCTAATGTAGATCAAGATTATATGTCCGATTGCGCTACATCGACCCCAGTTTTTAGAGCTAAGAAGAGATCTGGAATGTAATTTATCTGACGCAACCTTGTTTTACAGTATCTCCATCTTGCGGTGCCTAGTGGAACTGTTTAGCATCATTCGATCCCCCTTTCAAAAGTTGCTTTGCAAAAACAGGCTAAATAAGCTTTTTAGTTGATAACATGTTTTAAATCTTGAGTATTCTATCTTATTCTTTATCATAAAGAGATGGAACATTTTTTATATATGTTCGTAAGTCAAGGTTGTTTTTTTTACTGTTTCCGCTAGTTATCACCAGGAGTTGCTAGTGTAAATCAAAGATTGCGCCAATTTCCTGTGTTTAAACCGTTTTTTTTTATTGTACATACATTCCATAAAGAAATTGTATATGAAAGAATTTTCAAAGCAATTAGACTGAAAATCAATTTCATCCCGATATTTCTTCCAAAAAGCCCACTATGTGCAGGTGCTACTGATTCCAGCCTCTACTATTCCGCATAAGCCGTCCCTATCATCTCCACTTCTCGCCCCCTTCCTTTGGTATCAATCACGACCTATTAAATGGCGCGCGGTTAATCTCGCTCGGTTTTCACTACAGTTTTTGCATTAACTCTCACGCGTTTTCGCATCGCTGAAGTTCAATGGCAAGATGGCGTCAATTACACGAACAACAACAACAAGACCACCTTTTCCTTCCTCCTGCTCTACCGGCACTCGACGAATGACTGGTTGTGTCCTGATCTGCTAACAGTGATAAGCGGGAGAGTGCGCATTCACAAAACAATGGTCCGCCAGGCGCTCCACTATTCCGGCGGAGGGCGGTCAGCATCTTATGGGAAACTAGCCCTTGGAAGCGTGTAAACGTTTCGGAATGCCTAGGGAACAATGTCTGCGGCCAGAGCGGGAGGGTTTATTGTAAAGGGAGGCGAAATTCTTGGAAATGAAGTACTGGTGAGGGCAGCACCCGTCAGTTCCCTGCGTTGGTTGGACATGATCTTCTCCTCCTGCCTGTTATCGGTTGTTTGAGCTTCGTCTGAGTCGGTGGCGTCGATGCGATGGCGTTATTAGTATTCAGTGCCTTAAAGGGCACGTGCCCGTCGAAGAGGCAAAGTGCGGCCGATCGATGGCTAATTTTCGATTTGTCATTCCTTCTACTTATAGCGAACCGTTCCATAACCTTATTATAATGCGTACCCTTGGCGGGAAGGGTTTGCAAGCCCATTAGGATGGCCTGGTAGCAGCGTGGACACCTTCGCTATACACGGCACGATGCTCTCTTTCACGATTGCCTTTCCAGTGCCAGAGCGCGATCACTTGTTTTGCCTCTCCACTCGGTCGAGCTTCTATTACACCGCGATGCACCAGGCAAGTGCACATGACGGGCGGTAGCCTTGGTGCACCGAAGCTGTGCATCTCGAGGGGTCGAGTTCCGTGTCGTGGCCTCGCCATTTTATGTAACACCCGTTGGGCTCTCGATCATCATCGTCTCCCATCGGAGGCGTTGCATGTGGAGTCGGGCTTGCAAGCAAGAAGCAAGCCTCGATCAAGCTCGTAGCAGGAAAAACCCTTCCGCAAAGTCCATAAACAACGCCGAGGGTTAGGGTGTGCGCGATGAGGTCTGACCTTCGCGCGCAACGCACGATCATGACCGGCTCTCTGCCACAGTTGGGAGAAAATCTTGAGCTCTTGCCTCGATCTAATCACGCCCGTTCGCCGCTCGATTAGATGTTACAGCGCTTCTTGCTGCCGCTTCACATCAACCGGCTGTGCTCTGTAGCGTTTGTAGCATGCGGTTATCTTAACTCGATATCATCTCCCGCACAGCAACACAATGGTGTTGCGGCAAAGCGAAAGGGAGGTTTTTCCTGTGCAATTTCACAGCACGACCGCAACTCGAGGCCGCGAGGCAAACGCTGCTGCACCATCATCGCCAACTGTAACACCTACTCGCTTCTGCCGGGTGTCGGTGCGGAAGGGGTGAAGGAAGCGGGATGCTGGAGGTGTACTATTCTCACAAGATGAGCCCTTACGGCGGGAGGAACGTGTTCTTTCCTCTTGAAGAATGCATTATCGCCATTACAAAATGGTTAGAACGAGTTCTCGATCCGTTCTCCACCCCTTTCGCTCCCCTCGTCCGCGACTGTGTGTTCGGTTAAACTATTCGTGGCATCTCCCCTTTCGGGAAAGGTGTAGTAGTGGTAACGGAGCGACGGTTAGTAGTCTCCCACAACACACGGCAGTGGTAGAGAGGTGATGATGATAGTGTGGTCGTGGTCATCGAGGGAGCCGAGTAGAACAAGATCTTTGTGTTTTTTTTTGCTCTCCGTAGCTTCTATTCACGCAAGGTTGAACATAAAGAAGTCAGTCCGAGAGGGAAGTAAATCCTTAGAAAATGGCGACGGTCAACTGGTTGCAGATAATGCAGGGTTTCCTCACTTTGGGATATGTAAGCAGCATAGTTTGTGGATGTGATAGATATTTTACAAGACTCAATATACATTTCGAAACCATCAATAAGATTTTGGACACGTCTAAAACCATAGTAAAGTGGTTTAAATAACTATGCTGTTGATGCCATCAAATTTTGACCATAAGTCACCAAATTTTGAGAGAGTGCACTAATTTATGTGTAGTAGTAGTGTGTGTTTAGTAAACACTATGTACTAGAAAACTTTTAGTAAAGGATTCGATTATTTTAAGCTTATACTTCAAATTAACATATTTACTTAGGGATTTATAAAATTCTATTTATTGAATAAAATTAGGAGAGCATATCAAAACACGTAGAAAAAATCTTCGTTATCGTATAGTATTTTTTCTATTGCTTTTCTAATAAAGCATTTTTTTTAGATTTTATTTAATTGAAAAGAACTGAACCTAGATACAATGAAAACAATGGAATTAATTTGCGCTTTTCACGTGTCTAAAACCTATTGGATTAGTAGAAACATACATTAAAAAAGGTGAAATGTTTGATCCTAAACGTAAGAGATCTCGAAAATCGCAATTAAATGTCTAACACATCGGAAGGAAACCCTGTGGAACGCATGACTTCTGATAAAAAGAAATCTTGAAAAATGCGTACAAAACAAATAATTTAAAAGTGATTTTATGTTATGCATTTGCTTTGTTCTGAAGTCTTCCATTCGATGCGCCAAACAGGTGCACCGTTGGTTAAGGAAGATGTATTACTTTCAAGGTTAAACTGCACAGCTCTGTCGTGCTGCTGTGCCACTCTTGCCGCACTGTAATTGGCAAAACCGTCTCTAAGGGAACACCCGGGGACACGAACGACTTTGCACACGTGTATGCACAAAACACACCCGCCAGCCGCCACCGTGCCTCTCCGGTATCCGGTTACGGTGGAGACGCATGGTGTGTCGGTGTGCGTTCGCGTCCGTTCCTGTGCCGGTCTGTGTTGCTTGCACGCGAGTACCATCGATCCGCGTAGGCGTATTTGAGTTTGACGAGCGATTTGAAAGATGTCGCTTCAAGACGGCCTCCCGGCGGCCGAAACGGTTCCTCCCCATCCCCATTCGGAACCTGTTGTCGAAAAGGTATAAATTTTAATTACCATCACGCTTCCGTACTCGTTCCCATGCCTTTTGGTCGTGTTGGGTCGCGAACGTTAAATGTATGTATGTGTGTGTGTGGTGCACCAGCCGAAGCGGTGAAGCGCGCGGTGGGAATGCTGCATCAACTGACACCCAAATGGGGTTGAGAGGGAGGGGGGAGGTGGTGGAGGGAAATGAGAAGAGGAAGCGGGCGGTTGCAGGCAAATCATAAATAATTGATTAAACGGTGGTACGCATTCGTTTTTGCTCGGAAGCTGATACAGAACTCCGCCCCCCCCCCCCCACAGCGTGATCGCTGCACGGTGCTGTGCGATCAAGTATGGAATGTGTGTTCCTCTCGGTCTTGTGCTGACATGGCTTTATTGAGATTTTTTTTTGCAGCGATCTTTTAATCGCTTGCATTCAAAGAAGACCGTAAACGATCAGTTCTTTTGTCATCTTTTGTGAAGAACCTTAATTTAAAATTAAACCAAAGAACAGTTCGTGTCATTACACATGGAGTTTTTCAGCATTTTATTTCTCAAATAAACTCATAAAGAGTCATGTACACTTAGTGTAAATCGCAGGCGTATTCTGGATCTTATGTCGCTCAGTAAAAAGTGTGATTATTTTGCACTGAAACTATCTTGAAAAAGTTGTTACAAGGGTGATATTTTAGGTAGCGATTTTCCCGTTGGATGTAATATGAGCCATGTTGAAGGTTCTATATAATACAATGACTAGAATAGAATGTAACGTGCAGAAGCATTGTAAATTAAATTTTGTTACTTTTTTTAACTGTCTAATTTGTTTAATAAGAATCTAGTAAAATAGTTAAATAGAATTATAGACTATGAATAGATAAACTGAAGTCACTTTAAACGTTAGAACGCCTACCGTTTATCTACTTACTTACTTACTCAGTTTCAATCGAATATTAATATTATTGTTAGTAGTAAAATGTTTTATGTTTGACAAATTCAAACCCAACAATCCTGGTGGATCCAATCCTTGGTTCTACACCAGCGCCTCCTGGTGGCGGCTAGCGAAAGCTGTCTTAAACAATTTTACACGCGCACTAAATCGAATCGTTTTAAGGGAATGAAGGAAAATTTCAAATTGATTTGTTCTACCAATGCATTACATTTTTCAATTAGTTTTGCTAAAAAAAAACGAAAAACAATAGTCACTATTTTTTCGCTATCAACAACCAGTCCAGTGCTAATGTAGATCTAAACTAAAATGCCGAATTGAAAAACGATCGATCAAAATGTGGAAACCAACTCCATCCCACAGTAATGGTCACTAGTTCACGTTGCATAATGAAGCATTGCACTTCACACATATCTCCCTGGTACGCTCCCAAAAAAAACGGAAAGTTCAAACCGGAGTACGTTGTGCCCGTTTCACCACGCGCGCACATTAGAATGTCGCTGTTCTTGTGCCGAAAGAGCATAGCGCTGATCTTACTTTCCAATGAGCTTGCTGAAATGATGTGGGGCAATCAAAGCTCGCAACCGGTACGGAGTGGTTGATTTTTTAAAGTGAATATTTTAAAGCGGAGCGTGGACGGGGCGCACTCGTTCCCGTAACCTTTTGTCCCATTTTTGTTCCGTTCTTACCGGAAATAGAACAGAGCTTTGTTTGGGGTTGCTTCCTCGGGCTGAAGTGAGCAAAAATATGCAATACCACACACACACGCTCGGTCGGTTTGAAAATAGACCTTGTCCACTGTGACACAATTGTTTGCCAGTTCTTTCGCCTCTTTACTCTTACCCCCACAATCGTCACCCAACCCTTGTAGAACATACCCCCACCCCAAGTGCAAGTGCAGTTGGCGTTCTCCGACCAGAAAGCACCCGTGACCCCGTCCGGTTTGCCGACTGACCCAGCAACAACGGCGAGTGTGGCACACCGGACGGGCAACCGGTTAGCCGGAAAGTGTCGACCTTCTACCAATCAAAGCCAAATTAAGGCCAACCGCGACAGCCCACCACCACCACCACCTACCCTTTGAATGCAGTTTTTCGGTGCGAGCGCGCGTGTGTTGTCTGCATGTGCGAACCTCATACTTGACGGACAGCTGCTCAGGCGGCGTGACGTTCAATGAACTACTCGGGTAGAGGGTGGGGGGCGGGAGGCATCATTGCTGCAAGAAGGGCCCACTGACCCACACTCACGGTCATGTTTGTGTGTGTGTGGGTGTTCGTAAATTGGGTAGGTGAGGTTGAAGCACTATGCTTTCAGTACACTTTTATGCTACTCCGTCTGTATCGATGATCGAACTGGGAGGTCGGCCTATGCGTCGTACACCTACACTTACCCTGCGCTGGGGTTGTTCTAATGGAGAGAACCACAGAAGGGCACCACCAGTCAACGGTGCGTGGCTTTACGAGAGAGAGAGAGAGAGAGAGAGAGAGAGAAGGTAGGGTTAAGTCAGTCTCTGACCTCTCTAGCCTCGTCGACGGTGTCAGAAGTGGCCGCGTGCAGCTTCTAAGGTCTTCGCTAGTCCTTCAAGTGCGCACCACCGTTCGCTAAAAGTAGGCCACCGCCGCGCCGCGCACACACATAGGCTCTCATCCTTGAGACGGCTTCCGTTGGCGGTCTGTGAGCCGATTCTCAAGGCATCTCTCGCTCGATCCTTGACGGCCGGATCATCCCTCTTACCACAACACATCGCTTGCTTTTGGATCACATCGAGCCACTTTCTACGTATTGGCGCTCGACCTTCGGGAAGGAAATTTGTTTACACAAAACAGAGACTGTCTTTTCGCACATCGATTGCGATGCATTGCAATGTGTGTGTGTGTCACACTTTTTGGTTGGTCTTCCTTTTATTCCTGAAGGTTTGCAATTTTTCAATATTTTACATTTAAATTCGAACAATCCTTTTCAATCATCCGTGTCCTCGGTGTCGTCCACAAGCAACATAAGCGGATCCGGTGTAACATGACCGATCGTATTGTCGGCCATCACGCGATTGCTATTTGCACAAGATCAAGTACCAGCGGACAATAGCGGCCGGACTGGAGCGATGGAGAAAGAAACAGTACGGTACGGTGCTGTGCGGCCACCGGTTTTGCATTTTATGTATATAACCTTGACACAGCCCGGCACTGCACGGTGGTTATTTGCTGGGATAAAATTACAAAACATGTCCACGTCGTGCGTTTAAAACACTTTGTTTTCTATTTTCTGGTTGATCATCAACATAACGGAACAAATAACGATATATAACGAATATAACGAACCTTGGGTTTACTGACTAAAAAGATATTGACTAAAAATGATAATGATTCAACAAATTCTGTAAATTAATGGTAATTTTATATTTACGTTATTTATGGATGGCCCCTTAGCTGAAGCATTTCCATAAAAATTCTTACTGATAGGATACCTTGATGTTTTTTTTCGCATTTTATTGTCTTTTCCGCCAAGCGAAACGAAGAAACAATTAAATGTTCAGGAATATACCCTGAAATTGTGTTCAATCAGCTGCCGTCATCTTCCTTGAGATGACGACATTGTACATCAAAATTACACTCCTGGTTACGCTTTGCAAACCTCGGTTTTAAGTATCCTTTTTCAAAATAATTGGGTAAACGACAAAAGAATTTTAACCCAGCATTTGTTCCAAACCTGCCCACTGTGCAGTTACCGGTGGCTTTCCAATTGTTGGAGTGTTGAGTGCTAACACTGCACCCACCGGTCACCGGGGACTGTTCTGCAGTATTCTGTCCGTCCGTGCGTCCGGAAGACTGCGACTGGCATCGCTCTGTGCGTAACTTTCGCGGCTTTATGCACCGTGATGATGACTCATTGAGGTCAGCGTGCGGATAATGATGCCACGACAAAACGACGGTGATGATGGCACACGTTCCTGCACGAACGGTTCGTGCGCGCTCGCTAGTGTCAATTTTGCGGCCATCAAGGAGACAAGGTTGTGCAATTTTGGGATGTGATTGCGCAAACCTTGTGCCGTCCATGAGGCATAAACTTTCCTCACGAAAATGAGGAAGTCTTGTGCTTAATAACAACGGAACCGTTCTTCCACGTGTGTGGTTTTTCGGGGCGTGAAGTGCGTGCCGTATCTCTTTCGAACCCTTTTCCAACTTCTGCACATCGTGCTCTTCACCAAACACCTCACGGAAAACAGTCGTCCAAGTCTTCCGCAGACGTCACGTGTGCCGGCTTCTACCGAGAGCACGCATCGCAAAGGTAAAATGGAATTGAATGAAGAAATGTCTTTGTTTTCCCCCTTCTTAATCATACAACCCTTCACAACCTCCCCTCCCCCCCTCGACCACACTCAATAGTAGCAATGTTTACGCAAAGCTTCTCTCTTATCAGCATGTGTGCAGTGTGTTGTGGCAAGAGAAAAGCGTAGAACGAAATGGTACGTGCCGAAGTGGAAAACCGGATCCAATGGGTTTGTGGGTGTGCAAGAATTCTTGACGAAGGTTCCGAAATGTCACTGCAGTACATGCACTGCCTGCTTTGCGCAGTCCAGCCCTCATGTAAAGGCCACACCAATTACACACTCTTCATCTCTCCCTGCGCCGAGACCTGACCGGGCCGGGCTTGGGGAGGGCAATAACAATTACCGGCGAGCAGAGAACCAACAAAAACCGCACAAACCGATCACAACAACCTCTCTCGCGCTCTGTGTGGTGCTCTGGCGGTGTGTTAGCATTAGCTCGATAACCTTCGCCGTGGTGCTTAGATTGCGCGCTCTATGTCGAGGCTACCGATGCGGCGCGGCACGGTGGAAGCAGAACGCGCACACTCGCTACATCTCGCGCTCGCGTCCAAATGCCACGGACTTGCGGCGGCGCCGCGTGCAACCATGCTACGAGAACCGTCCTGTCATCTGGTGAAAATCTGGCCGTCGACGCATGACTTCATCACAGTCGGAAGTGTGCAGTCTTGTCAGCTGTCTCCTGCATCTGCCTTTGTGTCAACTCCCCCTGAACTGCGATGGTTGGTTCGAGTTTATGGGCATGCGCAGTGCACTTCTACCGCTTGGGTTTGCTTTCCAGGGACGGCCATGGTCGGGTAATACGATCGCCTTCGACACGCCGAACAACCCAGCATCCTGTCTAATCGAATGCCCGTTCTTGGGAGTTGCGCTTCAATTGGCGCGAAGCCCTTGGCGGAGTGGTGCCTTCGGGGGCTTTCGGAGGGAAGGGCTCGGTGAATGGGATATTGCGGAGTGCACTAGCGAGCTAGAAGCTTTCAAGCGCATGATCTGTACGGCAGCATACTAAATTGTAATGAACATGCAAGAAGTTAGAGTTGTCATTAGCATTACTTATTTCTAACCGACTTACCTAAAGGGAACGGATTTCCAAAGAGGTGAGAAAACCGTCCCGCCAAGGTTGCGGAACCTCCGGGATGGTGTTGTACGCGTGCACTGAAAGGTATACCACGTGTGACCTCGTGCAAAACCCTCATTTAAATTTCCGAGGGGATTGCCTTACTTCTCAATCGCTTAGAACGTATCTGGAACACTTCAGGTCTTTAAGATTTCTTCAAGAATCCGCTCCAAAGCCGAATCGAGGTCAGGGGAATTGGTTGGGTCGACCGACTCCACAAATAGACAGAATAGGTGATGGAGTACTACTGCACACTGTCTCTGTAAGCGTCGTAAAGTTGAACGGACCAACGGAGCACGATCATTCCAGAAAGTGTGTCAGAGCATAGCTTCTGAGTACCACCACCGGGTGTGTGTAGTAGTTTTCGGCAGGTTTCTCGCCCTCCTCGCCACCAGTATGTTGCAGCACACCCCGACGAAGGTCAGCACACCTATCGCGTGAAGGTACCTTCTCCGCCGGCTGCATGCGCATGTGCTGCTTGTAAGCTCTTCTCAGAAAGCATTCCCCACGGAGCCTAAGACCTTCGAGATTTCTAGTTTCCCACGCGGATGCTCTAGTAGCTGGTTCTCCGCATGTAGTATTCAAATCACCACCTGGGGGGCGGGCCAGAGCTTCTCCGGCAGGTTTGCACCAACGATGCAGTGCGCACAGTGCGTTTTTATGTTAATCAAATTGTCCTTGTGGATTGTGGCGGAATTTTCTGCGGCATGCAGTGTATGCAGTCATCGGGCAATCTAATCAAACCCAATCCATTTCGCGCGAGTGGATGGCGACTGTACTTGCGTCTTAGCGGGGAAGTTGCGTATGTGACGTTGCGCGTGCGGAGAAGATCAAAAGGAAAGGAACCGCGCCAGAAGGTGGCGATTGGTTTTCGCGGGCAGTAGAGGGGAGAGAAACTAATCGAAAAAACCTTCGGAAGATGAAAAGATCGGTGTATGCAATTCCGTCTGGTGACATACAAAGACATTGGGGGAAGGGATGCTGTCAGCATCAGTGATGGGTTGGAATTGATTAATGTCAGCAAACGGGTCAATGTGCTATAAAGTCGGTGTTACATTTGCTTATACGTTGCAGATGCAACAGGTGAAGGCCATGTTCTCGTTTTATTGTAAAAACCTCAAACTTTACTATATTTTGCTCCATAAAGCTGTAAAACTAATAACATCTTTTTCATTCTTCCTTTCACTTTTAGATTAAACAAGCGAAGCATGCACGTTATGGAAGACAGTGACGATGCGGTAGCGGTCTCTTCGGATACGAAAGCACACAGCTCATCGTCCAACCTGAAACCTGCGTTCGCCGCATCGCCAAAGGGGCAGACAGAGAGCAACCCGCAAGTCTCCACCACAATCGTGTCCACCGACAGCCAAAAAGAAACCAAAGATACCGAAAGTACCCCGGCAGTTGCAAGCGGTGGCAAGGAAAATCCAGAAGCACAAGCAAAACAAACACCCTCAGCCGACAACTCCGCTGTGCAACCAGCGTTGGAAAAATCTTCCAACGCCATCTCAAGTACGACGACCCCTACCGGCGCGGACGACAAGATGCCAACGGCTACCGCAGTGGAGGTGCCGGAAAAGATTGCCGACTCGAGCGATGATGCCGTGTCGGTGCATTCGTCCTCATCCGCGGCAAAGAAAACGGTTACCACCGCCATCACGCCCACAGTGAACAGTTCCGCTAGTACCGAAACTGTGGAGCAAAAGTCCAAGTTGGTCGAGGACAACAGTGCGGGCAAGGCGGAAGATGCAACTAGTGTGGAGGCGGCATCGAGAGGCGACAAAGAAGCGGTTCGTGTAGAAAAGTCAGACACGGAGCAGAAAAGGCAAACCAGTCCATCACCAGGAGCGGGTGCCGAGCATGGCGAACCTACCGCGGATGATGTGATGGCAGGCATTGACGACTTTATGGAGCAGAATGGCGACAGCCAGGAGGGTGGCGATGGGAAGGAACAGGAAGATTTCAACGATGATCTAACATTCCAGATGGACGTTGATGAAGACACCGGGGACAAGCGTGCCCCGAAACCGGCCGACAAGAACGAGGAAAGTGCCATGGACTTAACTTCCTCCTGTGAGCAGACGAAAGAAAACCGCACAACCGATGCTACGTCCAGTGAGCCAGAGGTTCGTCTGGATGAGAGTTTACCGGTCTCAGCGGGTGAACGAAGAGCTTCCGTCACTTCGCAAACGAAGGAGCGCAACGTGGATATGCACGATAAGACCGTTGTCACGTCCACGCCCGTAAATGACGCACGAAAGGCACAGCAGGAACGCTCGGAACGGGAGCAAGAGGGTGCAGCTGCGGCCTCCTCCTCGCTGGAGGTAAAGCAAGAACAGGAGGAAGAGGCGGAAAATGTGACCGAGGCCCAAAATCTTTCCAAACAGAAACCTTCCGCACGTGATGGCGGGGAGCTGCCGAATCAGGCCCGAAAAACGGTCCAACCCGAAGCGGCAAGTCGAAAACGAAGACGTTCCGTTGAGACGGAGGAAGAGCGGCGAGCGAATGAGGATCGGTCGGGTGCCGAATCTGAGGAGCCGATCGAGCCAGCCAAGAAGCTAAAACTGGAGGTGGAAGCGAACTATCAAACACACGAGCGGGTCGTGAGCGAGTACATCGACACGACGCAAAACACGTCGGTGGACGAGATCCAGAACCACACGGATGCGCTGGTGAAGGAAATTCAAACGCTAAACGACATGATCCGAGACACCGAGCTGAAGTGGAATAATCTGCTGCACCTGAAGAAGGTGAAGGAAGAGATTTTGCTGCGACTGAACCGCCGGAAGCACGTGATCGGTATTATGGACACGCGGCTGGGCGAGTTGTCAGTGTACAGCACCCTGGACTCATCGAACCTGAGCAGCCAGCATCACCCCCATCAGCAGGGTGGTCGATCGTCTTCCGTCGGTCCGAGGCCACCGACACCGCCGCCGGAGGTGGAAATCCGACCCGCGTCCGTTACCAGCTCGATGCACTACGGCTACAACGCGTCCCCCGGTGCCTCGGGAAAGAACAGCACCAACGGAGGCGATAAACCCGGCAGCAACTACTTTGGCAACTCGTTGATCTCTAACCGACGGAGCAGCAGCAGCGGTGTTCAAACGGGCGGCAAGCGCAACGCCAAGGACACCAACAGCTTCGTGTCGCAGTTTAACAGCAGTAACAATGCCGTCACGATGCTGCCACTGCCCCAGACGACCAGCATGATACTGAATGCGCGCGCTAGCATGAACGCTGTTGAGGTGGCGAAGGAAAAGTCGGCCGCGGTCCAGATACAGCGGCAGATCCTGCCGAAACCGGTGCTCAGCAATCATCAGCAGATACTGAACAATCTTGCCATGTCTGCCGGGTTGACGGGCAACAGCGGCAGCGGTTCGGGTGGAAGCGGGTCGAACGGTGGCAGCGCAACGGTAGGGACCTCGGAATCCGCATCCTTTCAAGCGCTGTTTGCTAACACTAACTTACTTGCTGGTATATCGCAGGCATTGCTGAACGGTCACCACCACAACAGTTCCGGCGGCTCGAGTGCGACGAACCACCAGCAGCAGCTTCAGATCGGCCGCCAGGGTATGCGTAAGGATGTGAGCAGTATTATAGCGGACTACCGACAGAAGCATCCGGAGAACGTGCCGCGACGTGGCCGGCGGTTGAAGAACGTCGGTGGTGGCACCGGTAGCGGCAACAACGGGACGTCGTCCGCCGGGAATAGTATCGGCACGTTCGGGGAAGGCGGTGCCATCAGCTTGACTGCGCTTTCCGGTGCCAAATCGCCGGCCAATGCACGTCCCAACTCGACCGATAGTGTGGCGAACCGTATCTCGGAGCTGCTAGCGGCCGCTGAGGTATGTAGCTGGAACGGTTTTTGGGGTAGAATTAGATTCATTTTCATCATCTGGGCGGGGGTTTAATGGGAAACAAGTTTTGTTTCAAAATTACTTACCACCAAACACGTACATTCTGGCTCATCTATGGCAAACTCTGGTATAATACAAGCACACGCTAATACTGTTGGAACGAATGGTTAAAGGCATCATCTGCACGATAACTCACACTAACACAAGAAAAGTTCCTATCCTCCTCCTGTCCTGGCGAACCTTCCCTTACTGAATCATCACACTCATGTCTGCTGTTCCTCCTTTACCCACTTCTCGCCTGATGTATCGCGATTTTCGCCCTCCACAGACGTCACGCCCGTCCAGCAATGATTCGAGCCAGAGCCAGTGCTCCAATCTGCTCTCGTCGCTGATGTCTGCCACCGGGGCGCCCAACAGCAGCCAGCAGTTCTTTAAGGACGTGCTTGCCCAGTTTGCCAAGATGAGCCAGAACGAGCAGAACTTGCTGTCGAACCTGCAGTTTCTAACCAGTCATGCCTCCACGACTGCCACTAACACCGTCTCGTCTCCGCAGCAGTCCCCACAGCAGCAGCAACAGCAGCAGCACCATCAGCAACAGCACCACCACCAGCTCGGTAGCTTGCACCAGCAACAATCGTCCCTTCTGTCGAAAGCTTCCCTGCCCGAGGTGACACTCCATCCAGTGATGAATTCTACCGCCAATTCGGACGTCCTCGGATCGGGCAATGTATCGTCCCACGGTAATGGCTCGCTAACCGGGGCCAACTTGAGTGCCGTAAACAGCAGTACCAACTCTCTGCTGCACGGCATCCTCACCAAATCGGCTTCCCGGCCCGGCACGGCAGCGGCTGCTGCCGCGGCCGCAGCTGCCGTCGGCAATTTCAACACCTTCTCGCCCACCCTTGCCCGGTTGCTTACCGTACCGGAGCGGATGAGCTCGCAGTCGTCCTCGTCGTCGACCGTAACGTCCGGTGCGCTTGCAAACCTGCAGTCCACCAACCTGGCGGGCGGATTGAACCTGTCGAAAAGCACGAACGAAATCTCAATCACGCCCGTGGTCGGGTCCAACTTTCAGCAGACACTGCTAGCCCAACAGCAGCAGCAGCACCAGCAACAGCTGCAGAGGCTTCGCGAACAGCAGCTGTATAATTTAGTATGTATTTTACAGTTTGAGTGTGGTTTTCTTTGTTCTAATAATGCTTCTTTCCTTTGCGCAGGACGACGAGGCGGATGATAGCGCCGATCGGCTGGTAATAGACGAGGGGGACGATGTGGCCCATCAGCGGGACTCGTCGAATGCTCTGCTCGGTGGCAAGCGCCGTGGTGCTGAAATCAACGAGAACGAAGTTCCACAGTGTCAGGGCTGCAAGAAGCAGGAGGCAAAGTTCGTGTGTGCGGGCTGTGGCAATCAGTGGTACTGCAGTCGAGCATGCCAGGTAATTTTGCGTTAAATGCGCTGCTTAGGAAAAAGTGTTTTTTTAACAATAGAAAAATATTTCTCTTTCTCTCATTTAAGGTAAATGCTTGGGATGATCATTCAGAAGTTTGCAGTGGTTAAGCAAGCCGCCACACTCTCCCGTTCAACTATTTGTTTCATGTAACCTATAACATATAATCTAAGCTTAAAATGAAAAAATCGCAGAGTTGATGTTCAACTGCAATCAGACACACAACAACCCACATTTTAGATGAGTGTAACTATCCACTTGGTAAAGCGCGTAACAGTAACAGGCCACTATCATACATATTATTGCTCCTAGTATACGTGTACAAGGCAAGGAGATACTTTTACCTTTTGGTTCACGCTCACACAATGTACACGCGTATTTTAAGTAAATCAATATGACCATACTGTTCGCCCTCAAACACACTTACTATGGGGGGAGAGCAATACGCGAAACTGAATGCGTACAAAAGAAAGCTAGGGACACAGGCGTGAGAACCATATTGGACATACTTTATTAGCAGTGCACCGTGAAGGCGTGTATGTATTTAATAGCGAAAACGAAATGCGTAAATGCATATTATTAAGCAGTTCTGATATTCATTACTATATAACACAACAGGAAAATATTTGTATGCGGTACACAAACCCACTTTCGTTGGCTGGCACAATGTACATAGAAGCTGCAACATCGTAACAGCTCTGAAATGTGCCACAAAACTCGGTAAAGGAAACCTATTGCACTTGTTTAATTGTACCAACAAAAGGGTGGGAACGGGGGACGGGGAAAAGGCCACCATCCATCTATTATATGTTGTGATATTTTCAAAAGAACCGCATTTTACCCGTAACTAGAACTGTTTTTTTTTAATTGGTTTGTGAAATACTTTTGCGCGTGTTTTGGACGCTTATTGTATGCGATCGGACCAAGGTTTGGAAGCAAATTGATATTTTATTTGGTTTGCAATTATTTTACACACGTTTCGTACCCGTTCTCGGCTTCGGTAAAAATGTCTGTGTATAATAGTGCATAGAATGCGGGAAAACAATATTGTACCATGATGAAAAGTAATTAAAGTTTCGCTAGCATTTAAGTCATCTTGTAACTGTACGCTGGAAAGAGGTTGCAAAAGAAAATTGTGCATTGATCATATCATGTGCAACCGGCAAGGACGATTCAATACTTGAAATGCGCTAATTTATTCGAGACATTTAAGAAGACAACGGTAAACGATTACTACTTTTGTGTAGCACATTGAAGGTCCTTCCTTCCTGAAGACGTGTGTACCAAACCCAGGCGTGTGTTTATTTGTGAACCCTATCAACGTAATATTTAGAGGTTGTTAGATACTAGCTAAGCGCTACAATTGATACACAACAATGCAAAATGAATGATGATAATAATTGTGAGGCGTGCGTCGAAAAGGATTTTGTAACTTGAATTTATCTGTCTGTAGGTGTAAACGAAAAGAAAAGTGAAACAGGACGGTTGAAAATCGTCAATCGGTGGCAAACTAAAATGGAAACGTGAAAGCCAAATAAAGCACTACAAATTACATTCAAATAAAACGAAAACGTATTTTTGTGTTCGTCTCTTTCAATTTAAAAGAAATGTCTTTTCGAAGCATTTTCCGACGGTAAGAGAACTGAACCCTGCAGCATAAACTTTCTACCGGCGCTTACCTCAATAAACGTCAAAAGTGTGACAGTTCGCTAAGGGCAGAAAACTTGTTTAGCGTCCTTTTACGAGGCAAAATCTCCACACCGCCATTATTTTACAGAAAAATCTGTATTTGTAGTGCAAAAAATTTCTACAGCCGGGGTGAAAATGGATATTCGACCCAATCACACCATCTACATCAACAATCTGAACGAGAAGATCAACAAGGAGGAGCTGAAAAAGTCGCTGTACGCCATCTTCTCCCAGTTCGGTCAGATTATGGACATCGTCGCGTACAAAACGCTCAAAATGCGTGGTCAGGCGTTTATCATCTTCAAAGAAATCTCCAGCGCCACGAACGCGATGCGCACGATGCAAGGTTTCCCGTTTTACGACAAGCCAATGCGCATCAACTACTCGAAAACCGACAGCGATGTCATAGCGAAGCTGAAGGGAACGTTCCAGGAGCGGCCGAAGCGCGTGAAGCAGCCGAAACCGGTGCAGACGGAAGATAAGAAGGCGAAGAAGCTGAAGAATGCAGGCGAGGTGGGTGCAGCAAACAATTCGGCCACCGCCGAGCAGCCGCCGAACCAGATCCTGTTCCTAACGAACCTGCCTGAGGAAACGAACGAGATGATGCTGTCGATGCTGTTCAATCAGTTCCCGGGCTTCAAGGAGGTGCGGCTGGTACCGAACCGGCACGACATTGCTTTCGTGGAGTTTGCGACGGAATTGCAGAGCGGTGCGGCACGGGAAGCACTGCAAGGCTTCAAAATTACACCGACGCACGCGATGAAGATATCGTTTGCGAAGAAGTAGAACCGTGTGGCGGTATCCATGTACACGAGGATACTCACTCTGGGTGTAAGTATTTTACCGCCGAGATGCTGCGGAAAGAAGCTGCAGGTAACTTTCTGAAGCCGCGTACAATTGAACATTACTGAACTGAAACCAATAAACCATGCATTAAGCATTGCACTTCCGCTATCATGGTATTGTCGGTTTGGTGATTGCTTAGTATGTAAAAACAAACAAAATTGCTGGGTGTTTTTTTGTGTATTGCAGTCGTTAGTTAGTGTAAGAATGGGATCGGGAGCACGTTGGGGTTTCCTTTTCTCTTCCTTTAGGTACTGGAGACACTTGACAGAGCACCGATGTGCACTTGAATGAATGTCAAGAGACGCAGCGCGGAAAGAGCTACCCACAGCAAGAAAAAGACGCAACATGATTTCAGTTTCGCTCAAAGTCAATAAACAGTTTTTATTTTCAAAACAAATTCCGCTTTGCAATGAAATGTACATAGCTCTCACAAGAATAACCCGAACCGATCGAGCAAAATCGTTGAATCACCATGGAGTTATCCCTTCGAAGAGCCCGCCTCGCTTCCTTCACTCTGAGCCATCTTGCGATGATGCTCCTGTACTGCCAGTTGTGCTTGGCTCAGCTTCGTTTGCCCTTCGTAAGCAACTTTCCTGATATCGTCCTCGTTTTTCTTGTTAACCGTCTTTGTAATGACCTGCTTCAGCTTGTGTGCCTCCTCAAATCTGTGCTTTTTCGACTGGATCGGTGCATCTACAACAAACGATGGGTTGAATTTAGAATAATCACAAAACAACCGTTTTGAGGTGAATCCATTTACTCTTTCTTTTACTAAAGGCAGTTCCCTTTTTCTTGTTAGCTGCCTGCTTCGCATTTGGCGGGGCTTTCGATTTTACTTTTAATTTTCCCTGAGCCATTTTCGTCTGTTTGCGGATATACACGATGCGCAAGAAAACCAAAACAAACACTGAGCATGTGGTGAGCGTTCGAAATACTTTGACAGCTGTCAACCAGAAGGAGGTGAAATACGTCGATTTGGTTCTTACGTGAGGCGCTAGGGATGTTTTGATCGGAAATTGTGCGGAAAATTGCTGCTCGGTAAAGAAAACAGTAATTTTCACATCAAAATGATCCGAAGTATAGCCTCTTTGGGTAAGTGTTGCATAGCTCTTCGATTACTCCGCATCGCTATATCGATTACTTCTGCTCTTTCAGCTGTACGCCAATTGGTGCAAACCAGAACCCTCGCTAGTCGGATTTCGCCGGTAGCTCCCTCGCTTGCATTACCTTCAGGACGTGCATTTTCCACCATACTACGATCCAACGAAGTTCGCAGCACGCCGTGTCTGATTAAACCCACCACCTCGTACCGGCTACTCGATGCCATAGCAACGTCACCGCTGCTGCAAACGCAACCCAGCCGTACCGTGATTAAGTTTTCCTTGCGTAAAGGCAAAAGGAAGACGGTGCATGCGGTGATCAAGCGCTTCAAGCGGCTGCACTGGGGCGGTTGGATACGAACCATCTCCGGGCGGCACAAGAAAATGTGGCGCAAACGTGCTAACCGCAAGCGCCGTCTACGGCAGCACGTGCTGGTGAACGCGACGCAAGCCACCCTGCTGGATAAGATGGTAACGAAGTACTGGAAGCGTCCCCGGTACTACATCAACGATCCGTATGCACCGTACCACACGCGCGAAGAGTTTGTGTATACGCGAAGGAAGCCACTGCGATGAACGGTGCATGATAGCCAAGTAGTTACAGAAGATTAAAATGAAGGAATCGATTCACTTCAAATGAAACAAACAGGTTGTAAATATTTTATTGCTCCATCCAAAACCCGTACAATGGCAATGTGGTTGCTTTTGGGGGAGAGGTCGAAATTGTTTCTTTCCTTTCTCGTTTTAGGAGTCAGCAACGACCTTGTTCTTGATCTTGCCGAGACCTTCAATCTCGCTGTCGATAACGTCTCCTGGCTTTAAAAACTCCGCCGGCTTACGATGCATACCGACACCGGCCGGTGTCCCGGTCAAAATCACATCTCCCGGCAGCAGTGTAATGGACCTTAAGAAAAATCAAAACATATTTAATGTCTTGTCTACAGAAGAGAGTCGAACAGGAACACAACACTTACTCGGTTACTCGCTCGATGATGTCGTCAATGCGGAAGATAAGCTCGCTCGTGCTTCCGTTTTGCTTCTCAACCCCGTTTACGCTGCACTTGATGGCCAACTGGTGCGGATCCTTCACCAGCGACTTGTGCACGGCAGCCGGTCCAAGCGGACAGAACGTGTCCATCGATTTGCCGATCAGAAACTGACCACCGTTACGCTGCTTTTGCCAGTCGCGTGCCGAAATGTCCTGCGCCACCGTGTACCCGAACACGTAGTCCATCGCGTTCGCTTTGGCGACACTTTTCGCCTTCTTACCGATGATGACCGCCAGCTCCACCTCCCAATCGATTTGCTGCAAATGGAGAAATACAACATTCAATTAGAAAGCACGCTAATGAGGGATCGGTTTCCTCCGTACATCGGATATCTTGTGCGCGATAACGTTATCGTACGGACCAACGATCGTGGTCGCATACTTGCTGAAGAACATTGGCTCCTTCGGGATCGGTTTGTTCTGCTCCTCGCAGTGGCCACTGTAGTTCAGCCCAACGCACAGAATCTTCTGCGGGTTCGTCACCGGAGCGAGCAGCTCCACGCTGTCCACCTTCACCGGGGCGGCAGCCTTCGCGATGGACGCTTTCACCTCGTCGAGCGAAGCGCCCGAACGGATGAGCGTTATCAGGTCACCTTCATATCGGTCGGAGATGTCGGACACCTGGGTGCCATCCTCCGATAACACGCCGAGCCGCTGCTTCTCACCAGTGGCTGCCGAACGGAACTGAACGAAACGCATCGCTTGCGGGGACGAGTTGGAAAGGTATCTGTAACGTGATTTTCATCTCAAAATAATTTCCTTTCCCTTTTTTGAGGTGTTTTTTATATCCAAAATACCTTCTCGAAACGTTGTGCGGATTGATCCAGCTGGTTGGTTTGTCACCGAACGCACCGACGAGGGTACTTGACAGCCGTGCACTGGTCGTACCAGTGCGTAGCGCAATGCTAGCGATCGTCGTCATCGTCGCCGCGGGTGACTTTTTGTCCAAAGAGGTCCGGGGCCAGCAGCCAGCAACACACGCACACGCGAAGCGAAGCAATCGAATGAAAAGAAATTGATAATTTTAGCCAAAGCTTGTACGCTTATCTTTAAGGCGATGGGTGGGGAGACCTGGACGGATGTGTGTGGGGGTCATTTTTTGGCATTCAAATTTTTGGTCATGTGAGGGAGTAATAATGCTGCCGAGTGCAAACGGTGAGGGATTAATGCTTACAGATCTGATAGTATTGTACGCTAGGTTTTCGTCTCGTTTGGCTGGTGGTGGGTGATTACCGCATCAAAACAAACCCCACAGTAGGCTGCACGCACACAGGCACACTTTATGCTGGGCGGGTGGGGAAGTTACATACATAGCAATGGCGCCTGCATCCATGGATTGGTGAAAGCGTGCGCCTGGTGGCATAATGTTGTTTTGATTTGAATTTGAATATTTTTGGCGCGAGCCGCAACCAACGAATTGCACGCGGAATATTAGTTGTTTCAAACTTTATGTGAAAAGCAAGTTGAAGAATGGTTCTGAATCTAGTTTTTCCTCCTAATTTCTCTCTCACCTTTTAAAACACCAACGGAAAGTGGCCCAAACGCGACCCAAAAGTAAAAGGGATCCAAGATGGCTTGCCGATTGAACTGTCAATTCTGACAGGCGCGTTTGTTTTGGAAATTGAACGATCCGTAGGTCTGTGCCCGTGCTTCAATTAGCACGCAGGCAATTTTAGGCACGATGGTACTCACACGTTCGACGGTGTTGCTGAAATTATGCAAATATACACTTAAAACAACAAAACACGATGGACTTCGGGTCAGTGTGCGGTTTGCCCACAGGGCAGCCGTGCTGCGGGAAGCCGGCAAACCTGTCGCGCTGGAGACGGTGAAGAAGGTTGAAAAGCTTAAAAACGATGAGGTAATCACGGACAGGCGTTGCAGAATTGTGGGCAACATGACTAATCCGTTTGCTTTTACACTTTCAGGTGCGGGTGAAGGTGCACTACTGTAGCCTGAACACGACGGACGTAAAAATCATTACCGGCAAGCATGCCGAGCTGAACGTACCGCTACCGTTCACTCCCGGTCACGAGTTTTCCGGCGAAATTGTCGAAATAGGGAAGGACAATCCGCACCACTTCAATCGTGGCGATCGGGTGGTGGTAATGAACGATCTGCAGGACCCAAACGGAGGTCTTATATCGGAGGCGGTTGTAAAGAATCGCGACGTGTGGACCGTGCCGCAGTCTGTGCCGCTGAAAGAGATGGCTGTCCTGCCGTACGGGCACGGAACGGCACTGCTCACGTTCGCGCTGCACTGTAATTTGAAGGAAAACGATTTGATACTGATAACGGCCGGTCCGGCCGGGATGGGACTGGCCGCGATCGATCTGGCAGTTAGCGTGTACAAAGCGAAGGTGATTGCTGTGTGCGACACGGAAAGCAGCTCCGATCTGGTGCGGGAAAAGGGCGCCCACAAGGTGGTGAGCATGACGAAGAACAACTTTACGAAGCTGTACAAGAACGTGCAGGACGCGATGGGCGACAAAAAGGCCAAGGTGGCGTACGATGCCGTGGGCAAGGGGCTGCTACATCTTCTGGCTGATTTGTAAGCACAAAAACTACACTTAAGGGCAACATTAACAGATTTTTTGTAAAACATTTTTTTATGCTCCCCCTTTTCCACAGTGTCGATCCAACCAATGGACAGCTGATTTCCGTTGATCCATTTTTCAACGCAGCGAAATTCTCAACCGAAGTACCAGAGTTTGAACGTCCCAAGCGAAAGGAAAAGGAAGCAAAAGCGAACGAAGCGGAAGGAAAGGCGAAACTGATCCAGAACGTACGCCACTTTGATCTGTACGAGTATCCCGATCTCGACACGTACCGGCAGATGATAGCGGACACGATCGAGATGCGCTCGGAGGGTATGATCGCGGGGCATATAAGCAAAATCTTTCCGCTCGCCAAAATCCAGCAGGCGATCGAATTCATCCAGCAGAAGCAGTGCACCGGCAAGGTGCTGATCGATGTCCAGTGCCCGGATGACGATTGTCCGGAAGGGAAGGAGAAGAAGGCAAAGGGCAAAGAGGGAGAGGAGAAAAAGAAATCGAAGGATTAAAAACGATCTTGAGAGATAATATGTTGATACTAAGTAGATTGATAGATTCGTTTGGTTTAGTGTGCCTTTATTAATTAATTACTTATTTTACACTCATTTGCACTTGGCCGAAGACATGCACTAAGTTATTATTTGCACCATATTTGTTAAATTCATTTAGTTAACGGGAAGGGTGCTTTTCCTATACAAAGGTCCCAACAACGAGCTTGACTTATTTTGGCTCCATTTACAGTATAGTTGAAAATATTTTAGGAGTACGGTTTTTAACGTCTTTATTACATGAAGGATTCCAACCGACTGACATTGCTCCGCCAATCACTCTCGTTCTGATCTTTCCATCCTTACGTATAAACGACCTATGATTTGAAATTTTCAAACCTCACTACTACAATATTAATTTTTGTATTCTACAATTTGGCCCTTTGAATCTCTAAAGCAAGTTTAGTATTGAAAGAAATGCTTGTGTCTCTCACATCATCCCTTTGACGCATGTGGTCTGTTTTCCGTTATCAATTATGCACTTCCCTTGCTCCAAAGGGAACCAATAATTGGCTAAGCATCATGCCCGTAATTATCTCACAATTATCGCGCTAATTAACGTTGTCCAAACAAACAAAAGGGAGCATAAGTTGTGCTATAAAAACCAAACCATCCAAACCCGGCCGGTCACCTTACAGCACGATGGAGCTAAAGCAGGAATGGATCCTACCGGACGCGGTGTACGAAAATCCGTTGCTCAAGCGAACACTGCTTGGCCTCAAGTACTACGGCATACTGCTCGGCGAGTCGCAAAGACACAAGAAGCTGCACTGCTTCCGCGGGATGGTTTTCACCCTCTCGATGGTGCTGTTCAACTTTACGCAGTACATCGATCTGTGGCAGGTTTGGGGTTCCGTGTCGGACATGACGGCGAACGCGGCCACCACGCTGCTCTTCAGCACGACCATCTTTCGGATCATCTTCTTCTACTGCCACCGGGCAAGTGAGTAGACTTCCCTCTTTATGTTGTACATTTTGTTTTAAAACAACCGTTTTCCTTTACAGGATTTAACAGCATCATTCAGGTGGCACACGTCGGTATCGAGCGGATCGTAAATGATGGTTGGACCGACGAGCAGAGCATTGTGAAGAAAAACGTTCGTTATCTCGAAAGGCTTGCAGTTGTCTTCTGGAGCTGCGCCTTGGTTACCGCCAACATGATGTGCATCTACTCCCTGGTACAGTATTTAATGTATGAAGGTCCTGCTGGTGCCCCGAACGCTGTACCGGTTGGGGCAAACTTCACCACACGGTTCCAGCAGTTCCCCACGCCGATTCTGCGCTCCTGGTATCCCACTTCCGATGGGAAGGATGGACACTTTCTTGAGATCTACCTAATTCAGCTGTACATCATGTACGTGGGACAGCTGATCGTACCGTCCTGGCACATGTTCATGGTCGCGCTCATGATCTACGGCCGTACCGAGTGTAGCGTGCTGAATCATCGGCTTTGCTATCTGGACCGCTACCATCCGGACACGGGTGCGACCGGAACGGAACGGCACCCGCTCACAGTGAACAACGAGGAACGCCGTTCGCTTATAATCGATTGCATCAAGCGGCAGGCCCGTCTGGTCTCGTTCACCCGGGAACTGGAGCAGCTGACGCGGGCTGCCGTTTTTCTCGACTTTGTCGTGTTTTCCGTGCTGCTCTGTGCGCTCCTGTTCGAAGCATCGATGACCCCGTCCGGCGTGCAGGTGTTTATCGACGTCTGCTACATCACCACGATGACGACCATTCTCTTCCTGTACTACTGGCACGCGAACGAGATACACGCGTGTGTGAGTACCGGGCACGGGGGGTATTCCCGGTCACCGTTTTAATTTAAATCGCTTTTTTATTTTGTTTTTTTGTTACTGCTTTTTGGGTGGCGCTGGACCATGCAGGCCGATCAACTCTCAATGTCGGCGTACAGCAGTGACTGGTATCGGTACGATCGGGGCACGAACCGGATGCTTCAGATCTTTATCCTGTACAGCAATCGGCCGGTTAAAATGCACGCCTACTTTATCTCGATGTCGCTCGATACGTTCTTGGCGGTAAGTTGAGATTCCGTTTCATTTTTTGCTAAACCAAACTAACCTTTACTAACCACTTTGATCTAGATTCTACGGGCGTCGTACAGCTATTTCACTATTTTGAAGCAATTAACCAACTAACTCGCTGATGTTTGTTATTCACTTTCGGTTTGAAAGAACGATAGTTTATAGACTATTTCTAGTATTTATTTATTCTATCTTCGCAATTTTTTTCCGACTTGTTTAACTTATGCAATAAAATAATTGTTTGTCGATTGTGCTTCAGGTATTACTTTAACATCTAACCCCATCTACCTTTCTAACGAATCTAGTACTACGCAAAATGTAGTATCTGACTTTGAATCCTTAAAAACATCATTAGAACTGAAAAACGACGCAGATGCTTCCGCGTCTGCTATGAAGTTAGTTTCCTTCACTTCTTCTGCCATAAGTCAAGCGTTTTAAAACCACTATCCACCCAGAAATCTGAAAACCCCCTTATGTGAAAACGTTCTACAACTCTCATCCTCATGACGTTCTTATCCAAAGCAAGGTTTTTTGGTTGATGCTGGTTTTGAGTACTAAGTTCAGCATTAAGATCGTCGTTTGGTAAAGTTCAATTTTTGCTACTGCTGGTGAAGCTCTCCAAACTGGGCCAGTCCATTTCAATCCCCTAGACCAGGGACCGGCACACTTTTCTCGTAAAGGGCCAGATGGTAAATCCAAGCCCTAACCTGCGGGTCAGATATCCAAACAAATTTTAAATAGCTGGTAACTAGAGTTTTTTTAAATCGTTAATCTTGTTCGAAGTTTTGGAATTTTGCTAATATTACTAAATTTTATCCTTATTCAATATTTAATATTGATATTTTATTATTTTTTTCTTTAAGAGGCTCTGTTTGCGTAAAAAACCTCAATACTGTCAAACAAAAATCTCGAACATTTATTTTCTCGCGGGCCGGATTAAATTCAGCTGGCGGGCCTGATTTGGCCCGCGAGTTGGGCTTTCCCAACCCCTGCCCTAGAAGGTTTACTAGATACCAGTTCCGTCGTGTCTTCCAGGGCATTGAGCAATCTGACTGTTGGCTCAAATCATCTGTTGCTTAGCTGCTTATGACAGTTTAAGGAAAATATATACGGTTGTAGCTTTGTAAGTTCTTGCTACTGTGCCAAGATATGTTACTTTAAATGTAGTATACGTACTTACTTACTTATCACAGTGAACAACTAATAATATGTCGGAAGAACTTAAAAAATATAATATAAAAGCTGGATCCAAAATAACTTAAATGTTATGACAATAATAAATAGCATATAGATAAAATACAGCAAATCGATGATAAATATGAAATTGGGAAAGAGTGAAAAAAAAAATGAAATAAGAACAGTAAAACAAAATGAAAACAACAGATAAGAAGGAAACAGAAGCCTACAAAGCCTGCAAAAAAGGGGAACAAAACAAGCGATGAACAAACTGAGATAAACACAAATCAGCCGAACGAATAATAAACGTACAAATATCAACATATTAGTGCCAAACCTTACCGCACTTTGGCCTCTTGGGGGGCGTCCTGTGAGTGTGAAAGTAAACCCGGTATGGTCAAAAATCGGATCAATTCCAAACCGCACGCAGCAAAACAGATCGATCAAGTAGGCAACGCTGGCCGCCCGTTCTCTCATTAGCCGTCCCAACCAGAGCGAGTGTGTGGCAGTAGTAGACGGTGTCTCGATGTGGGGTATTCGTGTGCCACCGCGTTTGGTTTTGATTTATGTTTTCATTAGATCAAATCGATTGCAATTTTTGAGATTCCGTATGCCGTGCGCCGAGTGTCCCTGGGTCCAATCGAAAACGCACTGCAGGTGCTGCTGTGATTTTAATCCCATCGAGCGAGTCCACCGAGTGAAGGGCGTCGTCGATCCGCTGCGTAATGTATGGGTAAGGCGTGGTCTGTGCCCGGTTGTTCTGCAACATGCGTGTGCGTATGGGGTGTGAGGTGGTGCGAAAAAAAAGCCAACCCAGCAATACAACCCCCAAAGCATAAGGTAAGAAGGGAGTCTTTGGTGTAGTGGAAACCGTTTGCACCACCTAATTGGCACTCGTGTGTTTTATTTTGTAGGTTAGTGTGTTCTAGAGGAGGCGTTTTTGGCAAACCAAAGTAGGCTTACTTGGACCACGACGCTAGCGGATAGTGTGATATAGCGTGATGGTCGTTAAGTGTGATATAGCGTAATGTGTGATGGTCGTTAATTAATTAGGTGCTCTCGATCTGTTCCTTCATTAAGCTTCCTGCTGAAGACTGCTTACAGCTGTCGAACGCTGAAGGGCACTCGCGCGGATTGGATCGGTTGGATCACATTACTCGATTAGCCGCGATTATGCTCTCATCTTCGCTCTCCATCATCCACCGATCGCCTCACTGGTCAGATCAATCTCGTCCGCTAAACGAGATCCACTTTGCCAGATTGGTGAGTATTGTTAATGCGAATAAAACTTTTAGGGAAGGCAGGTGCGCTAAAAGAGGCGTAAAATTGCGGGCGATTACGTCGCAGTGAGCGCGTAGGCAGTGCGTCCGTATTTTACCTATTTGATAACTTAATATGTAATCGAATTAAACAATCGAGCTTGGCTGCCTGCACCCTGTGCCAACAACCGATACGCTGCGGTCCAAATTCAAAATTGAGTTTGGTCAGGGAAAATGGACAGTAAAGACAATTCAGCTTACCGTCTCCTGCACACAGCACCGAGTGCCACCGATGCGGGTTTAGGTGGCCATCCAATCTTCCAAGCTGTGCTCCATTTCTGAGCGGTTAAAAAGAAGACGGAAAATTGGACGATTGGTGTGCAGGATCGCGTGATATATGAGGTCACTGTCAGGCGGTGGGGCTGCGCGAACTTAAGATGCAATCGATCGGACACGGATCGTTCTCGGCGAACGTTTGTGGTTGTGTCTTTCCCCGTGTGCCGCACAATTTGCACAGCACACCAATTAACCCTTACGAGCGGTCGGTGCGGGTGTATGATGGATGATGGTGTAATATGCCCTGAGGGTGGCTGTAGGCCTGTTTTTTCGTTGTTGTTGTTCGGTGTGAACAATATCATGCCCCGGTATCATGCGGGAAGAAGGAAAACAAACAAGGCGTGTAGGAGATGATGGTACGCGGCGCTTGCGCTGGGAAATGGGGAATGATTTATGTCTGGCTGTGAGGGGTTTTTGTTAATCTATCGGACGATCGGCCGACTGCAACGGTTGTAAAATGGAAACATACATTTGTTTTGCACTTGCCTGTGATTGTCCGGTGAATGATGTGTAGCAAACTAGTTGAAGGGCTAGGTCGGTGTTTGAAGTCCAGAAAAAAATTGAATTGTGGGAAATGTATCCGATGCTATTTAATTTAGGTGAAAAAAACGACTCGCTATTCTTAACTCATTTAGATATTTTTTGGTTATACTGTCCAACGGACAGTATTCCAATGTTCTGATGTAGACCTAAGGCGGCCTATTGGCGAGATACCTAATTGTTCTTCTAGAAGTATACACAATGAAGTGAAAATTTAAATGCTGATGTTTACTATACTACCTATTATAGTAATTATCTGTAACTGATTTATAGTAACGGTAACATGATCTGGATCTGGATATGGAAGAACTTATAGGTATCTCAGAGGTAGAAATATGAAAGATTGGGTCTTAGGAATACTTTCTACATCTTTCAGACACGCTTTAATGACACTTTCTAGGTGCCTTAAAGATACAATGGAAGATGTTGTACTTATATCAGAAACATTATGGAAGAGTTCCTTGCTATTTCGAAGATTTTTCGGAAGAATTCCTAGGTATCTCGGTCTAGATGTCTTGAGAGTACTTTGATAGATTTTTTAGGAATCTTGGAAGCACTTTGGAATTCTCGAGCTTTCTACATTTAAGATTATCTAAAGTATGAAACATAAAAGTAGAATAGACAAGGTTCTATAATCGACTGTCGGCTTCTTGAACCGAACTAGAAGGTTATTTTTAAACGATTCTACGGACGCAAACGACGAATAATTTCGACGCGTAGAAATAAACAAAAAATGGATAAACGTTTAAAAACTGTTTACCCTATATATCAGATTCCACAAATCGTTTTGTGGTCCTGACCCACAAGATTCCTGATGCAGTGTTGCTGGTGGAGACAATGGAGGCATTCACACCATCTTCAATTAATTCGGGCTAATCACGCCTCTGTCAAAGTGGAATGGTAAAACGGACTTTACGGGCTGGATTACGAATCCTGGGGCGTCTGTTTAGTGCAAAACGTCGTGCCTATGTCCACAGGTGCCAACACTCTTTCTGAGCGTCTTTTTCTCCAATGTCGGGTTCAAAAGGGCTTCGTCAGATTTAGGCAGTTACTTTACTCGACTTCTCTGTTGTTGTCCTTACCGACTTTAGATTGGAGATAAGTGAAGTTTTGGACGATTAGGAAGTGCGTTAACTTATCTGAACTTCATCCCAACGTAGAGTGTTATTTATTCGTAGGTTCCGACCGTTAATCTGTAGTCTTGTTTCGTCAATTTGCAGTTTATCTAATTGATGACATGTTTCAACAATTATTTTCGTTGTTTTTTTCCGGAATCATTCCCCTGAACATATAACGTAACATATTTAAAGAATGAAACAAGTAAACCAAAGGATGTCTACATCCTTTCGGGAGTTAATCTGGAAACAAAAAAGCTGCAACAAGCTCAAAACAAAATACTGTAATCGTTCACAACGGCGTTAACGTTCGCTAATAATATTGTTGAATATTAATGTTACTCCTGGAGGGTTTGTATCCTACCACATTCGTTCACAACGCGTGCACCCTGCTCAAGATTAATTTTCTTCAAGGATCTCCGATTTCGATTATATCTCGTCTCGTGGGCTTGTTCTACGGTACGCAGCTAGCAACAGAGCACCAAGAGTCTGGAAACGATGTAATTTTAGCCTTTAACATGATCTGTCCAGTGCGGTGTTGAGTGAGACCGCGACGGTTTCGTCTGGAATTAAGATAGACACCACCGCACATGGACCACTCTGTGCTTTCGCAGCAAATTATGCAATTGATTCCTGTCCAGCTCCCACCCGTCCGGCCAATCAGAACAACCGACAAGGGTGTGGTGCTTCGGTACGGAAACGCGCGTGAAAGTGGGCAAGTGAGTTTTTTTTACAAGCCTTCCTGCCGTTACTGCTCTGTATCGAAAACACTTTTGCAAGCCGATAAATTAACTTCACCACAACGGGCTGCCGGGCTGGCGGGCGATATCGGTGCCCTCGATGCCGTAGCGGTGGGTAACTGGAGCAAGGACACCGTTGACGGAGCTATGCGGGACCGTTAAGCCTACCAGAGAAATGTGCGTTACGGGGTGTGTGAGGCAGTGGGAGTGGAGTGTTTTATGGGTTGGGCTACTGAAAACGGGCGGCTTGCTCTGGCTGCAGCCATTCCAGCTACAATAATATGTCCCCGTGGGATAGTGGGACACTTCCGAGAAATCGCGAAAGCACAGCGACACAGGGGGCATGATTTAATGTGCGATTTAATATTTCAATCTTTTCAATTTTGCTCAGCACGGGCGGAACATGCGTTCCCCCGTCTGTCTGGTGGGTTGGCGTATGTAAGCGATAAAGGACGATAAAGAATGGTGGTCCACCGAATGCTCGATTGTGTTGTTTGCCGCAGTGGCCGCAGGCGCGTGTACCAAAACACAAAACGCGAAATGATATAAGAGAAATGAATTGGTTCCGCGTACATGTGTTTGCGCGCGACATTGAAAGTGATCGCCTTTTGTAACGGCGTGTCCGAAAAGAAATGCTTCTGCAATGGGATTAAGCGGGATTTAACAACGAGCGAGCATGCCTGTGTTCCCTACGGTGTCTTTTTTGTGTGTGGCTGGATTGGTTTAAATTGTGAAATGTAACATGATGCCGGTGATTTACATGCATGACAGCATGAGCGGAGTTAAGGTTAGGTTTTGTCGTTTTTTTTTTTTTATTTTCGTTCTCTTTTATAATGATGGTGATTATGTTTTCATCAAATGAATCACAGCTACCCCATGAAGAATATTCATTTGCGGATTGGTTGTGGCGTTTTTTGTTGCCTTCTGTTTTAACCTTCCCTGGGGCGTCCTGGGGAGGACGGTTAGCCTGACAAGGGTGCATTTAGTACCGGGGGGTAATTTTTTATCTATTTGCTGGTTTGGGTGTTTTTCTAAGTTTTTATCGTTTTTACTATTAGGCAAATATCTTCAAGTCTCTTAATTTTACATTATTTTATTTCTCATATTCTGATTAATAAAAACCACCAAAAGCTACAAACAGGATTTCGACCTAATAATTGTCATATTTAACTTATTTCTTTTTTAACATCTAATGCATTACGAGAAAGTGTGAAATAATTTTTAGATTATGATTAAATTCATCAAGTAACATTTGTTTCTTAGTCTTTTTTTAATGAATATTGATTATTTAACGGCTTTTTAAGTCTGATTGTGAGGGGCGTAATTCGGAAACGATTTTACCATTGCTCTCTGGTGACAGCTAGCGGAAGCTTTTGAAACAATATTTCGTTAGGCATCTAATAATCGTAATATTTAATTATGAAGTGTCGATTTTACGTTCGAATTATTTTTTAAATAACGAATTTTATGTTTCAAGAACCGTTTTACTATCCAGACAGCTTAATTTTGCATCTACATTAGCGCCACCTGGTGGTGAGTAGCGGAAGAGCAATTTATTATCGTATTTTGTCGCTAAAATTTATCAAAAACCATGTTTAATTTCTTAAACAAATGATTTTGATGAATGCGTTCTTTGCTTTGTCACATTCTTTAACACTAGATCTACGGCATGCTAGATTTTGACGGATGACACTTAAATTTTAAAAAGTTTTTTCTCTAATGGCAACACCTACCTAAGGCAGAGACTGTGTGTTATATTATCTTAACAGCGAAATTCTGACACATGAAAAAATAAAATATCATTTTACAATGCGTAGTCAACTGAATATTATCATTTTTAACGAAAACTTTTAAAACGTTTGAAAAATAGGTTAAATTCCGTTTGTGTCTTCTGCCATTCGCCGTCGGATGGCGTTAGTGCAGATCAAGATTACCGAATTAGGACCCGTGTACCTTGTACTTTATGTACAAAACAGCACGAAAAACTGTCGCACACCCAACCTTTCCTCCCGCGAGCTACCACCCCCCTCCCACCCACCGGGGTCAATATTTCCTAAAACGATCTGTGAACATAAACTTATCTCGCCCCGCACGAGATCACGCCACGCGATAAAAACGCTGCCAGGTAGCCGACGGGCTGCGCACATGGGCGCACTAAACCCCCTTCTATGGCAAACGGTTTTGCCAGTTAAAACAGCCCGCCACAAAACCTAGCTACCGAATTAATTGACCTTCGGGTAAATGGTTGTTTGTGCTTAGTGTTTACCGGTACCGAATCGTTTGCGCTTCTCTTCTGCTTTTCTCATTTTCTTTTTTCGCTCGGCTAAGGACGCTACCTAAAGGAGAGCTAAAGGACAGCCCTGAGTTGGAGGTGAATTTGCGACACGCGAAAACCGGATCGCTAAGGGCGGGGTGCAGGTGTAAATTGTCTAATTGATCTTTGACGGCTATCCCCATCGGGTGTGACGAAAGACGCCGCTCGGGCAGTGGTTGAATAATGCGCTTTAGATCGTCCTCATCGTCGTTGCCCGAGGGCACCAAATTGGACGTCCAATTGTGTTGCACTTGTGGCGGTAGATTTCTCTTGGTTGATTTGAAACTTTTCGGACGAAATGAAACGCAAGGAGACAGTTTTTCATCGATTCACAAAACGCAACCCAATTTGGTTGGCCACGGCCCACGGACGCTTCTTGTTCGCGTTGACGCCAAACACCAAAGTTAGATAATGTCGGTTGGTTAGAGGCTCATTTGGACATTTCGTCAATTGAAATGTTTGGCCGGACCGGGAGATTATGATCGGGGTACGGGGCCAATCCATTCAGACATTCCCGAGCTATATGACCAAATATTTTTTTCTACCACTCTGCTCACTCTTCACTCTGCTAGTTCTGCTCACCTGTGTACTGGTGGACCCTTATTGGTTTGGGCAATGTCGTCCGATCGAGATGAAGAAAGCAGCAATAGAGTGGGAAAAAAGATACACGCACCACGTAAAAAAAACAAGCTTAGCGTCGATTGTTGATGGACAGTACGAAAATGAATTTCCACCATACGGGACCGCCAGACCACTGTCTCCCCCGGTTCTCCCTCACGACGTAAAGCTGTTAGATAACGAACGTAACGAACGCGATCACGATCTGCCCGTGCGTTGGTGATGCTTGATCAGCAAGTGCCCTTCTTTTGCTTTGTTTCCGCGGCGAGACCAAGCGGGACACGGGGTGGGCAGCGAACCAAAGCAAGAAAGCTAACCACATTTCCAACTATTTGTTATTTTTGGATTGTTTTTTTTTAAGTTTTTGGCCAGAAGAGTGGCCCTCCTTCTCCTCCTTTACCCGGGGCTCATTAGCCGGACGTTGGAGAGATATGAGAGTCGGCGTGGCGGCCCCTCGCATGGGAACACCGTGGCGGCGGATGTTTGAAGCCGCGTGCGGATGAAAAGCGGTGGAAAACCCACGGCACACACACATACATAAAATTCGTCCACCGAAACCGTTTTCATCGTTCGTTGCGTTTTTCAATCAGCCGACGGGCAGGGCTGCGGCAATTAGTGGGGCTGCAGATTCCTTCATCATAGTTATCATAAATTAATATGTTCGCTGATAATTGTCCGTTTCCTTGCCCAAAGGAAGGGGAGTTGGGGAGAGGATTCGGGTGAATGTGAACGCATTCCAACTAACGTATTGTGCGGTTTGAGATTTTAAAGACGTAGATGTAGATGGTGAAAATTTGGAAATTGAAATTAGGAAGCGGGAGGATGGCGTATGCTTTGCACATGGAAGATTAACTCGCATGAGAAAAAAAACGGAAACGTTAATCATGAATAGCCAATATCGAAGCAAAGGTAGTTGAAAATGGTTTAAAGAGAAGTATTAGCATAAAGTAGCAAACTTCATAACCTTCCACTTATGCATTTAAATGGGAGAGTAAACGCGTAGTAGTTGTTTAGACTTATATTTTGCCTATGGGCCATAAGCATTAGTAAGATCTATTATATGGCTACATACATGCAATCCTCTTGATGTACAATGAAACTCAAATGTGAGAGATGAAAGTCTCGAGAAAAACCTGATAAGATAAAATTTCAGGGAGGACCCTAATATCACTCTTTGAGATGATTGGCTCAGACAGAATGGAAAATTTTAATCTACATCAGGATTTTTCCGTGTGATTACTTCTATTGCTACATTTTATCTATTTTTTGAGGGTTTCAATCCTCAATGCCACTCGGGAATTCCGCTAGCCACCACCAGGAGGCGCTTGATTGAGTTCGGACAACGGTAGCGAATTTCATCCCGTGTACCTTTGCCTTAAGTGTTATCATGAAATTTGGCTTTCAAACAACATTCGAACTTGATAGACGATTTTTTATCATGCTTTTGTTTTCGTTAGATTTTATGTTATAACTGTTACATTTGAGTTCAATAAGCAGAGACAATATTCACATAATGATATTTGTAGAGGTTAATATCTGATTGTTAAGCAATGTTGCGATTTTTCGGGTATAGTAGCATTAATGTTAAATATAATGATAAATATTAATATTATCGAAATATTTTTCAATCCGTCATCCGGGTTGTCTGTCTGTCTATTTATTATAGTGACTTTGCTCGTTAGAGTCATTCGTCACTATCCGGGTTGTAATCTTGTTCTACACTAGGGCTTTTTATTCTAAGGAATCTTAGCACAATCTATAAAAAACAATTTTAATAGGGACACCTAGTAATTGAGGGATTTTTCTTAACTCGAATCACATAGCAAAAATCATATTATTATATGGTATAGAGCTGTGTTATTCGCAAAGTTCAGACAACCGCCGCCAGAGAGCGCTAGCCGCCAGATTACACTACCGATTACGCTTCGTTGACTCCCGATTCAAGAAAATTTGTTGATTTATTTTCAAGATGGTTATTAAGCACTAAAGCTTTGCTGTTAACAAGCATTTTACTTATTGATGCGTAACTTCTCAAATCCCTAAACAAATATTTAATAGATGCAAAGAACAAAGTCTATAATCAACTTTTAAAGCAGAGAAATATTATATAAATCATCATCTACAGTATTAAGCTACTCCATATGATTTCTGATATGGTTCTTGACCGTAAAAAAGCTCTAGACTTGAAGCCAACTCCAGTTATCAGATCTGGATTTAATGATTTTTTTTTTACAAATACTCTTCTTAACAAGAATCCAACAAACTATTTTACTCACTTCAGTTTAACACAATGCCTTAACCTTTCCCTTTGTGCGTTGCCAGATCTTCATCCGCTACTGGAGGTGGATGACGATTTATCATATTTGAATCTTGGCCCCGCCAGTCGGAAGCGAGCTGATTGAAAACGCACCATTTCCGACGGGCTGAAGGCGATCGAGATGGAAATGGTCCGTCGGCAAACCTGGCAATTAACCGTCAACCTGCCCTCCCTACAAGCAAGCTTCACCTTCCCCTCGATCGGGACGCACTTTCAATTTCGATTTCAATTCGTTACGCACTTCGTTTCGGGGGTGCTTTGGGGTTTTCTTCTCCATGGGGAAGAGCTTTCTTCAAAGGGGGGTGGGATCATATTGAGAGATAAAACAGCTCGTTTGGAAGGTGATTAGTATGTTCGATTGTTTCGTAAAACACATTCTGTTGGCAATTTTTTTTTGTGAAACGCACTTCTTTACGTCATCTCACTTTCTCAGCGGTTCGCGTTTATGTATGATTAGTGAAGCGATTGATTATTAAAAGATGGTTTTCATAGAAAATTATTAATATTACACACCAATCTGGATTTTGTACGTATCAACCGTAACATTCCTTTCCAAATTTAAACATTTTGAATGGTTTTGTTTGTGGAGCGGTCAGTGTAATTCAAGGTCCGAACAGGCCACCCAACAACAACGGTACAAGAGCACAACGCTGTACCTTAAAGTGTCCCAGTGTACGCTACTTCCTCATCGTTACCGTTGCGCCCAAGTGTGGCTGAATGTCCTGCACCACCCAAACGACATTGACTAATTGATCGCATTTTGTAGTTTTATTCGACTCCAAATTTGGCACCACAGCATGGCACGGGGAACACACAAACATAAATTAGGGCAAAAAGCGACAGCAAAATTGCACCGCTGCCTGTTCGCAACCTTGGCGGCGACGTAATGCATTGCGTGTTTCTTGACTAATTTTGATCCCTTCTCGCCGCCCAACAGACGCTGGAGTAGAAATGAAAATTCGACCTTGCCGTCTGGTAGAGGAACCCACCGATACATACGACGTTTGTTGCAAAGTCTGTTGAAATGGAAAATAAAGCACCACACAGTTTGAATGGTTGCGGCAAAAAAAAAAAACAAACGAACAAAACAGAAAAGAAAAGGAACCCCAAACTTTTAATAACTGCTCCCTTCCCCCCGTGTCACAAACAAGTATCACCGCACAGCGTTGCGGGCACAAGAGTGTCATAAAAGACGAAGATTTGTGAAGTGCAAAACCAAAAAGGGCAATGAAACGGCACCACCGAAGCTGAATGGTAATGGTGCAAAACGGCAGTTGAAGGTGGGCGCTGGGTGGAAGAACGAAAAAGTCCCCAACAAACGGCAAAACAACGAGACAAATGAGATTGCCTACCCTTCCTATGTGGTAGTGGGTGTGGTGATTTTTCGTTGATCTTAGAAAGGGATCTTTGCGTTTTATGCTGATTGGGAACGTGTCCCAAACAACGCATTGCTTGGTCCAACTTTCTGCAGAACCACGCCGCAATTAGACACCCGAGTGTTGTTAGAACACTAATCGTGTAGATTTAATTGTCAATCGTGTACGGTGCGTTGATTTGTTGAGGTTATGTTTGCGTAGCTCGTTAAAATTCACACTTCAGAAGTCCTTGAGTTTAGATGACCTTCCCTTTGATACTGATGTGTGATGATGTCTGCAGGCGTATAGCATCCTCTCCCGGCAAGCAGGATGAACTTGGCAGGTGTGCGTGTGAATACTAATCGCCCATATATCTACCCAAAAACGTAGAGAATGACAGGAACTGTGGACACTTTGAATGACGCATTTTTTTGTAATTGCCCTCACCCCCTGGCGTCAAGCGTCATCGATTCGAAACGAGTGATGTTGTTTTTCACCTCATCACGGTTGGAATGCTCTGCTTTTTGTTTTGCCGTTGTGCTGCATCGACGGCAGTCACACCTCACGCTTGTTGAACTGTGCCTGCCCGACGAATACATTACGGTCCAGGAAGTCGACCGACTACATTCTATTACAAGACCCCCGAGGTAAAGCCCGGGCAACCGCTTTCAACCGCATCGATTGATTTTGATGAATTTGTGTAAAATGAATGTTTAATAAGACGGGCCAGAAGAATGCAGCAACGCACACGAAAGCAAAACGATATCGCTTGGGTTTGTCATTCCACGGAGGGTTAATTTATTTGTAATCGATTTACGAAATCGCTCCAATTCTTGGACGAGCTTGTCCTACAGACACAATGGTCACATAATGTTGCTGCTGAGTTATGTTACTGCCAATCGATTTATGTCCCTTGTGACTTGTTTGTTTCTCAGGAAAGTATAGCCCTTTGCACAGTGTTCGACCCCAAGGACATGATCGAACGGGTAACGGGATGCTATTTTATGGCAGCAATTTGTGGGTTGATATTGCAACTTGATCATGTTACGATACCATATTTTTTGGGAAGAATTTATTTGTCTGAAACATAGTTACGATTGATTTATGAAGTTTTAGGTATTTGCCATTTCAAAAGGAAGTTAAGAGTTTTGCGTAACTGATTTTTTAATTTTTAGTTGATTGATTGATCCGTTTCATAGATTCAGGGCTTTTTTCGAGCATCTTTACAATGGAAACCCTCATCATACAAAGGCTAGAAAAAATGTGAACTACAATCGTCTTTTTTTCCATTTGCTTAGCCACAAGGCATTTCGTAATGGTTCGTCTCCTGATGGTCCGTAACACACAACAATTCAAAACCCATCCCGAAAGGAGAAGGGTTCTTCGCTGCGCGCGAATTGAAGTCACCGCCACCGGAAAGGTCACCTGAAATCGAATCGTTACCCTCGCCTCCCGTACGCGGTGGTTCCAGGCGGGCACACGACACGCTTTTTAAGCCAAGCCGCGCGCGCGCGCTCGCTCTAACGATCGGTCAGGTGATTGAAATATCAAGGAAATGGTACGGCCGCCGGACACTGTAATGGTTGCCGCGCGCGCTTGTGACGGATACGGCCATTTAGTGGAGTACGAACACGCACGGGGAGGAGGGGCGTGTGTGCTCGCGTTCCTCTTCTGTGTCTCACATTCTACACATTCTACACACGGTCGTCGGTTGGTGCGGCGAGGATATTAGAGGGTGATCGCCGAGTCTCAGGTTCGCATAATCCGGTCCGGCGCCGGGGAAGAGGAGCAAGTTAGATCATCAGCGAGTGGTCGGACCGCACCGAGCTGGATGGACTTTCGCTAGAGCATCAGCGGGCATCAATTTCCATAGCGTCAAGGAAAACGGCTTCCTTCTCCCCAAGTGCGACCGTCGACCTTGACATCTTCGCCTGGGTGATGGTACGCGCGGTATGGCCGTTGCGCTAGCCACTCACCGCCCACTTACCCATGTCTCGGGAAACAGTTAGGCGGTAGTCCGGCCAGCAGGCGACATTTTCGGACGGATGCGTTCATTGTTAACGGTTAATGAGCAACGCGACCAGTGGCGCACGGTTGCTACGTGCCGACCTATCCAGCCGTCTTTTAAAGGGAAGGGAAGGATGAAGGGTGTACATGGCGATCTGTGGGAGCGTAACGGTGCACAGGAAAGTGGTTTCGATTCCATACGGCACCAAGGGGGGGAAAACCCCGGCCCCGTTTCGCAAGCACCACAATCAAAGTGACTGTCGACGAACGTGTGTTCTGACTGGAGAAGTAGCTCCTAGTAGGTTGGCTTCTTCAATATTGATCGTAAAAATATGACCCAACCGGGAAAGCCGTTCTGCTCGTTAGAACTGCCTCGGGGGGATTGTTGCACACGCGGAATAGAAATGAACAACAGCCAGGAAGACAACGCCATTTGAAGCGTTCGTGAAGGCGAGATGCCATAAAAAGTTTTATTAGCCATAATTTGGTCAGTAAGTATCTGTTCTCGTTTTTCCAGGCAAAGGTGCTGCTAGCAAACGTACCGAACACCTGCAGTTAAAGATGAATTAAGGGCATTAGGGTAAGCATGTAGCATTGTGTAGGGACGCTTGAACGTTCTTAGGGGAAGTGTTTATTACTTCTGACAGCACCATTTGCCATAGCCTACTGACATATATAAGAAGGATGACGAGCTGATGCAGAACGCAATCATTATTATTTCATTAATGTAGAGTTGTAGTTGTATGTGGAGATTATTATTCTTAGTAAAATGTTGTCCTTTTCTTCAACAAATTTTGATTATTGTTTTTAAGGCCTTCTGAATTTGTTGAACGCTAGAACTTCTTCTTAGAGTTTGAAGCAGTTTTGTCATGCTGCAGTGAAGACAAGTCACACGTTTTTCCTCACCTTTATTTTCAATATGTTTTTTTTTTAAATAATATTATTTCTTAAGATTGGAGATTTTATTTTTAAATCTAGATATTGCACTTCTGAGAACGCTTTTTGTAGTGTGTACTACAGGTAAATATTGCAATGCTTCTATGCCAATTTTAAGCTGAATTAATTCTATCTGGTGGCAGTTAGCGGAACCACGTATCTTTACAATTCAGTTTTGTATTGTAACACAAGTGAGTTTTCTATCTCGCGCTAAACCTGGTCATAAAAATCTAAAAAAAAAATTACGTTCTTAGTACATTTCAGTTTTTTTCGTCCCCCAAATCGACGCGTATCGAATGCTTAACACTAAGACTATTAAGGGTATGTTCTTTCCACAAATTCCATTAGCTTCCGCTAGGCTCTGTTAGATGGCGCTAGCTTAAATCAATATTACGTTTCGTTGACTCAAGCTTAAACACTTAACATTCGATGAAACTGTCATAAGGCATACGTGTGCGACTGAATTATAAAAAAATGAAATCAATGTCGTCATGCTAGTCAAAAATACATACTTAGATGAGTCTATTTTTTCAGTTAGAATGGTCAGCCCGTTACTTTTATCTGGGTCTTGTATACAGCCGAAATTGTCCTCACAATACCCTTAGTTATATTGTTGATAGAATTACATTGCATATATTTAAAACTTATGATTTGCAACGTCTGTTAATAATGCCGATCAAAGCTCCTTGATTCTATTCGACTGAAGAAACACGTCGTTGTGCCTTTTCTTATTTATCCGATTAACACAATCAAGTTATAATCCAAAACTCAAACATACCCAACACCTTCCATTTACTTGTGTTTGTTTTAAATCCCCAAGAACTCTTTCCCGCGCACAGCCACAACCACTAGAGTTTTGTTGAACAATTTCTTAATGTCTGCCTACTGCTGCAGTCGGCATTCTTCTCACAGCAGCATATTTATTACTTCCCATCCGCTCTTCGGTCCACCCGAAAGACTTATCTACTCATCCCATCCCATCACCACCACACGGGTCACACTCCGGAGCAATTCTGCTGCAATGCACTGCAACATTGTTGCAAATTTGCAGCGCTTTTCGTGGGCTGACCGAGTACGACTGTATTCGTGAGGTCTGCAAGGGTCTAACTTCTATTTGCTCAGTGATTTGCGATGGTTGCGATGAGCAGTTTTATTTGTACCTAACGGAAGATGTGATGCACAATCCCGCAGAAACATCCTTGTAAATGTAAGATGGAAAGATTAACTTATCCATCAAAGGTTATGGCTACTAGAAGCATTGGCTAAAACACATTTCTACATGGCCACCACCGTCCCAGGTCTTCATCTTTATCACATTTTTTTTTCTCCCTCGATCCACCACGTTCTTTGCGAGCTGCAATCACGACACGGCAGCGTCTACATTGTTGCCTTTGTGGAAAGGGAAACACACGGTTAGATAAATATTGCTCTTGCACTTTATTTGCCCACACTTTGCAAGAGCCTCTTCTCGCGGGCTTCTCAACGGGCCGGGGATAGGGTGACCGTGCGGGGGCCCGCGGGGAATCAATGGGCCGCGATACAACTGTGCCTACAAAGCCGACACCGCAGCATCATCCCACTCTTGCTGCGCGGCTTGCTGTGCTTCCCTCTATCCGTCACCGGGAATCTTTATCGGTCGGGCGAGAAGATCATTTGCATTTTGGTGCGAGCGCGTCAAGAGAGGCTTGAGAGATCTCGGCAAGAGAAGGAAGCTCGGGGAAGAAAGCTTAGTCAATCGAGTTAAGAGACCGCGAATAATGCGGACGACTATGCTCGTTGGCTTCTAGCACTTCAGCCCGTCTACTCCCACCCCCGTTGGGGCACGATCGCCGAGGTTGGCGTATTAGATGTATGCGTGCTGTAGGACACAGCGAATGACACGGTATCACCTGCTCAGCTGATGATATTGGGGAGGGTGGAGTGAAAAGTTTCGACTTTCTAGACTACCTTCGGGTATCGACGTTACATTTGAATTTACAATGAATTCTAAAAAAGAGACTTGATTGATTTTATACGATATGATGAGTGAGAATGTGAAAACATATTTAGAATACATTTGGGAGATTTTATACACAATTGTTTTTAACAAAAAATCCAAATGTAAGATTGTAATTAACGTAATTATTGTAACATATCTCCATCGCATGGAGATTAGCTTTTACTCCATAACATCATTTATATCACTTTCAATATGTTTTTACAAAATGACATTCCAATTTTTGCTACCATTGCCATTGCCATGTTTTCTTTAATATCTGAAATTATTGTTGAATTAACAGTACATAGACGTGCATAACTTTTTCTTTAAATAAGGATTTCGAAAAAAAAGTTTAGTTAATAGGATTATCACCAGTGTATAGTG